>CM046882.1:131486339-132086339 GCA_025667525.1 Glebionis coronaria | reverse complement strand
TTAGGTTAAAATTTTAATTTTTGCACTATTTACGGTTTTGCGTGATCGCCTTTTTCGTCTTAGTTTAATCCGTCTTCGTAACCGTCATTCCTTTCTTATTTCGATTTTCTTTTCTTCTCATAACAATAAAATCATCATTAATCAAGCCATTACACAACACACGTGCCTCCTCGAGAACGAACTCACTTAGGGTCATTCACACACGGTTTTCCTAAATCGTCGTGCCCACTTGCCCTATATTTTAGTTGCTTGTTTTTCCTTGCCTCCTTGGGAAACGAACTTATTTGGTCATTACTGCTCGGTTTTCCTAAACCGACACTTAACGCTTACCACTATTTTACGCACCTTTTCCTAAAGGTCGTATTTTACAACTATCACTATCAAAACTAAATACGCAGACAAAACAAAATACTAAAGTATATAAACAATATCAAATCCAAACAAATATTAAATAGATAAATCTAAACTAGGCAGATTTAACAGAAACTCGGGCATACTCAAAAATTATAGCAGATAAAAAAACTTAAACTAAATCACAACAATAATTTAAAAGAAAAATTAAAACCCGGTGTCGATTTCCGTTGAGATGAAGGTGGGCGCTGAACCCCCTTTGTCACCGAATACAGACACCACCTTATATCATCAACATCTCCATCGTGAACCAAACAATAAGCCTCGAACAATAACCTTCTTCGATCCAAACTGAGTTTTTGAATAAATTTCCAGTGGGGAAATTTAATTCACACTTTCTCTTTATATATATATATATATTTTTTTTATTTTTTTTAAACTGAAAGATAAATAACCGAACAGTGACAATTATATAAAAATTGCAGATTCAAGATTAAAATTGAGCTTTGACAGAAAAACTAAATTGAGAAACGAAATTAATTAAATCAAAATTTTTCATTAATAATCAAAATAAAATTACATTGATTGGAAATAAAAAATACAAGATTAAATCTATTCTAATTTTCAGAAATTTAAATCTAAATTACCCTACTCCTAAAATTAATTAAAAAAACTGAAAATAATAAAGAAAAGCTTAGCCCTCAATTACAAGATGTGGGGGTTTTTATAGGCAAACCCCAAAAACCTTCTTCTTAGCTTCATCATTAAGCAAATAATCCTTGCCCTTCAATCTTCTCTTCTCTCTCTTCTCTTCAAATCTTCGGCTGGAATTGATTTTGGCCTACGGATTGCCAGGGTGGATTGATATGATTGGAGGACTTGTGTGTGATGTTGTCACAACCAATCAAAACAAATGAATTGGCCAGGTCGGATTGGACCAGCAGTAAGTGTTTGATGCGATTTTCTTGGGGATTTATTTTCTTTTGATTTGAATTAAACACATATGTAAAACCCCCCAATTTTTACTAAGTATTTTGGTGATGGGGTAATTAGGTTTTGTAAAAAATGGTGGGGGAAGGTTGCGTTATTTGGGGAAGAGAAACAGTAAAAGGTGTGAGTGTGTTTTGTTTACTTTCATTTGTATCGAAATAATGGGGGTGTGGGCTAAATGGGATTTTATTAAATGTGTGGGTAAGTTGGGGTGATCGTGTGTATGTAGGGTGTAGCGAAAGTGGGTGAGGTAAAAAAGAAATTGGGATTTATTAAATTAAGGTGAGTGGTTGAAACACGTGGGAGTGATGTGGGAATAAAATAAAACGGGGGAGGTGAAATGGTCAGTATCCCCAATACGTTTTATTAACTAAAAGAGGTGAGCTGAGTGGCTTATTTGTTTAATGTTTGTGCAATTTGGGCTTGAGGCCCATTTTTTTCTTCTTGATCCGTCCCAAAATTTTCATTTATCAAGTGGGCCATGAATGGGCTTTTTGATCCATAAGAAACTTCAACAACTTCTTAAACTGGGCTTGTGGGCCAAATGAGCAAATGTGGGACCCACTAACCTCGAATATCTTCAAAAAATTAAATCCGTTAAAACTCGAACTTGAATTCGGCTTCTTTGATCATTTCTTTTAACTCGTGTCGGTTTAACCGGTTTTCGTGATCGTCGGCACACTTTTGGTCTTTTGACTTTGTCTTCGTCTCTTTTTGGACTTTTCTTCAACATTTGACCGTGAAATCCCGTCTTTTCTCTTCTTTTGATTATTTGTACCTATTTAACACACAAAACACAAAACCACGCGTAATTCCGACTTTTATGACATTAAACACATGATTAGGTCTTGTTTTTCCTTGATTTTAGTGGCAAAATGATAAGTGTTTACACACTTATTAAATCCCCTACACTTGACCATTGCAATGACCCCATGCAATGCATTATTTCAAAGCATATAGTTACATTTTTCTCATTATTAAACCATCATGGCCTTTATTATTACTACGACGAAACGATAAAAAGTTTAAAAGAAACAAAAGTTATAACCATTTATTAACTTGGAAATTATTTGATGGAAAAAAAACTCGTAAAGAAATTTAAGACTTGAATTAGGGCTTTAGTTTCATGAATATAAATCACCCTCAAGTTTCACGTTCCCCATACCAAGCATAAAAACGAGATCATTGTTAATACAAGTTAGCACAACTAACACTTACTCATGTGGTTTAGTTAATCACTTAAACCCCCTTATTCCTACGGTGTATCTCTTGTATTTTATTTTTGTCTTGAATGATCACGAGGATGCATTTTTGACTTATTTCGATAATTTATTAAGGCCGAAAATAAAGTGAGACGATTTAATCAATAGTTAGCTAAAGGACAAAATCTTTTAAAACGGCTTCTCGAAACCTCATAAAGTTCATATCTTGGCATACTCGTTTCACGATTTGAGACCTTTCTCGGACCGATATTTGGCTTGTACTTCAAACTTCAAATCTTGAGAGACGATCTTGAAATTATGGTCTTCTCTTCATTTTGGTATACATCTTCATTAGGAGTGAAAGATGCTTCAAACGTTGACCACGACTTCTTCATTTATCCTCTTCTTTATTTAGGATTTTGATATACAACGATCCGCCTCCTTTTCGGACTTGGATCTATTTATCCTCATACCTTGTTAGGGTCTTTTTGGATAGACTTCTCCATGATCTTTAGGGGAGTAATTGCTTCTCGTCGTGTGTCTTGATCCATCATATTGATTTGGATTAATGATCTTCACGTCATCTTTGGATCTTTAGCAAAAAAAGTGAATCCTCATGCCTTGTGAGGGCCTTTTTGGACTCGGGTATCCTCATGCCTTGTTAGGGCCTTTTTGGATAAGCCAATATTCGCGTCCCGCTTCAATAAGTTATGCCTTGGCTATGAACTCTAATTAATACCGAGAAACTTTTAAACGATCTTGTGCTAGAAGCTAAGTAACTTTTCAAATCGTACAACCTTATTTATTGCAAATATATTTATTAACAAGCGATGGGAGAAAAAGCTCATAACTAACTCACATAAGTCAATGAAAGAATACCAAACTTATAATTAACTCTATCATCTCTCGTTCTCCACAATTTAAAATCTCAAGGAATGAGACTCGTGGATGCTTAGCCTAATAAACCAATTAAGGTCCATATGGTTAAGGATACTAGCTAGAGTAAACTTAGATAAGTAAACTCGGGTTGAGTCAAAATATTCACGACGGGACTAATATATCAAAGATATCAAAACTTGTTAAAACCATTTTATTTATTTTTTTATTTATTTTTTACTTTATTCTTGAAATGAAAAATATAAGATGCGATGATAAAAGGAAAGAAAATAAAAGAAAATACTACAAGGCCAAAATAGATCAAAAATTTGAAAAACGTTAAAATTAATTATTTTTCTTCCGGTTAAATGGGGTCAAATTCATGGAAAAGGCCACTAAAATTTCGATAGAAATCCCCCCTACACTTAATATAAACATTGTCCCCAATGTTTAAGCATGTGGGAGAATGAACTCCCCTACACTTAGGACATTGAGTACGTTGTTTAAATCGAGCTAAGGAAGAGACAACTAAAGTGAGTACATTTATTCGTTTTATTTATATACAAGATTGAATCACAACAACAAAAACTTATCGAAGGAACCGGGTACACGGGAAACACGGGAACACGGGTCGCGTCAAAAGTACCAAAAGTGGATCATTAAAGCACATGTCCCTGCACAATCACAAAAAAACAAACAACCTACACGGCTCCCCCTACACTTATTGGTAAAAATAGATAAAAGATAGATCATCGGGTTGCCTCCCGAGAAGCGCTTGTTTTTGTTAACCGAGTCACGAGCCTGACTCGACCCCGAATTAAATGGTCCATGGGGAAGCCTCGAACGAAATACCGGGATCAAAAATCTTATCCTCGGTCCCGGATGAACATAATAAATGAGAGGCAGGAGGATAAGTCATCAAAGGTAAAAAGGTCCTCTCAACATAAGTGAAATATGTGAGGTCGTGATCCGCGGGAGGTGGGATGGGTAAAGGAGTCAAATTGTCATCCTCCAAAGACATAGGATGGTCACTATTCGGCAAAGCCGTAAAGGTATCAATCATAGAATGGTCAATGTCACCTCCCGGGTCAAAGCATTCATCCTCATGAACGTGAATCTCTTCGATTTCTTCATCATAGATAGGCTCGTCAAACAAAGGTTTGTCGTTCCCATCATTGAGGATTTTAGAAATTCTCTCGAAGAGATCATGATCAAGTACGAAACCATCATTCATTTGTGGGATTTTTTGACAAGTTAAATCCTCACGAATGTGGTAAACGTAATTCTCATTAGAGGAGCGTTGATTAGGTAACTCCTCGAGAATTGGATGAGAATCGATGGTAGAATCCAAAGTAATTGGCGAAGAGGCAAATGTGAATTTATCAAAATATGAGTTCTCAAAATCATTATCAATATCAAGTTTTAAAACACCATTTGCCTTCTCATCAATACCATGATCACAATTAAGCTCATGCAAGAAATCCAATAACACGGGATCATAAAAAGCATCCTCGTGATGGAACTTCTCAATACTAGGGGTATAAAAGTCATCACTAAGGAGTAAAGAATCCGATAAATTATTAGTATCATGGTTTTCAAAAGTCGGTCTTGGTAAAATAGGCGAATCATCCTCATCCGATCCCGAGGAATAATTAAAAATGTAGTCAGAATCACAAGATAACTCATCCCTATCTACAAACTCTTTAGGTGTAGGACAACTTATGGGTTCTTCTTCTATGCACTCACACTCCTCAAAAATTGGTTTCTCAAAACATGTATCACTAAGAGGATTTGAAGAAAGCATAGAGTCATTTGAAGGGGTAGGTGAAGGAGGCATAAAAGATATGGGGTCATCAATGGGTAATAGAGGCTCAAGAATAATCTCGGGAATTTCCTCAATAGGTGAGCTAATAGTATCCGTGGGTTTCAACACCGGAGGGTGAGTAAAACTCATGATAATCTCCGGGCCTTGTCTCTCCTTTATTGGCGGAGAGATGGAAGGATCCACAGTGGGAACATCACTACTAGTAGTGGTGTTAGCCTCAATATCATCACTCAAAGACGGCTCAATATCAAATTGATCTCGATAGGTTTCTAAAATGAGCATGAATTTCCTATCGTTGGACTCTTGCATTTGTCTAGTAGATTCTTGCATCGCTTCCATGATTTTTTCATGTTCGGTCAATTTGTGTAGAATCAAGTCCATTTTAGGGTTGTGCATGTCCATTTGATTAAAGTTTTGAAAATTGCCGTCATGTGGAAAATCTTCATTATTTGAAAACCCTTGATTTTGAAATTCCCCATAAAACCGTTGATCATATTGTGGTGGGTCACTAGTTGTAAGAAAACTAGGGGAACCAAAATAAGTATTAGTATCATAACACATACTTTCCTCAATATTATAAATCTCCTCATAAGTTTTCTCATAATTAAAATAAGCATGAGGCCCACCACAAGTCGTACACTCCTCGGACATAATCTTATAACGCTCTTCTTGCAATATTTCCCAAATCGGACGATTATCCATGGTAGTGTTGAAAGAAAACGAAATAACAATAATTATTATGCTACGTAATATATTATAATAAAAGAAAAATCTTTTTGTATTTTTTTAGAAAAATATATATATAAGAAAAATCGAAAGAATTCGAACTAAAAATTAACACTAATACGTAACATTTTTGGTGTAATACTTTTAGGAAAAAGTATTACTTTTGGATTTTTTAATTTTTTTGGTGCAATTCTTAGGAAAGAAATTGCTTTTGTGATTTTTTAATTTTTTTGTATTTTTAAGTTTTTGATTTTTTTGTATTTTTGATTTTGTTGCAAGAAAGTAACGTTCAAAAAGAACGGATCCCAAAATCCAAACGTCTTCACGAAAAATCATCAATCGTACGAGCGAAGCGGCAGCGGCGCCATTTTGAAAAAGAGATTTTGTTTACCCTTTTTATTTTCTATTATCGTTCCTCGACTCGACTCGAATTGAAATCCGGTTTAACGTTTCGACTTACTTTGTTTTTGGTGAAAAGTATTTTTGGTATATTTAAACTAATTTAAAACTATTTAAAAATAAAAGCTAGTTAATTAAAAGAAATCTATTTTAAACTAAATTTAATATTAAAGAAAAAAAAACTTTTAAATAAAAATTATTTAAATCTAATTTTACTAAGACAAAATAAAGAGAAACTTTTTAAATGACTTTTAAAAATCTTGAAATGAAAACTTAATAAAACGAATTTTAAAACTAATAAAATTTTAATCTATATTTAAAAGTAATTAAAAATTAAAATATTTTTTAGTCTTTTTATTTTTTTATCAAAATTAAATTAAGAGAAATTTAAATAATACTTTTAATTAAAATAAATCTAAACTTAAATTTGTATTTAAACTAAGTAATTATAAAACTGCCACTAGTTGAAAAACCTATATTAGTTTAATGTTGCAAAATAAACACAAAAAGACTACTAGCTAAAATGGTTGAGTGTGTTGGTTGCTATACGAGAGGTCTGGGGTTCGATCCCCAGCCCAGAAAATAATTTTTTAGCTATTTAAAATATTGCTTAAGGACAGGAGAAACTGCAGACCAAATGGTCTGAGTTTTTAAGCCAGACAAAGACAACAACCCAAAATCAAATAGCTGAAAACCAAGATAAGCTGACTAAGCTAAATAAGCTAATAAGAACTTATACTAAAATGAAGCTATCAACAACAATAAATCAAATAAGCGAAATCCTACAAAAGCTGAAACAATAACAACTCTCGAACCATCTATAGCAGATCTAGCATAAAAAATAAGCAATTCCAAACAACTAACATAAGCAATATTTGAATCACATTTTAAAGAAGTTTTAACAATCTATCAAAACTAAATATGCAGACAAAACAAAATACTAAAGTATATAAACAATATCAAATCCAAACAAATATTAAATAGATAAATCTAAACTAGGCAGATTTAACAGAAACTCAGGCATATTAAAAAATTATAGCAGATAAAAAAAACTTAAACTAAAACACAACAATAATTTAAAAGAAAAATTAAAACCCGGTGTCGATTTCCATTGAGATGAAGGTGGGCGCTGAACCCCCTTTGTCACCGAATACAGACACCACCTTATATCATCAACATCTCCATCGTGAACCAAACAATAAGCCTCGAACAATAACCTTCTTCGATCCAAACTGAGTTTTCGAATAAATTTCCAGTGGGGAAATTTAATTCACACTTTCTCTTTATATATATATATATATATATTTTTTATTTTTTTTTAAACTGAAAGATAAATAACCGAACAGTGACAATTATATAAAAATTGCAGATTCAAGATTAAAGTTGAGCTTTGACAGAAAAACTAAATTGAGAGACGAAATTAATTAAATCAAACTTTTTCATTAATAATCAAAATAAAATTACATTGACTGGAAATAAAAAGTACAAGATTAAATCTAATCTAATTTTCAGAAATTTAAATCTAAATTACCCTACTCCTAAAATTAATTAAAAAACTGAAAATAATAAAGAAAAGCTTAGCCCTCAATTACAAGATGTGGGGGTTTTTATAGGCAAACCCCAAAAACCTTCTTCTTAGCTTCATCATTAAGCAAATAATCCTAGCCCTTCAATCTTCTCTTCTCTCTCTTCTCTTCAAATCTTCGGCTGGAATTGATTTTGGCCTACGGATTGCCACGGTGGATTGATATGATTGGAGGACTTGTGTGTGATGTTGTCACAACCAATCAAAACAAATGAATTGGCCACGTCGGATTTGACCACCAGTGGGTGTTTGATGCGATTTTCTTGGGGATTTATTTTCTTTTGATGTGAATTAAACACATATGTAAAAACCCCCAATTTTTACTAAGTATTTTGGTGATGGGGTAATTAGGGTTTGTAAAAAATGGTGGGGGAAGGCTGCGTTATTTGGGGAAGAGAAACAGTAAAAGGTGTGAGTGTGTTTTGTTTACTTTCATTTGTATCGAAATAATGGGGGTGTGGCGTAAATGTGATTTTATTAAATGTGTGGGTAAGTTGGGGTGATCGTGTGTATGTAGGGTGTAGGGAAAGTGGGTGAGGTAAAAAAGAAATTGGGATTTATTAAATTGAGGTGAGTGGTTGAAACACGTGGGAGTGATGTGGGAATAAAACAAAACGGAGGAGGTGAAATGGTCAGTATCCCCAATACGTTTTATTAATTAAAAGAGGTGAGGTGAGTGGCTTATTTGTTTAATGTTTGTGTAATTTGGGCTTGAGGCCCATTTTTTTCTTCTTGATCCGTCCCAAAAACTATTTAAAATTTATCTAAACAATTTTAAAAAAAACTAATTTAATCTAATTTAAATTGAAACTAAAATTTAAAACTAATTTAAGATAAAAACTAGATAAAAGAAACTTTTAAAAACGTTAAATGAAAAATATTTAAAAAAAATAAAGCTCAAAATAAACTAGATTAAAACAAAACTTAATTAAAACTTTTATCTATGTTTTAAATAAACTAAAAACTTTAATTAAAATAAATTTAAAACTAATAAAATTTAAACTAATTTTATAAGTAATTAAAAATTAAAATATATATATATATTTTTTTTATCTTTTAATTATTTTATAAAAACATATTAAAAGAAAATTTAAATAAACTTTTTAAATAAAGTAAATAAACTTTAAACGAATTTAATCAAAACTGCCACTATTTATTATCCTATATTAATTTTACTATGAGAAAGTAGACATAAAAGAGGCATGAGATGAGTTGGTTGGGTTGTTTGGCTATTAAACGAGGGGTCCTGGGTTCGAGTCCCAGGACAGACACAATTTTTAGCTAATTAATTTTTGTAGACCTTTTAAACAGACAATCGAATTGAGTCTTATAAAACTGAAAGCAAATTAATAGGAAGCTGATAAACAGAAACGAAAATAAGTAAGCAAATAAATGAAACAGTAAAGTATATCCAAACAAACTACAAATTAAACTTTTTAAATAAGCAAATCCAAACAGTAAATAAGCTAAATAAATTCTAGATAAAAAAATAAGCAAAACTAAACTTAATGAAATCTGCTAAGCAAATAAGTCCTTAATAAGCAAATAGGCTACCACTGAAAATAAGCAAATGGAACTAGAAAATAAGCATATTACTAAACCAAATCCTAGAGAAGCAAATCTTAAACAGATAAAGCTAGCAAACTTAAACAAAACCAAGAGTAAAACAAATCCAAAGAACTCAAATCCAAACTAGCAGACATAAACTTAGGCAGTTTCAGAATAAGCAATTGAGACTAGAAAGTAGATTAAAGAAAACCGAAATAATAACAAACAATAAGCAGAATCAAACAAGCAGTCCTAACAACTAATGAAACTTAATCTAGCAAAACCAAATAACAATCTAAACGAAACAATAATAATAACATAAGCAGAATGAAACAATTTTAATCTACTAAACTGAAATTAAAACTTAACATAAAAAGAAAAGGGGAAAAGATAAAAAAAACCTTGTGTCGAAACCGTTGTGAAGAAGGATGGGCGATGTGCCTCCTTTTGAACCGAAGCAACACCACCTTAAATCATCATCTTCATCTCGACTTCAATCCACTCGAACCAAACAAACCCAAACAATCAAACAGTACTCGCGAACAGTATTTTTTTTTAATAATGATATCACGAACAGTACAGAAACAATTTGAAGATTAAAATAAATTTAAATTTGCAGGAAGTTAAATTGAGAGACTGAAATTAAATAAAATTAACTTTTCATTGATCATTAAAAAAATAATACAATAACTGAAAATTAAAAGATTACAATATTAAATCCTACAACTAATTTTCAGAAATTTAAATCTAAATTACCCTACTCCTAAAATTAATAAAAAAACTGAAAAATAAGAAAAAGCTTAGCCCTCAATTACAAGATGTGGGGGTTTTTATAGGCAAACCCCAAAAACCTTCTTCTAAGCTTCATCATTAAGCAAATAATCCTAGCCCTTCAATCTTCTCTTCTCTCTCTTCTCTTCAAATCTTCGGCTGGAATTGATTTTGGCCTACGGATTGCCAGGGTGGATTGATATGATTGGAGGACTTGTGTGTGATGTTTTCACAACCAATCAAAACAAATGAATTGGCCACGTCGGATTGGACCACCAGTGGGTGTTTGATGCGATTTTCTCGGGGATTTATGAAGGTCTACGAAATTTATGGCCTATTCTATGTTATGGATTTGGTGGATTTAGATGGTTGATTGATTGATAATTAAAGAAGAAATGAAGGAATTAGATGAAGGATTAGAGAGAGAAAGGAGAGAAGGGAGAGAATTGTAGAGAGAGAAAGTAATATGAATAAATGATTAAGTGAAAATGGAATCAACAACCCCCTCCTAACATGCTAGGAGGGGTTATATATAGCCCACCCTACATGTGGGCTATATGGGCTATACAATAAGTAAATAGATCACGAGCCCGTTACATAATTATAGTTGGAGCGACCGATCCTTCATAAATACGTAAAACGTATTTCCAACAATCTCCCCCTAAGGGAGGTCGCTCCAAGTTACAAAGTTCTAAATAGCCTATAACTCGTGATCTATGCTAACTAAGATGTGACCGAGACTTTATAGGGAAAACGTATTTCCAACAATCTCCCCCTAAGGGAGGTCACATCTTTTTACAAAATCTTAAACCTAGCATCTATGCTTGAGTCTTCGATCTTGTTCTTGTGAATATGCTTGATGTGATCTTTGACTTTAGTCTTGAGCATGTTTCCTTGCCTTGACCTTGTGCATTCTTCACTTGTGAAATTTGCCTCTTTGTGACTTCATGTTCCACATACTTATACTTTTAAATTCTTGAAAGCTTCAGAGTTTGATATAGCGGAAGACTTGACCTTCAGGCTTTCTTGAATTTGTTGAAGTACTATTTGTATGTAGTATAAGCATGTGGTGACGACTTCTTCTGGATTGTACACCGCAATGCCACCTTCTTGTTACGCTGCATAAGACAGTTAGCAACAAAACAATATACACGGATGAAATGGCCTTGAACATTTCATTCTAATTCGGTAGCATTTTACCTCCGGTCGGTGAAGACCGTTGGACGATATTAAATATCATACTTGTGACAGGTAGTTTCAATTAAGAACCTCCTTGACAAGATTTCGCGGGTAAACCCGTTCTCTTTACTCGACCGTCCAAAGCTGACTGCGAACGTAAAGAGTGAATCATTTGGATAATATTATCCGCATGATTTGAAGCCGTCAATTCATGTTCCTGGAACAAGTGAAGTTCAATTAAGAACCGCACCATCGTTGCTTTCCAGTTGTCACTAGCTTGATTCATAAAGAATCTTGCAAGTTACCTACCAAATGCTGTTTGATATTAACACTAGAAGGATTTCCACTCGTCACTGTGATCAATAAAGAGTCACTCTGAGTGTTCTGGCAAGATCATATGATAATGCGTAGAGGCCTGGAACGTGTTTAAATTCATTTAAGAATTAAACCACTGTTGCTTTCCAGTTATCACAAGTTTGATTCATAAAGAATCGCACAAGTCACCTACCATGAGCTTTTTGATATTCGCTCAAGAAGGATTTCCATCTTCATTGTAAATACTTTCGTATTACTCGGATGTTCAGGCAAGATCATGAAGATTTTGCGTAGGACTCTTAAGATCTTTCTTACTTTTCACATTGTGTGAAGAAGCAAGTGAATATGAAAGTGTGTCCTAATGAGATATTTGATGATCTCAAATGGCTCTAGACTCGATCGTGCATTTTGGATTTTAGTGATCGGAGGCTGGAGAGGAGTGCCACCTTTTCAATACCAATTTATTCGGAGTGAATAAACCAGTAGATAATGTGTTGATCTCCGTGTGATTAAAACAAATATCTTTTAAGAGATATCTGAGTTAGCTGGGATGGGTTGTGCCTTGCATCACTGGGTCCATGATGTCTATCTTCAATATCAAGAATCATTAAAATGATCTCAATAGCATATGAATTGACCCGGTTTCTGCCTAAGGTTGTAAGGAGGGCTTCTTTCTTTACACCCTTTATCTTTACAATTCTTTTTCATTCTTCAAACCCTTCAATGCTTACCAATACGTCATAACTAGCACCTTGTTGTGATTGTTCCAGTGCTAACTTAAGTACTTGGTCGGCATTCAGCTACGTTCACAATCTTTCTCCATCTTTCCTAAAGACTACTATTTCTAGCTATGGAATGTCCTTGGGAAGATTCCTCCGGTTCTAGAGAAATCATTGGACTTTAACCTATCCTACCATCCTTATGTCACCACAATCGTCACCGTCGTGAATAGAGATGTTTTGGGTAAGTATAAATCATCATGAAATCCATTCTGAAGTGCAAATCCATTTTGCTCCCCCTTAACATATGCTACGATATTCGAAAACATTTCGCACATGTCGGGATGAGCTAACACGTTAAGTCAAACCATTTGTGATTGATCATATCCCATATTAAATCACATTTTCTCCCCCATATTAAAAATATTAACCCAATCGATGTTTTTAATATCAATTGATTTAATAGTATTTTAAGAAAATTTGGGAAGAAAAATGCAAATCCAATTATCTTCATGATTTTAACAAGCTCCCCCTCAAATTAATGAGGGTGTACTTGAAATGTGAATTAAATACCTTTTAAACACAAGTGTAAGGTATTTAACACGTGCAAAGATCAATATATTATAATGAATTCACAAGATTAGCAATGTACGAGGTTGGACCTGAATAATGGAGAACAGCATATGAAAGAAGCACATGGTTCTTGTTCACGAATGATGGTCACCTCGTCACGTCCCCGAGAAAATTAATTCTCGTTGTTGAGTCAAAGCTTTCCGGTGAAATGCTTGACTTGATTATGAAAAGCGGGTTGCTATCTGAAATAATAGCAAACCATTTGGAGCATGTTTTAAATGTTTTAAACTTCTGCTCGAACTTTATTTACAACCCCGTGTCATTATTGAATGACATTTCTAGGTTCGTAAATATTATCGATTCCAGAAGACATGCTCTGTTTATCAAAACATTTTTGAACACACAATTTTGAAAGATTTAGAAAAACCTTTTGAGAAATTCTCGAAAAATTGTGTTCAAAGTTTTGAAAACCAAGTACTTGAGCTTAAGATTTGGAATATCTTGGGAAGCTCAAGTCCGAGAAGTTGTAAACTTCTCGTTGTTAAGGATAAGTTTATCATCGGCGATAAACTTTCCTTTTATCTGAAGAACGAGTCCTAAGCTGACATTTACTTAGAAGTCGTGTTCATGAGCTTGAAAACTTTGACTGTTTTAACGGAAAGCTCATGACCGAGAAAGGTGAATTTCTCGTTACGAGGAAAAGTTCTCTTATTTAAAAGATACACTTTCCTTTCTGAGCTTAAAACTTCGAATGTTTTAATACAAGCTCATGACCGAGAAAGGTGAATTTCTCGTTAAGAGGATAAGTTATCATAAAAGATAAACTCTCCTTTATTTTAAGTTCGAGTTACAGTCTGACATTTAACTGTAAGTCATGTACACGAGCTTAAAAACCTTTGAATGGTTTAAATGTAAGCTCGTGTCCGAGAAAATTTAATTTCTCGTTGTAAGGATAAGTTTATCATCGGCGATAAACTTTCCTTTATTTGAGGAACGGGTCATCGTCTGACATTTAACGATGAGCCATAATGCATGAGCTTAAAAACTTGGAATGTTTTTTATATAAGCTCATGCCCGAGAAAAATTAATTTCTCGTTGTTAGGATAAGTTTACCATCGGCGATAAACTTTCCTTTCTTTGAAGAGCGAGTTATAGTCTGTGATGTGACTATAAGTCCTTGTTTGCTGCTTAACCATGAATCCCCTGAGACATTTGTTTCTCTGATATTTGCTTCTTCAGCAACCAAACTCTAAGAGTGTCCTTAGTTGAACGGTACACAACGATTGGACCGCTTCGTTCTTTTGGAACATCAACTTTGGTACCTGCAATCTCATTAGGAATTTGCATGCTTTGACGTGGGTTAGCAATATCAATTTTTGAAGCACGTGGGGGTTCACAGTTGGCTTTACTTATGTCAGAGGTGGCATGAGGAGATGATTCACTTGTCTTAGTGGGCAAACGTTTCCTTTTATAGAAAATCTTAAGTTCAGGCTTAAGTGATGTATCATCCTTTGCAATTTCCTCCCTAGTAGTCTTCGTAGAATCAGAGACTATCCTAGTTAAAGGGCACTCGTTTCCTACAATAGTGAAAGATCTACCAGTGGGGCGCCACATTTTACCAACGGGTTTGATTTTAGCGACCCACTGGGATTTAAGTCTAGCACGGGAGTTCACCTCATTAAGCAATTTTTTGATACAAGCATCATGATTTGCCGTAAAGACACATTTTCTACATGTTTTACAAGTAGCATATTTAATGTCCGAATAAGATCTAGAATCCCTAGATGATTGATTGATGCTCCTAGGATTGGACATGCTACGGTTAGCAGTGTTGGGTAAACTAGAAGGCATCTGACTAGGTTGGACATTGCTATCTCTTGCATGTGTCTTTTGCTTAGCTTCCCCAAGACCAGATTTATGGCAAACGTCATTTGAACTAGTTCTAGACGTGGTCTTGGTATTTTTAGGGAAACTAGAGGCAATCATATGATTTGGTCTTGCTAAAGCTGGAGTGATCACATTGGGCCTAGTTGCTGGAGTGACAGTTCTAGAAATATGACCCAAATCAACTTGGGAGGCAAACCGCGGTCTCGAGGATTGTGATCGCTCGGATCCAAATGCAGTAGGTTGTCTGACAGTCGGTTGTCTGACGAACTGATTTGTAGGTGGTTTCCCCAAGATTGATGGTTTTTCAAGCTTAGTGTCCACACTAGGTCCTTTACTTTTCCTTAACTCGTTTTTCAACGCAGCTATAGCAAAGACTTTTTCCTGTACTTGGGCCTTTAAAGTCTCATTCTCTTTGAGCAAGTTATCTTGGGATGCCAACTTAGATTCAAGCAGTTGAATTTGTTTCAAAAGATTATCCTTTTCAGCTTTAGAATCTAGAACAGTTTGATCCAATTTTCTTTCAAGAACAACGTTTGACTTTTCAAGTTTTTCAAAGTATGTTTCAAATTTATCCGTTTTCTTAGAAAATTCAAGTTTGGCATCCTCAAGGTCTTTAGATTGCCGAGCTACGATCGTTTCGAGCTCTTTAATCTTAGAATCAGAATCAGTTAACGAGGCAGTTATAAAGCATTTATCATGATGTTTAGCATTTTGAACACCTTCTCCCCCATTATGACTCACATCGGATGAATCAGAAGTGGTATTTCTATCACTCTTTTCCATCCCATGTTTGTCATAATTAGGTTCAGAATGCTCAATATGCGGCATGTCATTAGCATATACATCATAAACAACATTAGATTGTACCATATTTGCAGGCTCTTCGTCATAAACGGGTAAGGTGTCATCAAGAGAGATCTCGTGAACATTCCCTGACGTACCACTGGTATCATGTTGTTCTCCTGATTCTGTGCTCTTGCCATCGTTAGGCTCCAAGTTGTCAACCGTATGACCAGTTTCCTCTTGCATCGAAGAGTCTTGCACTCCATTATCATACCCTTGCTGAAGTCGAGATCGTTCATAAATTGAAGACGAGACCGATGACATGAGTCTCAAAATCGTATCACGGAAAACTCGAAGCTCGGTATGTGTATCTCGAAGAAATGATTGGCAAATCATTGAACTTTCAGACTTGATGATATTGAACTGGAGGAAAGGCGTGAGTTGTGTCACAAGAACCTTATAAGCAAGTGCCGATGCAGAGTAATTAAAATCTTTATTGTGGTTGAGTTGCTCGGCGAGTTCGGTCAAAGTGGTGAAGAGTGAGTCGATGAATATATGACGATCTTGTCCAAAGATTGTCACAAATTCGCTCCCTCCTTGAATTCCCGAAAGAGTGACCAGATGAGACTGGAGCATTTGAAATGAATCTATACCACTTTCTCGAGCTTTGTGATGCAAGTCTCCCTCTTGAAGTGTCGAATTGAACGAATCCATTTCAAATCGAGGAAAGATAAAGAAAAATGATGTGGATGTTGGTGTTGTCGGGTTTTTACACTTTAATTCGGCTCAAAAGATGTTGACGGCTCAAACGAGTATTAATTAAACCCGATCAAAAATGTGTAGTCGCTAAAAATAAAACCCGTCACGTTGACTCGTCACTTTGTCTTCAAAACCGGCCACAAAATTTTTAACCCGTCACTATAACTCGTCACGATAACCCGTCAAAAATTTTTCACGATAACTTTTTTTTTTTTTTTTTTTTTTTTTTTTTTTTTAAAAAAAAAAAAAAAAAAATACCCGCTGAACACGATTTGCCAAAAATTACTATCCAAAATGCTAAAAATATAAAAGTGACAAAATAAAAATAAAAATAAAAATAAAAATATAAAAGAGACAAAAATACAAAAAAAAAATAAAAAAATAAAATGTGATGTTTTTAAAATAAAAAGGATTAATTTAACTAAAATTAAAAAGTGTGATATTTTAAAGTGAAAAAGAAAATAAAAGTAGAGAAATAAGATATAATAAAATGTGTTATATATAAAAAAAACGTGTCCTACAGTTTACCTAAAATAGAAAAAAATAATAATAAAAATCTGGTTTTAGATTTCTCCGCCCAGTTAAACGTATCTAAGAAAAGAACACGTGGCCCAAAAGAAATATATATCACGTCTTTGTTTTCTCCGTCCACCAAAACACGTGGACCAATCAAATACTTCCACCGCCCACCCCTTTTACTTAGATATATCCGCCCAGATAAATACACGTGATAACTCTCTCTCTCCTAAACTAAAAAAACACACACACAGAAAAAAACCTAAATCTCTCTTCTCAATCTAATCTCATAACCTAGAACCAAACTTTGGATCCTCCGTCCTCTTGTTCTCTCAACAAATCTTCAATCTCAAAATCTTCAACTCCCAAATCCACAACTCCACACATATAAATCCGCCTGTTTTCTGGATCAATCACTTCATAATTGAATCATTCAAAGTGAGATCAAGAGATGTCGTCAAGATCTGTTAAGGGTCTCGGGTAGGTTTGCTAATTTTTGTTTTGATTGAGTCCCTCTCTCTTCATCTGTTGTCGTTCTATATGTTGGTTGTTGTGTGAGTCTGGTATGGGTGTGTTGCAAGCGAGGGTGAGGGCGTTTGGAGTCGTGAGGGGAGGGTGTTGGGGGGATTGGGGGTGTTACGAGGGTGTGAGTCGGAGGGGGTGAAAGACTGAGGTTGAGGTGTGAGGTTGAGAGGTGTGAGGTTGTGTGATGTGGGAGTGGATGGTTAATATTCGATGGTGTATGAGGGGGTTAAGGTCGAGGGTGTGAGGGTCGAGTCCAAACTTGATGTGATTCGAGGGTCTGTTAGAGTACAGTTTGGGTCGAGTCTTATGGGGTGAGTCTGATGAGTTTGGTGGTGTGGGGACGAGAGGGTGTTGTTGATGTTGGTGAGGGAGTCCGAGAGTGAGGGTGGGTAAATTGTGTGAGTCGAGTGTCAGTCGAAAGGTGAGGGAGTTGTTTTGAGTCGGTTCGAGAGTTGTTTGTGGGTCTTATCGAGGGTCTGTGAGGTCGTTTGTGAGAATGGGTGTCGGGGTGAGACGAGGGTTTTGTTTTTGTGTCGAGGGTGAGATGTGTCGAAAGGTGTGAGAGACGAGAGGTGTGTTTTGTTTGGAAGTCGAGGGAATGAGTCTTTTTGAAAAGACGATGATTTGCCCAATTTGTCCGTTTAATTTGAATGGGCTTTATACGGAAGAGTTCCGAATCGGAACTTTGTTTCGTTCGGAACTTTGTTTCGTTCGGAACTTTGTTTCGTTCGGAACTTTGTTTCGTTCGGAACTTTGTTTCGTTCGGAACTTTGTTTCGTTCGGAACAGTTCCGAATCGGAAGATTTTGATTCGGAAGACTTCCGAATCGGAAGTGTTTGGTTCGGAAGATTTTCAAAAAAATTGATTCGGAAGTTTTGTCTTAAAAAATTGATTCGGAACTTTTGGCTCACTCGAAAACCTTGATACCAAATAGGAACTCGGAACTATTTGACAGATTTGATGGGACAGAGATATTTGGACAAATTTGGACAAATGGACAGAAACAATGGACCAAAAACTGGACAGTGGGACAGAAGGACTGATTAAAAAATTTATAAAAAACTGATTAAAAAATAAACTAAAAAAATAATAAAAAAAAATAAAATTGATAAAACTAAAAAAAATTTGTAAAGGACTGATTAAAAAATTTATAAAAAAAAACTGATTAAAAAAAATAAACTAAAAAAAAAATAATAAAAATTAAATAATATAAAAAAAACACTAACTTTTTATAAAAAACACAACTTTTTAAGGTTTTATATAAGAAAAATTTGATTTTTATATAAAAATTTGTAATTTTTTATCTAAAAAGTAAAAAGATTTGAAGATTTGATATGATTTAACATATAAAGACACAAACTTTTTATAAAAAAATACAAACTTTTTATGATTTAAGCATGATTAAATCAAAACCCACCAAAATCAAAAAGAAAAAAAATATAAAACAAGAATAAACCAAACTAACCAAGGCTCTTGATACCAATTGAAGGTCTACGAAATTTATGGCCTATTCTATGTTATGGATTTGGTGGATTTAGATGGTTTATTTTCTTTTGATGTGAATTAAACACATATGTAAAAACCCCCCAATTTTTACTAAGTATTTTGGTGATGGGGTAATTAGGGTTTGTAAAAAATGGTGGGGGAAGGCTGCGTTATTTGGGGAAGAGAAACAGTAAAAGGTGTGAGTGTGTTTCGTTTACTTTCATTTGTATCAAAATAATGGGGGTGTGGGGTAAATGAGATTTTATTAAATGTGTGGGTAAGTTGGGGTGATCGTGTGTATGTAGGGTGTAGGGAAAGTGGGTGAGGTAAAAAAGAAATTGGGATTTATTAAATTAAGGTGAGTGGTTGAAACACGTGGGAGTGATGTGGGAATAAAACAAAACGGGGGAGGTGAAATGGTCAGTATCCCCAATACGTTTTATTAATTAAAAGAGGTGAGGTGAGTGGCTTATTTGTTTAATGTTTGTGCAATTGGGTCTTGAGGCCCATTTTTTCTTCTTGATCCGTTCGAAAATTTTCATTTAAAGTGGGCCATGAATGGGCTTTTTGATCCATAAGAAACTTCAACAACTTCTTAAACTGGGCTTGTGGGCCCAATGAGAAAATGTGGGACCCACTAAGCTCGAATATCTTCAAAAAATTAAATCCGTTAAAACTCGAACTTGAATTCGGCTTCTTTGATCATTTCTTTAAACTCGTGTCGGTTTAACCGGTTTTCGTGATCGTCGGCACACTTTTGGTCTTTTGACTTTGTCTTCGTCTCTTTTTGGACTTTTCTTCAATATTTGACCGTGAAATCCCGTGTTTTCTCTTCTTTTGATTATTTGTACCTATTTAACACACAAAACACAAAACCACGCGTAATTCCGACTTTTATGACATTAAACACATGATTAGGTCTTGTTTTTCTTTGATTTTAGTGGCAAAAGGATAAGTGTTTACACACGTATTATCTGCCTTCTCCTATTGTTAGCAGCTTCCAAAACAACGATCCTCTCCCTCAATTGCTTGAGTTCAAGGCCTTGGGTAGAGACAGTATGTACAAGGTCTGCATTTTGCTTTTGCAAGCTAATGCAGACAGCCGTCAATTCCAACATTGTATATGGTTCCAATCTGCCCTCCTCTAGAGTGGGGATTTGACCTCCCAAAATAAAGTCATGGGGCATGGATGAGGTCTTAGTGATGTTAGGACTGGCTTGGCCTGCATCTAAGAGAGTACCAATAGTCCTAACCTCACCCATATCACCAACCACACTTTTAGTGGTGGTTCTCTCTGCAACATGGCTAGGACCACCAGAGGAGAACACTCCAATGGTCCTTTGTCGTTTTTCCATCCTAAAGTCTGGGGGTGAAGAAGATGATGTGGATTGGGTAGTAGTTTGAAGGTTAAGGGGTGTTTGGGTCTGTTGTAGAAAGGTGTCAACGTTAGGATATGAAGCATCAACGCCAACATTTAATGTGTCAGCGTTGAAGGGATCTTGGTCAAGTTCCATATGTTGAGGTGAAGGTGATGGTTTAGGTATGGGTCAAGTTGTGGTTGTGGGTCAGGTTGAGGTTGTGCTGCTGCAATAACAGCAAGCATGGCTTGGGTAAGGGGTAAGTCTCTGTGAGGGGGTGAATTCAACTTACTAAAAATAGCTTTCTTTTGCACAGGGATCGCATAAAAATCATCATGATGCCTGGTGCAATACCTTTGTTCATCAAAAATCATATGTAAAAAGCATGGGTAAGCTAGAGTCATCTTGCTACCCTTGTTTTTACACATGCCATCAAAAATCAGTTTACAAAAACTATACTTTTGCCCATTAGCAATACACACAATGGCACTACCAATAGATCTGTTAATTTCATTATGTGCAGTATATTTGGGACTTAAACATTGAAGGATGACATGTATTAAGTACATCCAAGCTGGTAGAAATTCCTGTTTATTATTTTATTTAAAGTACCCTCTTCAGGGAAAGGATACCCCAAAGCTTGAAGTCCCTGTTCTATCTCACCAATGGGTAGAGTGGTTATACCATCTGCATCATTAAGATGCAAAGCCTGGCGAACCAAGGCTTCAGTAACCACCCATGGACGCCCATGGACAATAGCAGTTAATGTATTCACATTATTAAGCGTTGAGGAACTAAAAGTGTTCCAAGACTGTTTAATATGAGTGACAGGGATAAGAGGAGCATGAGAAAGTGCATACCGTAATGGGGATGCATTCAAATACGCCACCATCTGAGTATATTGAGGAAACAGAGCATCATCAGCCTCCAAATAGGCAACCATGTTATGCTGACTTTTGAATCCCAATACCAAGTCACTCGGTTTAAACTTAGGCGCCATTAATGTAGAAAGCTGTGTGAAAGATTATGAAAGATGAATATAGGAGAAAAATTTGTTAGACAAAAATATGAAATTACCTTGTTTAAAAAGAAGGAGCCAAATATATAGGAGAGGTAGGCACATGTGATTGGTAAAAAATAAGGCAGTTATTTTCAAAATATAATGATGAAAATCTTGAAAAGAAAATAACTTATCCTGTTCATTAATTAAAAGTTACCAACTCCTAAAATTACGGCCCCAATTTTTGTCAAAAATAACAACTGGGTAGGACCCAATGAGGGTCAACGGTCAAAAATAACCCATCAGCGCCCAACGGCTATATTCTTGTCAACGTTGAAAAAGCCATGTCAACGTCTAAATTGGTTCTAACAACGTTTGGAAATAAATCTGTCAACGTCCAAAAATAAAAATAATAAAAATGAAAAAGGACCTTAACAAAGTGATTTATCCTAGTGAAGATAACCTATAAACTGAAAATTACTATAGGGTGGCAAGCACTGTCCAATCATGCACACTTGCTTAAGCAAGATAGACATAACAGTCCTCTAGTGTCCCTTGCTAACCAAAGTTCTTAACAGTGAATTTATCTCATAAAATCCTTTGTAACTTCCCAGGTAAGCCCAATATAAATCATACCCAAGTCTCCCAACAGACCACTCCCAATTCTAGGCAAAAAAGTCTTGCCAACGTGCATAGTATATCAACTTTGCATGCTACAGTGCTTCATGAGTTAGTAAACTAATTCATACTCACCAGTGGAAACAATCTAGAATTGTGATAAGAGTATTATAAGAATACCTAACAAGTCCTAAAAGGTTCCTAAACATCCCCTAAAACTATGATACATAAGTTGCCAAACATTATGCATGTAATAAAAATTTATGTCAAGATAGGAATATAAATATTCCAACCATCATCCATAAACTGAAACATGCTCCAATAATGCTCTAAGAATCCATAAACAACTGTGTATCCAATTGTACAAAGCTAACAACGCCTGCATAATTAGATCAAAAAACACAAAACTAACATGTTGTTGACAACGTCAATTTAACACTTGTCAGCGTTAAGATAACCTTTGTCAGCGTTAGACAAATAAAGTGGAAAATCTAATTTTGAATAAAGCCAATAACAAATGCATATTCTGTACATACTTTTACAATAAGATCCCAAAACACATATTAAGTGAGATTGATCATTACAATACTTGTTACCAAGTATTGAAATCTTCCAGTATCAAAAGGTTTATTTAATAAATCAGACATGTTTTCTTCTGTGTCAACCCTATCTGGTTGTATTAAACCTTTTTCAAAACAATATCTTATAAAATGATGTTCGATTTCTATGTGTTTTGTTTTAGAGTCATGTACAGGATTTTTAACAATGCATAAAGTACTCTTATTGTCTACAAAAATATTGGTATGCATGAAATTATACCCATAATCCAACAGCTGGTTCTAAATTCATAAGACTTGTCCACAACAAGCAGCTGCAGCAACATACTCTGCTTCAGTTGTAGAATTGGCCACCACTGTTTGTTTCTTGCATTGCCAAGATATCAATCTACTCCCAAGAAATTGGCATCCACCAGTTGTGGATTTTCTATCAAATTTATCCCCACCATAATTACTGTCTGTATATGCAATAATCTCTAATGGGGAATCTTTTGGATACCATAATCCCAAGTCTGGATAACACCTAAGGTATCTAAAAATCCTCTTGACAGCATGAAGATGACACTCTTTCGGAGTCACTTGATGGCGTGCACATGCACACACAGCAAACATAATGTCAGGTCTTGAAGCTGCGAGATACATCAATGAACCAATTGACCTATAATGCCTGACATCCACCTCTTTTCCATCTCCAACTTTTCCCCAAGGGTGTTCCCTATCCATAGGTGTGCTAGCCCGTTTCTCATGTGGAGAAAAGCCAAACTTCTTCAAGATTTCTGCTACATATTTATCTTGAGAGATGAAGATACCATCTTCTTTCTGCTGTACTTGTAACCCTAGAAAGAAGTTCATCTCCCCCATTGCACTCATCTTGAACTTGTCTGTCATGAGTTTGGAAAAATCTTCACTCATCTTTGGACTAGAAGAGCCAAAGATGATATCACCCACATGGACCTATACAAGTAAGAAATCCTTACCAGTCTTCTTTGTAAACAAGGTCTGGTCTATGGTGCCACTTTTAAATCCATTTTCCACCAGATAGGTGGATAATGTGCCATACCATGCTTTTGGGGCTTGATGAAGTCCATGCATAGCTTTCTTCACTCTATACACCTTGTTTGGATGTTATGAATCTTCAAAACCAGGAGGCTGCATGACATAAACCTTCTCTGCAATTATGCCATAAAGAAAAGCACTCTTCACATCCATTTGATAGGCTGTAAATCCCATGCAGGAAGCATAGGCTAGAAAAATCCTTATAGCCTCAATCCTTGCAACAGGTGCAAAGACCTCCTCATAGTCTATCCCTTCTTCTTGTGTATATCCTTGTACCACTAAACGTGCCTTGTTTCTGACCAAAATTCCTCTCTCATCCTTTTTGTTCCTAAGAACCCATCTTGTCCTAATATGTCTGACATGTCTGGGACAATCAACTAACTCCCAAACATCATGAATATCAAATTGGTGAAGCTCATCTTGCATTGCTTCCACCCAACTTGGTTCTTTGAGAGCATCAAAAATCTTCTTGGGTTCCTGTTGTGACAGAAAACAGGCAAACAAACATGCTTAAACAAGAGGGGTATCAACCTTCTTGTGAATATTGACAATAAATCCTCCATGATTCTGATGAGACCTTCTATTTTGCACAGGAGTCATCACATCACCAATAATTAGAGAAGGATGATGATTTTTGATTATACAAGTAAGCACTCCTCCCTCAATAATTGTGTTGTCATCAATCTCATCTTCCAAGTTACCAAGATCCTCTTTAGACTATCTTCCATCATCATCTGAATAAACCCCTCCATGACTGTTTGAAGGTTCACCTTGTTCAAAATTATTGGGAGAGAAAAGATGGTCAAAAGATCTGTCAACGCCTGAACCAAAGCTGTCAACGTTTGAGCCATCAACGCCCGAATTTGTCTTGTCAGCGCCAGAATTTCCTTTGTCAGCGCCTGAAGGATCATGCATGTTTTCAACTGGTGATGCTTGGGGACCACCTTTTTCCTTTCCAGCAGCAACAGCAGCAGCAAATGCATCTGTCCATATGGGAATGGTAACATACTCAAGTATAGGTGTTGAGTTGTCTGCTTGTGATCCAACCTCTTCATCAACCTATTTACCTGAAATATCAACAACTGGTTCTTCCATAACATTTGAAGTCACCTTCATAATGTTTGGATTAGTAACAGCCATATAATTCAATGTCCTAGATAGAGGTTCCAAGTCAAATAACCAATTTTTGACCACTTTCAGGATCACTAGGTTTACTCTCTAAAAACCTAACATGTACCTTTTCAAGTATACGTTTTTCTATCTTAAGGTAAACTCTATATCCTCTACTCTGCACAGAATAACCCATGAAGTAGCCTTCATCACCTTTAGCACTAAACTTACTTAAGGCATCACTAGTGTCCAACACAACTACATGACATCGAAAAGGTTTAAGAAAACCAATATTAGGTTTCCTGCCCCAAAGTAACCCATAAGTTGTTTTGTTATGAATCTTGTTGACTAATGCCCAATTCTAAACATAACAAGCTGTATTTACAGCCTCGGCCCAAAAAGCAATGGGAAAGTGAGCATCAGCCAACATAGTCCTGGCTGCTTCTATAAGGGTTCTATTCTTTCGCTCAGCTACCCTATTTTTTTGGGGTTCTAGCTACACTAAACTGTCTACTAATCCCTTTCTTGGCACGAAAGTCATCTAATAACTTATTTCTAAACTCACCACCATTGTCACTTCTAAGCATCTTAACCTCATTACAAGACTTCTTTTCAATTTGGGTAATAAAGTTAATCAAAGTATTAGTAGTGTCACTTTTCAAAGCTAAAAAGAAAGTCCAAGTAAATCTAGAAAAAATCATCAATGATGACAAAACAGTAGGATTTACCATTTAAGGTTTCTATATTAGTTGGACCAAACAAGTCCATATGCAGCAAGTGAAGTGGTTAAGAACTAGAGTGCATTGGTTTAGACTTAAATGAGACCTTGTGCTGTTTGCCTTTAAGGCATGCGACACAAGAATGATCATTGTGGAAAGCCTTTTCAGGCAAACCATCAACTAAACCATGTCTCACAAGTATATTTATATTTTTAAAGTTAATGTGCCCTAATCTTCTGTGCCAAAGATTACTCTCATTATCTGAAGCCATAGCATACAGACATGATAGATTATTATTCATCCTAATTCCATTAAGATTCACATTATAAATGTCCTTATGCATAGGTGTTCTATAATCAATGAATTTTTCATCTGGTATTTTAAAATCTTTGCTCAACACCAAGCATTCAGTATCAGTGAAAATAACCTTATTTTTGTTATCACATACCTTTGATACACTAAACAAATTATAGTCAAGTTCTTTTACCAGAAACACGTTTTCAAAACGCAAATTGTTGGTGAGAAGAGAGCCTTTACCAGTGATAGTCCCATATCCTCCTCCAAAGTACACTTTGTCACCATCTTTAATGGGGATAAAAATTTTCAAAAAATCTTCCTTCCCCGTCATTTGCCTAGAGCATCCACTATCCCAATAGCCATAATCATTAACCTGCTTTTGAATGCCCTGCACATAAAGAAAACAAATTAGTTTTCTTTGGGAACCCAAGCCTGAGCAGACTTTGATTCATTTGGTTGTTCAACAAGAACAGACTTAGTCCTTATGACAAACCCTTGTTCATCCCTTTTTGGATTAAACACCCAGTTAACCCCAATTGGTTTTGTTATGACCTTTGAAATATAATGAAATCTGTTACAGGTCATAGAAATCCCATCTGAATTAGGGTTTTGGTCTTGTTTAGGTCTCCATGTCAAGCTGGAAGAAGCTTTAGACCCCTTTCCCTTTGGTTGCAAATATATTCCATTACTTGGTCTGGCAACATTCCTGTCAGCGTTTAGTTTGTTCTTGTCAACGCTGAAATTACCCTTATCAACGTTGAACCTAGGGTTTGCTACAGGAACCCATTGTCTGTCAGACCACGTATTGGTCTTCTGAAAAGGTCTTTGTCCATAAGTATTAGACCCTTTAGTAAAGAATGGGGCTGGTCTAACAACTTGTGGACTTTGCTGGACTAAACATTTGGGTTTGACAGTGTTTGACTTTCTATTAGCGTTGACCTTTGAAGCATTGACACACTTATAAGCTAAATGTGAAAAACTTCCACAAGAATAACAGGCTTTTCTAGACATAGCTCTAGGTCTAGAAGAAAAGAAACCTGTCCTATTATCACTAATTTGGCTTTTTGGTGACCTAGGTTTTCTATACATTTCTGTATATTTAATACTAGGTTTTCTATCAACGTTTAAGCCAAGGTCAACAGTCTTGCCAGTAGTAGGATTGGTCACTTTTTTGGGTGTTGACTCATTTGGGTTGTCACTAAGCATGCCACCCTTAACAAACAAGGTAGGGTTGGCTTTCTTCCATTAGTCCAAATCAGTCAACTTCGGCTTGTATTCCTCTACTAGGGTAAGAACTCTTGGTGGAGGAATAAATTCCTCTTCTTGGAGTTCTGGTATACCAGTCCAAGACAAGTCCTTTCTAAGGACACCATAGAAGTTCCCAGCAGGTGGTGGAACACCAGCATACTCTTTCATCCCAATCCCAGTCATATCCCTAGAATCCCTTTGTTCACTAACACATTTTTCTAGGGTTTGTGAAGCTTTATCTAATCTCTGATTTTTAAGATCTACATTATCTTTGTTTTTGATTGCCTCATCTAACTTAGCCTGTAAAACACCATTGGCTCTCTCCATGATGTTTCTAACCTCAACACTAGCATTTAAATCATGAGTTAAAATGTTGATTTGATCTTTTAGGTCAAACTCCATTTTCTAATACTCAGCTAAAGTCTTTTCAGTTTGAGTAAGAGCAAGTTGATAGTTAGATAACTTGCATCTTTCATTAACCACATCTGTTGTCAATTTTAAAACTTCTTTGTTAAGTTTTTCAGTGTTTAGACGACAACCCTTACTACAAAATGCATCATCATATACCTCATTGTCTGATGAAGATGAAGAGTGTGCCACGAGAGCATAGTGAACATGCTCTTCTTCTTCCTTTTCTGCAACCAAAACTTTGTTTTCTTCCTCATCCTAAGCCAAATAGCTCCAATCCCAGCCAATACCATCAATGTCTTGCATAGCAACCATAGCTTTGGAATCCTGAGCCTTGATGATTTGGCTTGAGGGTTTTCCAGCATCAGATCTTCTTGGAGATCTGCATTCTCTCATAAAGTTACCCATTCGATGACAATTATAACACTCAACCTTGGATTTATCAAATCCAGCAGTGTCCTTAGCATTAAAAGTCATCTTCTCCTTAAATCTTTGATTCCATCTATTTGCTCTTATGCTTGCAAGAGCCATATTCCACTTTATGTCCATCTCCTCCAAATGCTCATCACTAATTTGCTCAAGGTCCTCATATGTAATCACTGAACCATTGGGCAATGAAGCAATGTATGTACACACAGTATCTAGATCAATACCAGCAGGCTTAACTCTTGGTGAGTCAACATTGTATGTGTCAGCATTTGAATGAGAGGCGCTGACAAAACTTGATCCAACGTTGACACAAGACGATCCAGTAACGGGGTGCATGTATGACTCCCTTTGATCAAATTGACCTTCACTGTGTGAGAAGAAGGCCATGTTTCCATTGGTAGACTTGCTTCCTTGTTCCAAAAGAATTTAATTCTCTACAAGCCTCAGTTTATTGTAAACATCATCAAAAGTGGAGTTTTTGTAAGGATTATTAGCAATCATAGACCTTGCTTCAATCTTCCATGCATCACCAAGACTTTTAAGAAAAGTGGTGATGATATCAACATCACCAAGCACTATTCCCATAAAGGACAGCTTGCTTGTAATGTCAAGAAGTCTGCTTCTCAATCTACTTAGCTTTTCATTGGGTTGAGCTTTAAAAACATCATACTCATGCAAGAGTTGCTTCTTTTTCTCTTGTACAGTATCAACATTACCACCATAAGCAACTTCAAGGGCTGCCCATAGTTCTTTTGCAGAATCATAGCCTCTATACTTGTGTTGATTGGCTTATCCCAAAGAGAGTTTGAGGATGCTTAGGGTTTTCATGTTATTCCTTCTTTTTCCAACGTCCTCAACTGAGAAAGCTCTTCCATCTTCAGGCTTTTCTTTTTGATCCTCTTCTGTAGAGCCTGGAGTTGATCTTACCAAGATTGAAGCTGTAATCTTGGCAGCCTTATTGAATGTGTTTCCATATTCAATAATTTCCCATAGGGTGTGGTCATGAATTTTAAGATACTATTCAAAGTTAAACTTCCTGATAACTGGCTTTTGGCCAGGTAAAAAGATTCGTTGATGTGTGTCTAATCGAATTAATCTAGGTTCTATGTGTGACTCAGCCATTCTTTGGTGGAAACAAAAGTGTGTCGTTGTAGTATATTAAATTTTCAAAAACAATAAAAGTAAATGACTTAAAAGTAAGTCTAAGTCTAATTTTAAAATAAAAGGGAAGTATTTAAAAGCGTGACGAGAATTAAAGGGCAATAAATGTAAATAAAGCAAACTTAAAACGCAACTAAAACTTAAAACTAAGGCAAGGCTAAAATAAATCTAAGACAAGTAAATTTAAAGTGCAACTAATTAAAAAGGCGGGAAAAAAAGGCTCGAAATTAAAAAGCAGAAAATTAAAAACTGAAATTAAAGAAACTAAAAATTAGCTTATCCGGAATAATACCCTTATTCGGAATAAATGGCTTACTCGGAATATGTCACCTATCCGGAATAATCCTCTCTATACGGAATATTCGTCTATTCGGAATGTTTGCCCTATTCGGAATAATTGGCCTATTCTGAATAATTTCCCTATTCTGAATAATTTGCCTATTCTGAATAATTGGTCTATTCTGAATAATTGGTCTATTCTGAATAATTTTCCTATTCTGAATAATTGGTCTATCCTGAATAATTTGCCTATTCTGAATAATTTCCCTATTCTGAATAATTGGTCTATTCTAAATAATTTTCCTATTCTGAATAATTTCCTATTCTAAATAATTTGCCTATTCTGAATAATTGGCCTATTCTGAATAATTGCCTATTCTGAATAATTGCCTATTCTGAATAATTGGCCTATTCTGAATAATTGCCTATTCTGAATAATTGCCTATTCTGAATAATTTCCCTATTCTGAATAATTGGCCTATTCTGAATAATTGTCTATTCTGAATAATTGGGAAGTTCAGAACCTACAAACAAACACCCCGAAGAACATGGAACAAGAAAAAGATACGATCTAGATAAAAATTAAGCAAAATCAACCACAAGATTAAATCAAACTATCCAACAAACATATACTAATGATAATCAAACAATCCAAAACAACAAAACTAACAATAAAGATCAAGATAATCAAAACCCACTTTGATCAAAATAAGAACATGAACATGAACATAAACATAAAAATCAAAGATTAAAGAAAGGTAGGATGAGATAAAACAATAAAGATAAAGATTAACAATAATTAAAAGAACACTTACTTGAAATTAAATGGAAATTAAGGTGCAAGACAAGTATTTAAATTTGACAAGTAATTAAATGACAAGGTAATTAAAAGTGGAAGAACTAATTGTCACTATTAGCCAACAAAATGAAAATGATTAACATCTAATCTATATATATGGGAGGATTAAGGGGTGCTTAGGAAGCTTCCTCCCCTCCTTCATTTTCTCTTAATTGCATCATTAGGCCCTTCCTTCTTAATCTCTTTGTTAATTTCACCATTAGTCCTTGAGCCTTTAAATCTTCTTCGATCTTGGACTTTAACGACTTTTGGCTGGGGATTTCTTTGAACTCGTCTTTTAATTCTTCAATAAATTAGACTTGAGTTTTTTGACTTTTGATAAACTTCCGTCTTTTGACTTTTTCTTCGATAAATCTTCAGAATTGGTCTTGGACTTCCGTTCTTTTTGCACTCTTGACTTCTCGACTTCGTCTTTCATCTTTTTCTTCAATAAAAGCCCGTAAATGCCCGTGTTTTCACCACATTTCACTTTTTCGTCCTAAATCACAACAAAAACACAAACCACGCATAATTTCGACATAAAAGACATAAAATACACGTTTTGGCTCGGTTATTATTGTAATTAAGTGGTAAAAAGGATGGGTGTTTACACACCTATCACTTCCACAGCTCAAAGTTGTCTGGGTCTAGCATGGGAATCTTGATGTTAGGAGTTGAGGAGGAGGATGAGGTTAACTCTGGAGTAGACATGGAGTTTTAGTATTAGGATTTCTTGAAAATTAGGGTTTTTGGCGATTTAGGGTTTTTGTGTTCTTTAGATCAAAGTTTCTCAACAAGCTTTGATACCACTTGTTGATCCCAAACTTAGATCGATTTAGCTTGTGTAAACGAGATTAAATCAAGTTAAACATGTAGAGAAACTTTGTTGTATATGTAACAATTCAAGTATTATGCGGAATTAATACTTAAACAAGAACACACAAACAAGATAAACCAAACTTTCACTTTGATTGATAAATCAAACTTGCCTACAATGAAAGTGTAAAACGTATATCAAACTTATAACCTAAATGCCTCCTTTTATAGATTAAGGAGCCTTGTACAAGAGTCTACGTATCAGCTATTCTTGGTAAAGATAAACATAAAAATACATTGTCGAACATATCTTTACTAGAAACATAATAGAAACATAATACGTGTAGACTAAGTCTTCTATCAGTGCTTGACTTCTTCTTATCAACGCTTGACTTCTTCCTGTCAACGCTTGTCCTGTCAACGCTTGATTTCTTCTTAACAACGTTCAGATTGCTCTTGTCAGCGTCCAAGTGTATTGGATACATTTTATTCCCAACATGGTTCGGGTTCTCTTCCGAGTAACACCGTTGTTAATCCAAGAGGGGAGATGAAAGCAATCACCATAGGAAGTGGCAAAGGTTTAAAGGAACTCGAGATTCCTACACCTACATCGGTGATTGTGACAAAGGAAAACGAGTCCCCTTCTCCAATTCCTCCACCTTCGACTTCCACCCCTCCACCACCCAAGGATGTGAGTGAGAATTCCATTCCAAAGCCTTCATCTCAACCCAATATACTTTATCCCTCAAGGTTGAGGAAAGAGAAGTTGAAGAACAAGGATGATATTCAGGTTTCTAACTTTCTTAAAATGTTTAAACAACTGAATTTCAACATCTCTTTTGCTGAGGCTCTCGCTCACATGCCGAAATATGCTAAAATGTTTAAAGATCTCCTCAGTGACAAAGAAAATCTTCTTGATATCGCTCAGACCCAACTTAATGAGAATTGCTCTGCAGTGCTCTAAAGGAAATTACCAACCAAACTTGGTGATCCGGGTCGTTTTCTCATTCCTTGCAACTTCCCCGGGTAGAGAATTGTATGGCCCTATCCGATCTAGATGCTAGTATAAACTTAATGCCATTAAGTGTTTGGAAACAATTATCTCTACCCGAGTTAGTCCCCACACGAATGAACTTGGAATTAGCTAACCGTACGGTTGCTTATCTGGTGGGGATAGCCGAAGTTGTCTTCGTCGATGTCGAAAAATTCACCTTTCCGGCGGATTTTGTTGTCGTTGACTACGAGATGGACCCCCGTGTTCTGTTAATCGTTGGACGTCCGTTCTTGAGGACTGGTCGCACTCTCATTGATGTAGCCGCGGGCGAATTAATCATGAGAGTTGGTGACGATAAAATCGTCTTCAACATGGGTAAACTTTCTAAGCAACCTTATGAAAACGAGAGCGTTAATTTCATTGACGTAATTGATGAGGCTTGTGAAGAGCATTTCAAGGACGCTTGTAAAAGTGGTTCTTCTTCTCTACCCATTGTTGAGACCGTTGCCTCTATTGCTACTTCACTAACTCCATTTGGAGAAAGTGATTTCCTTTTGAAAGAATTTGAAGCAACTTTAGGGAATGTGGACTTACAATATGACGACTCTCCCACCGATTGGGAAGAAGACATTCATACCATTGAGAAACTTCTCAATAAGGACCATATTTCTCCACCTTCTCCTAAGGAAATCTCTATCGATGATCCCAATTTGACTACGCCTTCCACCGACAATCCTCCAGATTTAGAGCTTAAGGATTTACCGTCTCATCTCGAATACGTGTTCCTTGAAGATAATAAGAAGTTACCCGTCATCATCGCAAAGGACTTGAAAGAAGACGTAAAATATCGACTTATCGACGTGCTGAAGAATCATAAGAAAGCAATTGCTTGGAAAATTTCCAACATTCGCGGAATTGATCAGAACTTTTGTACTCATAAAATTCTCATAGAAGACGACTTTAAACCCACAATCCAAAGCCAAAGAAGGGTTAATCCAAGAATTCATGACGTCATCAAGAAAGAGGTTATCAACTTCTAGATGCCGGAATGATTTACCCTATTTCGGATTCGCCATGGGTTAGTCCCGTCCATTGTGTGCCTAAGAAAGGCAGAATAACCGTTGTTCCCAATGAAAACAACGAGTTGATTCCTACTCGACTTGTCACGGGTTGGCGGGTTTGCATTGACTATCGCAAGCTCAATGATGCCACTCGTAAAGATCATTTCCCTCTCCTTTTCATGGATCAAATGCTCGAGCGTTTAGCGGGTAATGACTATTATTGCTTCTTAGACGGTTTCTCCGGGTATTTTCAAATTCCCATCAATCCGAAAGACCAAGAGAAAACCACATTCACTTGTCCTTATGGAACATTTGCTTACAAAAGAATGCCTTTCGGCTTATGCAATGCTCCTGGGACTTTCCAACGGTGTATGATGGCTATATTCCATGACATGGTTGAAGAAACTATGGAAGTCTTTATGGATGATTTCTCGGTCTATGGTGATTCTTTCTCTACTTGCCTTGCCAATTTAGAACGTATGCTCAAACGGTGTGAAGACACTCGTCTCGTTCTTAATTGGTAAAAATGTCATTTCATGGTAAAAGAAGGTATTGTTCTTGGTCATAAAATTTCCAAATCCGGTCTTGAAGTTGACCGTGCTAAAGTTGAAGTGATTGCTAAATTACCTCCACCTTCAACCGTGAAGGGTGTGAGAAGTTTCCTTGGAAAAAGATACTCCTCTTATCTTTTCTAAAGAGTGTATCGAATCTTTCAATCTTCTTAAGGATAAATTAACTAAGGCACCTGTCTTGGTTACCCCTAATTGGGAGTTACCTTTTGAATTGATGTGTGATGCTAGCGATTCTGCTATTAGAGCGGTTTTGGGACAAAGAGTGAACAAACACTTCCAACCAATCCATTATGCTAGCAAGACAATGACGGGGGCTCAATTGCATTATACCACTAATGAAAGAGCTTTTAGCTGTAGTGTATACTTTTGAAAAATTTCACCCCTATCTTGTCCTTTCCACCACCATTGTGTATACCGATCATTCCGCGTTAAAGTACTTGTAAACCAAACAAGATTCGAAACCAAGACTTCTTCGTTGGGTTTTACTCCTACAAGAATTTAAAATCAAAATTCATGATAAAAAGGGAGCGGAAAACCTAGCCGCGGATCATCTTAGTAGACTCGAGGATCCTTATCAAGGGGAGCTCCCAAATCAAGAGATAAATGTCTCTTTTCCCCTTGAGGCCTTGATGTCTATAAACTCCAATCTTGATGAAACCCTATGGTTTGCGGACATTCCAAACTATTTGGCGGGTGGAATTCTCAAGGAAGGGTTAACGTCCCAACAAAAGAAAAAGTGCTTTAAAGACATTAAGCACTATTTTTGGGACGACCCTTACCTTTTCAAACAATGTGCGGATCTTGTCATTCGTCGGTATGTTGATGGGCCGACAGCTTTACTAATCCTTGAAGCTTGCCACAATGGACCCACTGGTGGTCACTTTGGTCCTAATTACACCGCGAAGAAAGTTTTCGAATCTGGATTCTATTGGCCCTCCATTTATCATGACGCTCATGAAATGGTTAAACATTGTGATGCTTGCCAAAGACAAGGCAAGATCACACATAAAGATGAGATGCCTCAAAATTTCATACAAGAATGTGAAATCTTTGACGTATGGGGTATCGACTTTATGGGGTCATTTCCATCCTCCAAAGGGAACAAGTACATCCTCATAGCCGTTGACTACGTATCTAAATGGGTTGAAGCAAAGGCTCTCCCTACGAACGATGCGAGGGTGGTTGTGAACTTTTTGAAGCAGTTATTTGCTCGATTCGGTGTTCCTCGTGCTATCATCAGTGACCGCGGGAGTCATTTTTGCAATGATCAATTTTCTCGAGGCATGGCTAAGTACGGTGTCAATCACCGTCTTTCCACCGCTTATCATCCCGAAACAAATGGTCAAGCCGAGATTTCTAACCGTGGACTGACGAGAATATTAGAGCGAACTGTGGGAGAGCATCGTGCCTCGTGGTCTGATAAGTTAGATGATGCTTTGTGGGCTTTCTGTACAGCATATAAGACACCTATTGGTTTAAATCCATATCTTCTTGTGTACGGGACGGCATGCCACCTCCCTATTGAGTTGGAGCATAAGGCGTATTGGGCCTTGAAGTGGGCCAATTTTGATATAAACAAAGCGGGTGATCTTCGGAAGATTCAACTCAACGAGCTAAATGAACTAAGGAATGAAGCTTATGATAATTCATTGATCTACAAGGAGAAAACCAAGATCATTCATGATGCAAGGATTAAGAACCGAGAGTTTCACATTGGTGATCAAGTTTTACGATTTAACTCTCGTTTGTAGATCTTCTCGGGCAAGCTTAAGAGTCGTTGGTCTGGTCCATTCACCGTCGCCAAAGTCTTCCCCGATGGCACCATTGAGCTTTCTCAACAAAATGGGCCTAACTTTAAAGTGAATGGCCAGCGTGTGAAGCTGTAATTTGGTGAGGACATCTCTCATGAGATGATTCCATCCCTCACCACGTTTCCCTTGAATTAGTTCTGGGTCGAGTCAGGCTCGTGACTCGGTTAACAAAAACATGCGCTTCTCGGGAGGCAACCCGTTGATCTATCCTTTATTGTTTTCATAATAAGTGTAGGGGGTCCCGTAGGTGTTTGTTGTCTTGTTTCTTATGATGTGCAGGGATAAAAGCTTCAAAGGGAGCACTTTTGATGACATTTGACGACCGTGATCCCGTGTACCCGTCTTCCCGGTTCTATCCTAAACTGTTGATGAGACTGCTTTATACATAGTCTCATCGTCCAAATAGGGCTTAAAATGCATTAAATATCATCAAAATAGCCATATATATGCTTGTGTTTGTTTCTTGTATATTTTAGGTACGAATATTGAGAAAATGACAAAAGATCACAAGAATCATGCAAAAACAAACACGGGAAACGAAGCCGCACATTGAACCAAGCCCTAATGAAGAATTTTCCCAAGAAAACCCTTGAAGACTTGAAGATTTATGAAGAAGGGTCCTCCAAAATGGAATAATTGACACTTTATACCCTTTTATCCTCATAATTACAAGTTTGGTCCCTAAAGTTTGTCAAAATTACAAAAAGGGCCCTCCACTTTAAAGAATTGGCAAATTTAGCCCCTCAACAAAGCTAAATTGTCAACCATTATCCTCCACAAAGTCAAATATATCATGAAGTCCTTCAAAGAACAAGAAATTACAAGTTTGGTCCTTTGAAAATCCCAAAATTACCAAAAGGTCCCTTGACTTTCAACATTTGGCAAGAATGGTCCCTCATAAATGAAGACTTGGCAATTTCAGTCCTCCAAAATGCCAATCATACAAGTTAAGACCATAATCCATCAAGAAAATTCCAAATCAGTCCCTCAAGAATCACAACATGGTAAGAAATACCCCTGAATTTACTTTACAAAACTATTTAGGGCAAAAGTGTGAAAAGTGAAACTTCAACTACAAAGGAATCCGGATTTTGCACTATTATTTACAAAGTGACAATTTTTTTAAAGATAGGGGGTGAATCATGGCAGACAACATAAGTAACCTTAACCAACCCAATGGTGACACGTGCCCCACTTTCTCCTTTCCACCAATGGGAGCCCTCCTTGCTTCCACCTCATCTTCCACTCACACCAGACATAACAAACCTTAATTAATTTTTTAATTAAGGCGCTAAACACCAACTTTTAAACCCAAAACGGATTAAACACATGTTCTTCATGTTCTTGATGAAAATTGGGTATTTCATAATCACTTGTAATTAAACCACCAAAACATCCAGATTCATGATTAAGCATGTTTTAAACATAACCCAACTTTTAAAACACTCACCACATCACCCCACATGATACATGGGACCTCCCCTGCTACAAAAATGAGGAAGACGCCAAAACAGTGCCAGCAATCCAACCATCCACAAAGCTGCTTACCTTTTAAGCTTACTCTAAGCCATTAGATGCAATTGTACCTTGCCAGCTCCACAAACAAGCAAGGAAGAGTCACATGATCCTCAAGTTTTCAAAAATTCACAAGGGAAAATTTAGGAGATCACAGCTTTAGGGTTCACGTTTTTTAGGGTTTGTAGTCACTCTTGTAGCCTATATAAAGGCATTTAGACTTTACATTTCACCTGCTCTTGAATTTTCCTTGTTCACAAATCTGTTTAGCTCATTTTCAGTCTTAATGAAATGTGTATGAATTTTGTGAAGAAAGCTCAAGTGCCATTGTTATAATCTGTTTACTATTGTTCTTTGTTTCTTATTTCTTGAATCAAAAACCTGTTTTCAAAAGAGGAGTGTGCAAAAGTTTGCACATTTTCTTGATATTTTGCTAAGTTGCATCCTGGTATTGTGTTATCAAGGTGTGGTGAAGCTTATAACTTGGGGATATCAAGTGTGGAGGACAAGAGTTGCTTTAATCAAGAAGTTTTCATATTTCTGTTTTGATAATTGTGCCTTTAACTTTGTTGAATCTTAGCAGGGCTGTTTGTGGAAGCTTGTACTTGTTCTTCCTAGTACATAAGCTCAAAATTCGTGGGTGTGGATGTACATCCATGAGGTACAAATCCTTAATCTCAAAATCTGAAAATATTTTAGATATTTGTGATATTTGAGTGTTGCCTATGTTCTTGTGTATTTTGTGGCTTAAAACTGCTTGAATCTGTTTATCTTAGCTATTGTTGTGTTAATTTTGGCTTGGGTGGTCTTAAATCTCACTTTTGATTTGAAAAACTTGGTTTTTAAAAGTTAAAGGGGTGTTTGGGATTACCTGTTTGAGATTGAAAAGTGTTATTGTGTTGTTAGAAGTGTGTATTTCTGCTTGGTATCTGATATATGCTTGGTTGGGAGTGTTTTGCTGCAAGTTTCTGAGTTTGAAACCTTGAATCACATAATCTGCTATATCTTGTTGAGTTTGACTGATTTTGACCTAAGATTTTGGGAAAACGTAGAGTTTATGCATGCTTAGGGTTAAAAGATGTTAAAACATCATAAATATAACATATTTGATAGATTTGAGGGTTTGAATTTGGCTTTTTGGTCAAATACATCTGCAAAGTGAAAACTGCATGTGTTAGTGTTCATCAGTAACATTCATTAGCTTGAATCTTGCTTAAAACTTTGAATCATTGCATGAAACCTGTTTAGACTTGTTCATTTGAGTTTATTATAGCTTGTGTATGCATTTGGTTGAGTTTGGCTGGCTGAATTGTGCTCTAAGTGCTTATTGAACCTAAACTGCTTATTGTTCTAAGTCTATGACAGATCTAGTGCTTGTTTGAATTAACTAGATAAATTGGCTGTTGCTTGTTGTGATTTATTGATTGTTATTGACTCCTTATGATCCAAAGATCATTTGAGTGCCTTTCTGAAATCTGAATCTCCAAAAATTTCACTAAAGACAAAAAAAGTCTACAAGTCAAGTAGTGGGAAAAGTTTCCACTGCTCAACATCCAAAACTAGCCCCTGCTAGTGTTAATTTGTCACCAGCTTATCAATAAGCTATTTTAGCTTATCCAGACTTGCAACAACTTGTTTTTTGTGATAGATCATCATTATTTGACCCATTTGATTAGACTGGAGCTTATTGGACTTTGACTTTGACTTTTTGCTAGAAAACCAACTTAATTGACTTTTTCATAAGTGCTTATTTGCTTTTTCCAGCTTATTGAGTCAACTTATTTGGAAACTTTTTGTTGAAATAGCTTAATTAAGTCATTTAAAAGCTTTAGAAACTTGAATCAGCTCTTGGGGTGGCCTAGAACACAAAAACGACTATTTTGTCGTTTTCTATAGATTGCTTATTGCATTTTCAAGCTTATTCCTTGGGCGTATTTCAAATTTCTTTTTACAGAAGTCTTATTTAGGACAAAAGAAGCTTGTGTGTCTAAATTAAGCTTATGGCATTAGCTTATAGCTTCATGGGCCAAAAAGCCCAATAAGAATAAGATGTTTTGTATAAGCTAGCTTATTTCACACATTCAGCTTTTGGGCCTTTGGAAAAAGTTGTTTAAAATCATATTTTGAGTCAAGTAGTGCTTTTTGGTCTTATTTGGGGCACTTTTTCATTTTGGACTCAAATTTGGCCCATTAAGGATCTGTTTTGGGTATAGCCTATTTTCTAGGCCCATTAAGGGTATTTAGGTAATTTCAAGTTCATTTCTGAGTTATTTAGGTTAAATTAAGCTAGTTTGCAACTTTTTAGAATTTTTTATGATTTTCGGATTTTTAATAATATTTAAATATTATTTTATTGTTAAAAATTAAAAGTCTGATTTTCTAAGATTTTACATTTTTCCTAGGTTCTAGACACTTAATTAGGAATTTTTCAACTTTCCAAATATTTTTTGGGTCTTTTAATTATTTTCTAGAATTATTTTAAGTTTTAATAGCTTTTAATAGTTTTTAATTGTTTAAAAGTAGTTTTTAGTGGTTTTAAAATTTTGAAAAATACTTTTTAGCTTAATTAGGTTATTTTAAAGGTTTACAAATTTTAAGAACTTGATTGGGACTTTTTATTAGTTAATATTGATTTTTAGGGCTTTAATTAGCATTAAAAAATTAATATTTAATTAATTAAAAGGTTTTAGCAAGTTTGGATTTTTGGAAAACCCTTGGAATATTTTAGTGGATTTTTAGTGATTTTTGGTAATTTTTAGAGTAAAAATTTAATTTTGGTGCTTTTTACGGTTTTACGTGTACGCCTTTATCGTCTTAGTGTAATCCGTCTTCGTAACCGTCATTCTCTTCTTATCCTATTTCTATTTTCTTTCTCTTAACAATATAATCACAAAGTTATCCAAATCATTACACTCATAACACACTAGCCTCCTTGAGAACGAACTCATTTTAGGGTCATTTGTACACGGTTTTCCGAAATCGTCGTGCTTACCCTAATTACACTTTGTTTTCCTAAACAAGGTTGTAAAACTCAACTATCATTTTGGCGCCGCTGCTGGGGAGGCGTGTTGTGTTTTGATTTGGAATTGATGTTTTTTTATACTAACCATAATAGTATTTGTATTAGTAGCACTCTACTAATACGTATTATCGGTTTTCGATTTTTGTGTGAATACTATTACTATATTGTATACGTAGAACAATAAATTCACAAGTACTCTAAATACGTGAGAAATCACAACCTTGACTTAGGAGGTCATTACCCAATCATTGTATTCGAATCTCAAACCAAAGAAAAAAGCAAAAATCGATAAATACTTTCGTGAAGCTCCATTTTGAAAAATACAAACTATAAGGTGGGTAATGTAAGGTTTTGCTAGTTGAAAAAAGTTCGTTTTCTCGGTGTTTAATCGAATTGATTTCCGGTTCAAAGTGCGACTCAATTGTTCTTGGTGGAAATGAAAATGGTTTGGTTATCTATTACTAAGTAAAATGAAAATGTAAATTGTGATAAGTAAAAGGAATGCAAAAGGAATGTAAAAGGAATGTAAAAGGAACGCTGATAGGAATGCTGATAGGAATATTGATAGGAATGCTAATAGGAATGCTGATAGGAATGCTGATAGGAATGCTAATAGGAATGCTGATAGGAATGCTAATAGGAATGCTGATAGGAATGCTGATAGGAATGTAAAAGGAATGCTAAAAGGAATGCTGATAGGAATGTTGATAGGAATGCTGATAGGAATGCTGATAGGAATGCTGATAGGAATGCTGATAGGAATGCTAATAGGAATGCTGATAGGAATCCTGATAGGAATGTTGATAGGAATGCTAATAGGAATGCTGATAGGAATGCTAATAGGAATGCTGATAGGAATGTTGATAGGAATGTAAAAGGAATGCTAAAAGGAATGCTGATAGGAATGTTGATCGGAATGCTGATAGGAATGCTGATAGGAATGCTGACAGGAATGCTGATAGGAATGCTAATAGGAATGCTGATAGGAATGTAAAACCCTTTTCCAATCAAGATGATTGGAATGTAAAAGGAATGTATAAAAGGAATGTAAAACCCTTTTCCAATCAAGATGACCGGGATGAGGTGGCTGGTCGGAAAGTGATGATCGGAAAGGGGTTTTCCCTTTCCGATTTGCGTGTGATTCGAAATAAGCAAAGAAAATAAGCTATAAGAATAAGCTAATCTCTAAAACTAGAACGAATCAATAATAAAACGAACCAATAAGCACAAATAACAACTTTTCCAAACTTAAAATAAACAAACTTTTAAATCAAACCATAAAAAGATGAACTTTTTAAGCACGAAACATTAATGAACAACACGGATCATAAGTAATTCGCACCAAAAGTAAACTAGAATCAAAGAAAGGTAGAAAGAGATGAAAGATTAAAAGCTTGATCAAAGGTAAAGAAGATTTAAGATAACAAAATTAAAAACACTTACTTGAATTAAAGGAAAGAAATTAAAGGTGCAAATACAATAAAAATAACAAGGAATGAAAAATGGTGGAAGGGGTGGTTTGTCAAGCCACCCAACAACATGAAAATGAAACTAGGATCATCTATATATAGGGGTGATTAGGGAAGAGCTTAGGAAGCTTCCTCCCTCTTTCCTCTTTGCCTTAATTGCACACTTAAGTCCTTTTCTTCTTTATCTTTTGTTAATCTTGGACTTTGTCTTGGGATTTCTTTAACTCGTCTTGATTTTTCTTTATAAATAAGACTCGAGTTCTTCGGCTTTTTAGTAAACTCCCGTCCTTTGACTTTTTCTTCGATAAATCTTCAGAATTGGTCTTGGACTTCCGTTCTTTTTCCACTCTTGATCTTTCGACTTCATCTTTCGTCTTTTTCTTCGATAAAAGCCCGTGAATGCCGTGTTTTCTCCACTTTTCACCTTTTCGTCCTAAATCACAACTAAAACACAAACCACGCATAATTCCGACATAAATGACATAAAATATACGTTTTGGCTCGGTTACTATTGCAATTAAGTGGTAAAAAGGATGGGTGTTTTCACACCTATCAAATCCCCTACACTTAACCATTGCAATGTCCTAATGCAATGCATTAGTTACAAAGAAAGTTTACACTTCTCATCATGATCAATCCACGTTGGCCTTTATTAAAGAGATAGAAAATTATAAACATTCAAAGTAAAGAAATTAAAAACATACCTTGGGTTTTGGAAATGTCGTGACTGATCATCATCCTCAAGTTTTCACTTGCTCCAAACCAAGCTTAAAAACGAGATCATCGTTGTTATAGTTAGTAAACTAACACGAACTCATGTGGGCCAATTATTTGCTTAGACTCCCTTATTCCTAGGTGTATCTCTTATATTTTCTTTTTGTCTTGAATGATCACGAGGATGCATTGTTGACTTATTTCGATAGTTATTTAGGCTGAAAATAAAGTGAACGATTTAATCAATAGTTAGCTAAAGGACAAAATATTTTAAAACTGCTTCTCGGGACCTCCAAAAGTTCATATCTTGGCATAACTCGCTTCGTGATTTGAGACCTTTCTCAGACCAATATTTGGCAGCGACTTCATACTTCAAATCTTGAGAGACGTTCATGAAATAATGGTCTTTTCTTCATAATAGGAATTTCTTCACTTGAAATTTTGAGAGATTCTTCATATATGGACCACGACTTCTTTATTTTTCTCCAATCTTTATTTTGGACTTTGATATACAACGATCCGCCTCCTTTTAGGACTTGGATCTATTTATCCTCATACCTTTTTAGGGCCTTTTTGGATAGACTTCTCCATGATCTTTTGGGAGTACTTGCTTTTCGTCGTGTGTCTCGATCCTTCATATAGATTTTCGATAAATGATTCTTCACATCACTTTTGGATCTTTTGCAACAAAATATAGCCCTCATGCCTTGTTAGGGCCTTTTCGGACTCGCCAATCTTCACATCCCGCTTCAATAAGTTATGCCTTGGCTATGAACTCTAATTAATACCAAGCAACTTTTAAACGATCTTGGGCTAGAAGCTAAGTAACTTTTCAAATCGTACAACCTTATTTATTGCAGATAAACTTATTAGCAAGCGATGGGAGAATATGCTTATAATTAACTCACATAAATTCACGAAAGAATACCGAACTTATAATTGGCTCTATCATCTCTCGTTCTCCACAGTTTAAAATCTAAAGGAATGAGACTCGTGGATGCTTAGCCTATTAAATCAAAGTTTTGGGTTTTCGAGTCGCCTATAGGATCTTGCAAAGTCTTAGACTTTTTCAAGTTTAGAAATAGCGTTTTAAAGTTCCCTTGATAAACGACTCTCTAGGATCAATTATAGGAACTTGCGAAAAGTTCTTGTTCTTAACCCGTGAGAGTTAAGACTTTCGCTTTTTATAGCTCCCTATATAAAAGCCTAGCAAAACTTGACTTAAACACGTTAAGGATACTAGCTAGAATAAACTTAGATAAGTAAACTCGGGTTGAGTCAAAATATTCACGACTTTTGAAAATTAAAACCACTTTATTAAAATTTATTTTAATAAGGAAAGAAAATAACTATACAAAAGTAAAAACTAATAGGCCAAAATAGATCAAAAATTTTGAAAAATGTCGAAAAATCAAATTTTCCGGTTAAAATGAGGACAAATACAAGGAAAAGGCCACTTAACTTCGATAGAAGTCCCCCCTACACTTAATATAAACATTGTCCTCAATGTTTAAGCATGTGGGAGTAAACTCCCCTACACTTAGGACATTGTGCACTTTGTTTAAATCTCGCTAAGGGAAAGACAACTAAAGAGATTCCTATTTAAATATTGGAAAATATAAAATAGTGAAATCGAAAAGAGTTTAGGATAGAACCGGGAAGAAGGGAACACGGAATCACGGGTCGTCAAAAGTCATCAAGAGTGTGTCTTTGAAGCTCTGATCCCTGCACATGATAAGAAAGAAAACAAAAAACACCAACGGGGCTCCCCCCTACACTTATGGTAAAGACAAGTAAAGATAGATAATTGGGTTGCCTCCCAAAAAGCACTTGTTTATATTAACCGAGTCACGAGCCTGACTCGTCCCCGAATTAAATGGTCCATGGGGAAGCCTCAAATGTAATACCGGGATCAAAGACCTTGTCCTCGTTCCCGATGGACATCAACAAAGGAGAGGCGGGGGGATAAGTCTTGAAAGGGAGAAAGGTCCTTTCAACATACGAAAAGTATGTGAAATCAAAGTCCACGGGAGGTGGGGTGGGTGAAGTAAGCACATTGTCTTCCCCCAAAGACAATAGATGCTGAGCAAGCGGCAAAGCCGTATTGTTATCAATCATAGCATAATCAATGTCACCTCCCGGGTCAAAGCACTCATCCTCCGAAATAGTGGCTAAAGGGGAGGATGAAAGGTGCTCGGGAGGAGGACTTGGGTCAATACTTTCAAGTAGCAAATTATCAAAAATAATATCCCCCTCCATGTCATCGTCATCATTACCTGGTGGTATGGAGTGAATGTCGATTTCTTCCAGCAATGGGTCATTATCTTCAACGGGAGGAATAGATGGAGGCAAAGACTTGGAAAGGGGAGGAGAAGTCAACGCTTCGATTTGAGCAATAAGAAGGTGCACTTTCCGTAATCTATCGCGAAGAAGCACGTCTTCCACCTCATCCACAGGATCATGTTCATCGGTGAACTTCTCGTAAACCAGAGAGAATAAATCGTCATCACCCGCATCTCCCGGTGGAGATTGAAAATTTTCAAAAGTGAAATTCTCATAGCTTGGAGAAAAATCTTCATCATAAGGATCGACCTCTTTCGTAAGAGCAACGTCGTCCTCAAGCTCCATAGCAGCTGGTATGTCACAAACCTCATCATCAAACACTTTATCAAGACCAACATCACTAAGCTTACTCAATGTATCACAATCCTTGGACACGTTTGGGATATTGAGAGGAGGGATGACAATAGCACTAGGACATTGAGCAGTAAGATCATTTCAAGAAATAGTAGGCTCATCGTCATCATCATCATAATAGTATGGATACACCGGGGGAGGAGTATAAGTCTCGATATTCGATATTTGCCCCTGTAGTTGATCCTCTTGACATTTCTCGATGATCTTGTTGCAAGCTTCTTGAATTTGTTGACTTTGCTTAACAAGAGTGTCCCATTGTTCGTGGGGGCTCAAATGTTAGAAGGAGGTTTGATGATCGATGGGGTGTTGTGGGGGTTCAAAATGTTTAAAACCTGAATTATAGCATGGTTGTGGCTCATAGTAGTTCATCGGTTGAGAAGAATTAGAAACCGGGTTTGGTTCATAATAATCCATTGGTGAAGAAAACTGAGGACACGGATTTTGCTCATAATAATTCATTGGTTGACAATAATAGGTATCGTGAGGACCCCCACAGTTGTTGCAAAATGAGTAAGGAGAAAGAGTGGGTGCGTCTTGTGGATAGCTATTATCATTGTCATAATTGTACCCTGGTTCTTGCCCGTAATCATACGGGTATCGAACCGGGCACGAAACATGCCAATGAGAATCGCTTCCACAATAGATGCACGGGGAAAGAGTAGGTGAGTTCAAAAAGGACGAATTAGTCGAGTTGCACAAAGGGCAAAATCCGCTTATGAATTGTGTATTGGTGATATCGTTGCCACACCGTTCACATGTACACCATTGACATGAGTCGTTCCCGTACAATCGTCTCCCGCACCCGACGCAATAGACATAAGAATCCATTAAGAAAAATAGATGAGAAAGAAGAATATTTTTGGTGCAAAACTTTGAAAAAGAAATGCTTTTTGTGATTTTTCAAATGTTTTTGGGATTTTTGAAAATTTTTGACAAGAAAAATAACGTTCACAAGTGAACGGATCCCAAAAGCCAACGCGTCTCTCACATAAAACCGTTAATCCTCACGAAAAGAGCCGGCAACGGCGCCATTTTAATGTAAGATTTTACCAGATTAAAAAAGTTCGTTTTCTCGGTGTCTAATCGAATTGATTTCCGGTTCAAAGTGCGACTCAGTTGTTCTTGGTGGAAATGAAAATGGTTTGGTTATCTATTACTAAGTAAAATGAAAATGTAAATTGCGATAAGTAAAAGGAATGCAAAAGGAATGTAAAAGGAATGTAAAAGGAATGCTGATAGGAATGCTGATAGGAATGCTGATAGGAATGTTGATAGGAATGTTAATAGGAATGCTGATAGGAATGCTGATAGGAATGCTAATAGGAATGCTGATAGGAATGCTGATAGGAATGTAAAAGGAATGCTAAAAGGAACGCTGATAGGAATGTTGATAGGAATGCTGATAGGAATGCTGATAGGAATGCTGATAGGAATGCTGATAGGAATGCTAATAGGAATGTTGATAGGAATGCTGATAGGAATGTTGATAGGAATGCAAATAGGAATGCTTATAGGAATGCTAATAGGAATGCTGATAGGAATGTTGATAGGAATGTAAAAGGAATGCTAAAAGGAATGCTGATAGGAATGTTGATAGGAATGCTGAAAGGAATGCTGATAGGAATGCTGATAGAAATGCTGATAGGAATGCTAATAGGAATGCTGATAGGAATGCTGATAGGAATGCTGATAGGAATGTAAAACCCTTTTCCAATCAAGATGATCGGAATGTAAAAGGAATGTATAAAAGGAATGTAAAACCCTTTTCCAATCAAGATGACCGGGATGAGGTGGCTGCTCGGAAAGTGATGATCGGAAAGGGGTTTTCCCTTTCCGATTTGCGTATGATTCGGAATAAGCAAAGAAAATAAGCTATAAGAATAAGCTAATCTCTAAAACTAGAACGAATCAATAACAAAACGAACCAATAAGCACAAATAACAACTCTTCCAAACTTAAAATAAACAAACTTTTAAATCAAACCATAAAAAGATGAACTTTTTAAGCACGAAACATTAATGAACAACACGGATCATAAGTAATTCGCACCAAAAGTAAACTAGAATCAAAGAAAGGTAGAAAGAGATGAAAGATTAAAAGCTTGATCAAAGGTAAAGAAGATTTAAGATAACAAAATTAAAAACACTTACTTGAAATAAAGGAAAGAAATTAAAGGTGCAAATACAATAAAAATAACAAGGAATGAAAAATGGTAGAAGGGGTGGTTTGTCAAGCCACCCAACAACATGAAAATGAAACTAGGATCATCTATATATAGGGGTGATTAGGGAGGAGCTTAGGAAGATTCCTCCCTCTTTCCTCTTTGCCTTAATTGCACACTTAAGTCCTTTTCTTCTTTATCTTTTGTTAATCTTGGACTTTGTCTTGGGATTTCCTTAACTCGTCTTGATGTTTCTTTATAAATAAGACTCGAGTTCTTCGGCTTTTTAGTAAACTTCCGTCCTTTGACTTTTTCTTCGATAAATCTTCAGAATTGGTCTTGGACTTCCGTTCTTTTTCCACTCTTGATCTTTCGACTTCATCTTTCGTCTTTTTCTTCGATAAAAGCCCGTGAATGCCCTGTTTTCTCCACTTTTCACCTTTTCGTCCTAAATCACAACAAAAATACAAACCACGCACAATTCCGACATAAATGACATAAAATACACATTTTAGCTCGGTTACTATTGCAATTAAGTGGTAAAAAGGATGGGTGTTTTCACACCTATCAGTGGGTATAAGGCGGATATTATAAAATATATCCTAAGGAAAAAGGCTCTTAAGTGCTTCGCGACGCCTCGTTTCCCCGCTTGCTTGTGAGTATTTGATTTTGAGAGCTAATCGAGGGTTTTCCCGCCCAAAGTATTTCTAAGTATCATATATATTTTCTTGGTTTCAATTGATTAAACCCTCTTGAATGTTTTGGTGTTCCACCAACGTTCTAAAGTCATCGAATGCGTTCACTTCACGTGATTGTTTTCATTCCTTGAGGCTTCTTTAATCAAGAGATTTGATTAAGGAGGAGATTTGTAGATTTTTGTCTACTTAATACATTCACCAAAATCCAAAAAAGGTTAATACAATCAAAAACCACAAAAAAAATTTGAAAAATACAAAAAACCAAAAAGAATCTTCTTTGCTTATCCCCTCGTTGTACGTGACGTTTATGCTAACTCGTAATCAAGCAAGACGTGCACGTAAACGAAAGAACAAAACTCCCACTCCTAATCTTTCTAGTGAGGAGTCTCCTATTGACGAACCCATTGTAAGAGAAGCACCAACCATGGTGAATCAAACTATGATGGAGTTAGTTCAAGTACCCACCGAGGGTTATGGAGAGTCTATTGTGATTCCTGCTATCCTTGCGGAGAATTTTGAAGTGAAAACGGGTTTGTTGTCGATGATCTAAAACAACAAATTCCATGGTGATGAGAAGGACAATCCACACAACCATATCCGCCAATTCAATCGTCTTACCGCCACTTGCAAGTTTAAGGATGTCTCGAATGACTCGATTAAGATGATGCTTTTTCCGTATTCCTTAGCGGGGCCCGCTAAAATTTGGTTAGAGAAAGAGCCACCCAATTCTATATTGACGTGGAACGATCTCGTGTCTAAGTTTGTGAACCAATTTTTTCCGCCCTCTAAGACTACGCATTTGAAAAACGAGATTTCAAAATTTTCACAAGAGTTTAATGAAAGTTTTTCAACGGCTTGGAATAGGTTTAAGGAAATGTTACATGAATGTCCTCATCACGATTTTTCCGACTTGCATCAAATTGACACGTTTTACAATGGACTTAATGATCATGAGAGGGATTATCTAAATGCCGCCGCGGGTGGTAATTTTTTGTGTAAAACGGTCGAGGAAGCTTTGGTGATAATTGAGAATAGATCTAAGGTGTATAGTCCTTGTAGCACGTCTAGTGTTCATAAGGCTTCGTCTTCGGCTTCACCTTCTTTGTCTACTACCATCGATGATTGCCAAATTGAGGCGCATTTGGAGAACAAAATCTTTGATAAGCTTAAAGGTCTTTTGATTGAGTTCAAAGTTGGAGAACCAAGTGCTCCCGCTACGGCTAAAGCAGTTGAGGTTTCATGCATGTATTGTGGTGGAGGTCATGATTTCTCCGAGTGCATTACCAACGGTGGTAACACTTCGAGTGCCTATGCGGCCACGGGAACTTACAACCAAAACGGTCAAGTTACCCGCTCTAATCAATTGACTCCACCGGGTTTTGGTTCAAATCAAAATGCTAACAACAACTATCTCAACAATCAAGTTGGTTTCAAAAACAATTTCAACAAGGGAAACTATGGTAATCAAGGGGCTAATAATTAAGTTTAAAAAAAAAATCAAAATAATTTTCAAAACAACAACAAAGGTTTGCAAACGTTGAAAGATCTTCCAAATGAATTTGTTGAATACGCTAATGGGAATGATGCTAGGTTTGACAATATTCAAAGAGAAATCATTAGCCTAAGATCCGAGTTTAAGAACGACTTGAAGAAAGAGTTGAAAAATGAGTTAGCTAATGAGCTTAAAATCCACACCAACAAGATGGAAGGGACCGTAACTAGGTTACAACAAAACCAAAAAAAAATGGAACAAGGGAAACATGAGATAAAACAAGAAATGGTTAAAGCCGAGAAGAGGTAATCCAAGTTTGAAGATAAAATCTCATCTATGTTTGAGGCAATTATGTGCAAACCGTCTTCGAGTAGTCTTCCTAGTAACACCATATCAAACCCTAAGGGTGAGATGAAAGTGATTACCACACGTAGTGGTAAGACACTTAAGGAACCGACTCCTCAACCAATTGCTCCTACGGAGGAGGCAATTGAGGAAGAACCCGAGGTGGTGGTCCAAAAGGAGCATGTCCCAATCCCACGAAGTATCGCTCATGCCACACCTACGGTTGACCCATTACCAACATTGGAACCCGAGATTCCAAAGGCTATGCCTATGCCTCAACCCACACCACCTTTGCCCTATCCATCGAGAACTAGGAAGGAGAAACGTCAAGAGCGCGACAATTATCAATTTGAGCTTTTTATGAAAATGTTTCTTGATTTGCACATTAATGTGAGTTTCGCCAATAATTTGGTCATGATGCCTCGATTTGCCGCTAACTTTAAGAGTATGTTGAACAACAAGGAGAAATTGCACCAATTGTCTAGTTGTTCGTCGGTTTATCTTAATCGCATACCTCAAAAAGTCGGTGATCCCGGTAAATTTTTGATCCCTTGTGCAATCCAAGATATGGAGGAATGCTTAGCCTTCGCCGATCTTTGTGCTAGCATTAATTTGATGCCACTTGCAATCTTCAAGTCGCTCAATCTTCCTAATCTTACTCCTTCACTAATGTCTGTCGAGTTGGCCGACAATTCCACGATTCCCGCATGTGGATTGGCGGAAGACTTTTTTGTGAAAGTGGGGAAGTTCTACTATCCCGTAGACTTTATCGTTGTTGATATACCCACGGATCCTCAAGTTCCTCTCATTTTAGGTCGTTCGGTTTTAGATACGTCTATGGCTTTAATCGATGTTCATGCTAGAAAGATCACGTTACGTTTTAACGACGAGGAACTTGTTATAAACGCAACTCAAAACTCTCAAATTTCTCATGTTTATTCTGTTGCAACCATAAACCTCGTTGACATGATTGACGTGGTTTGCGAGGAATTTTCACAAGAAGTTCTAGGTTTTGGTGATGAAGAAACTAGTGGCAATCCCACTATGTTAGATCCAATTCTTGATAATTCGGCACCAACCTTCACTCCATTTGAAGGTGGTGGTTTTACGTTGGAAGAATTCGATGTTCACGTACTTGTAACGAAGACCTCGAAACGATGAGGACTTCTCGATTATCAAGGATTTTCTTAACGATTTCCCATTTCCTCCACCCGAGGAGGTTATGAGTATCGAGCCCAAATCTTCACTTGAGGAACCACCTATCCTCGAGTTGAAAGATTTACCTCCTCATCTCGAATATGTTTATTTGGAGGAGGGAGACAAGTTGCCGGTTATTATTGCGAAGGAACTTTCGGATGATGATAAAACCGCACTTGTCGATGTTCTAAAGGATCACAAAGGGGCAATTGCGTGGAAGTTATCCGACATTAAGGGGATCGATCCCAAATTTTGTACCCACAAAATCTTAATGGAGGAGGATTACAAGCCCGCAATCCAATGTCAAAGGAGGGTGAACCCCAAAATTCACGACGTCATCAAAAAGGAAGTCCTTAAACTCCTTAACGCGGGAATGATTTACCCTATTTCCGATAGCCCTTGGGTGAGTCCTATTCATTGTGTCCCTGATAGGTGTTAAAACACCCATCCTTTTACCACTTATTTCTTGTTAAAATGAGACCAACACGCGTATTTAATATCATTTGTTTGGAATTATGCGTGGTTTGTGTGTTTGTTGTGTTTTCAGAGCCAACCAGATAAATATTGAAGAAAACATAGGATTGCACGGGCTTTATCAAAGAAAAAGACTCAAGACGAAGTCTATTGTCCAAGAGATGCAAAAGATTTGAAGTCAATGAGCCTATTTGAAGATTTATCAAAGAAAAGGACCAAAGATGGAAGATTTTCATATGTCGAAAGAACTCAAGTCTATTAAACGAAGAAATTAAAAGACGAGTCAAATTTATTCGTCGACAAATCCCGAATCAGAATCGAAAACGTCAACTTTTACTGAAAAGACGAGAAGACGAAAAGAAAGGAGAAAGCCCACTCACCAACCAAAGACAAGGCCTATATAAAGAGATCCCTTCACAACTTGGAGACTAGTTTTTCATTCGAATTTCTTTCTTTTTTGTTTCGTAGGAAGCCACCTACACCCTTAAGGTGTTTGGTGATTTTTTATCTTTGATTTACAAATTTTGTAGTCTTAATCTTTCCTTTTGATTGTTTAAACCTTAATCATTTAATATCATCCTTCCATTAATCTTGTTCATCTTCTTCTTTTTGATTCAAAGTCTTAAAGTTTTATTTTGTTGAGTTTGATCTTTAAAAGTAAGTGGGTTTTATGTTTTTAGTCTTTTGGTTTGATGTTTATGATTAGTAGATGAATAATAGTTATTGTGGTTAAATTTTTGGTTAAAAACTTGGTTGATTTTGGTAAAAATCGTGCTTTATTGTTTTCCCTGTTCTTCGCACCTTTCATCAGCCCAGATTCCGAATGAAGTCCATTTATTCCGGATGAAGGGTTTTGCCATAATATTCCGAACGAAGCATTTTATCAGTTATTCCGAATCAAGTGTTCATCCGGAATAATAAATATTCCGGATGAGTAGTAACATTCCGAATCAAGGTTTTTAAGAAAATATTCCGAGTCAGTTTTTTTTTTGTGTTCCGAATGAAGCTTCTTGTGTTAAATTATTCCGAGTCAGTGTAATTCATTCCGAATCAAGTGATTTCATTATTTATTCCGGATCAGTCTAAATATTCCGAATCAAGGTTTCCCTTAAATATTCTGAATCGGTTTTGTTCCGAATCAGTGTTATTGCGGATCAGTTTTGTTCCGAATTAGTTTTTTTATATATTCCGAATGAAGGTTTCTCTTAAATGTTCCGAATCACTTTTATTCCGAATGAAGGTCTTAGAAATGTTCCGAATCAGATTTATTGCGCATGAGTCCATTTATTCCGAATGAAAGGCCAATATTCCGCATGAACCACTTGTTCCGAATCAAGCTTTTATCTTAGATATTCCGGATGAGTAGCATACATTCCGAATCAAGCAATTTTTCAGTAAGGTTATTCTACTGTTTTTGATTTATTGTTTAATTGTTTAATTTTAATTCAAGTTTTATTTTATTAACTGTTTTTGGTTTAAATCTTTATTTACTTCACGCATTTAAATCTTTTTAGTAGATTAAATCTTTTTAGTAGATTAGAAAACCAATCCCATTTTAGTAACCAAGAACAACTACTCCACTTTAAACCGTGATCGATTCGATAAGATACCGAGAACTTAAGTTGAAACCCAAGCAAAATCTCTTGTATCAAATGGCGCCGCTGCCGGGGGAATAGGAGGTGGATTAGAAAAGGACGAATTAGTCGAGTTGCACGATGGACAAAATCAAAATTGTGTGTAGTCGATATCGTTTCCGCACCGCTCACATGTACACCATTGACATGAGTCGTTCCCGTATAATCATCTCCCACACCCGACGCAATGGACATAAGAATCCATAAAGGAAAATAGATAAGCAAGAAGAATATTTTTGGTGCAAAACTTTGAAAAAGAGATGCTTTTTATGATTTTTCTAATGTTTTTGGGATTTTTGAAAATTTTTGAGACAAAAAAATAACGTTCAAAAGTGAACGTTACTTTTTCATTAAAAAATTTCAAAAATCCTAAGAAAATATAAATTTTCAAAAATACAAAAAAATTAAAAAACATAAAAAACCAAAAATATTTCTTGCTTTGTTAGTTCTTTTGCAGGTGTATGCGCACTCGATCAACGTCTTATCAAGAGCCCGAGACTCTCGATAACTTAGACATGGCCGGTGTAGACAACAACAATAACAATCCACCTCAAAACAACATGAATAATAACAACAATGAACCTTTACCAGACAATCTTCCTATGATCGAACTTTTGCAAGCACATGTAGAGGGCAACAACGATCCAATTGTCATACCCGTGATTGCAGCCAACAACTTTGAGCTCAAATCCGGCTTTATTCAAATGTTCTCTGCTCAACCATTCTTGGGGCGTACCATTGATGATCCTCACGACCACATCAAAAGGTTCCTACAACTCACAAATACGGTCAAATTCAATGTTGTTCCACAAGAGGTAATCCGCTTACAACTTTTTCCTTTCTCCTTAGAGGGACAAGCCCGACATTGGCTTGCAAAGGAACCGCTACAAAGTATTCTGACGTGGACGGACTTAGAGACCAAATTCATAAACTACTTTTTCCCACCCTCTCGTACTACCTCTTTGCGTAATGAAATTATTAATTTTTAATAAAACTACGATGAGAGTTTTAGTGAATCTTGGGACCGTTTTAAAGACCTTTTAAGAAAGTGCCCACAACATGGTTTTACCAAAGTGCACCAAATTAATACTTTATACAATGGTTTAAGCATGAATGATCAAGATTCACTAAATAGTGCCTCGGGGGGTAATATTTTGGTTAAGTCTTCTAATGCCGCTTGGGATATTATTGAAATAAGTCTAGAGTGCAAACCAAGAGTGTTCGGACCAATGCCGCTAGTGCGAGCACTAGTGACAATGACAAGAGACTTGACAAAATTACTTCGCTTCTTGAATCGCTTGCTGCCCAAACCGCTAACAACACCAAAAGCATCAACGCTCAAAACGCTCAAGTCAATGCTGTAAGGCAACCATGTGAAATATGCGGGGGTCCTCACTCTTAGACTACTTGTACCTCCACCCAAGACTACCCTTGTGAGAATGTTAACGCGGCATACGGTACCTATCCCCCGGCCGGTTATCAAGCACGTCCTCAAGGAGACCGTAACTTGCTCAGCTATCACTCAAACAACTTTCTTTCCCCGCCCGGTTTTCCTCCAAGCAATCAAAACCAACAAAAAAATCTTAACCGAACCACCAAAACCAACCCCGAGCACCATACCAACCACCTCAAAGACAACCATATCCACCTCAAAATCCTACTCAAGTTTACCAACCCGCTCCTTACCAACCACTTGCTTATGAAGCACCTCCTTCTACTCAACCCATCGTTTTCAACCACGAGGTCAAAACGTACATGCGGACGAATGATGTGTTGGTGAAGAATCTGCACACCCAGATTATTAATTTGAAGGGCGACATGGTGAAACAAGGGAATGATCTTAGAGCCGATATGAGAAACTCTTTGAGTAGTCAAACGAATGACCTAAGGGACATGATGGCTGGTTTCTTCCAAGGTAATCAAACCTCTTCTTCGGGTACTCTTCCGAGTAACACCGTTGCTAATCCAAGAGGGGAGATGAAAGTAATCACCACTCGCAGTGGAAAAGGTACCAATGAACCCGAACTTCCTATACCTCCACCGGTGATTGTGACAAAGGAAAACGAATCACCTACTCATATTCCTCAACTTTATACTTCCCCAATTCCTCCACCTCTTACTTCTACCCCTCCTCCACCCAAGGATGTGACTGATCCTACAATCCCAAAGCTTTCCTATTCTTCCGATATACCTTATCCCTCAAGGTTGAGGAAAGAGAAGCTCAAAAGCAAGGACGATATTCAAGTTTTGAACTTTATCAAAATGTTTAAACAATTGAATTTCAACATCTCCTTCGCTGAGGCTCTTGCTCACATGCCTAAATATGCGAAAATGTTTAATGATCTTCTTAGTGACAAGGAAAAGCTTCTTGATATCGCTAAAACCCAACTTAACGAGAATTGCTCTGCAGTGCTCTTAAGGAAATTGCCAACCAAACTTGGTGATCCGGGTCAGTTCTTAATCCCTTGCAACTTCCCGGGAGTAGAGAATTGCATGGTCCTAGCCGATCTAGGTGCTAGTATCAAAATAATGCCTCTAAGCGTTTGGAAGCAATTATCTCTCCCTGAGCTAGTCCCCACCAAAATGACTTTGGAATTAGCTAACCGTACGGTTGCTTATCCAGTGGGGATAGCCGAAGACGTTTTTGTAGGAGTCGACAAATTCACTTTTCCCGCCGATTTCGTCGTAGTCGACTACGAGATGGACCCTCGTGTTCCATTAATCGTGGGACGCCCATTCTTGAGGACCGGTCGCACTCTCATGGATGTTGAAGCAGGTGAGCTCATCATGAGAGTTGGTGACGATCAAATTGTCTTCAACATGGGTAAGATTTCTAAACAGCCTTATTCATACGAGAGTGTTAATTGTATCGATGTTCTTGATGAGGCTTGTGAAGAACACTTTAAAGATGCTTGTAAAAGTAGTCATATCTCTCTTCCCATTGTTGAGACCGTTGCCTCTTTTGCTCCATCACTAACTCCATTTGGAGAAAGTGATTTCCTTCTGACTGAATTTGAAGAAACTTTGGGAGATTTGAACTTACAATATGACGATTCTCCCACCGATTGGGAAGAAGACATTCGTACCATTGAGAAACTTCTCAATGAGGACCATATTTCTCCACCATCTCCCAAGGATATTGCTATCGATGAACCGAATTTGAATGCGCCTTCCATCGAAAATCCTCTAGATTTAGAGCTTAAGGAGTTACCGTCCCATCTCGAGTACGTGTTCCTTGAAGACAAGAAGAAGTCGCCCGTCATCATCGCTAAGGACTTGAAAGAAGAAGAAAAATCTCGCCTCATCGCCGTGCTTAAAGATCATAAGAAGGCAATTGCTTGGAAAATTTCCGATATCCGTGGAATTGATCCACACTTTTGTACTCACAAAATTCTCATGGAAGATGACTTTAAACCCGTAATCCAAAGCCAAAGAAGGGTTAATCCTCGTATTCATGACGTCATCAAACAAGAGGTTATCAAACTTCTGGATGCCGGAATGATTTACCCTATTTCGGATTCGCCATGGGTAAGTCCCGTCCATTGTGTGCCAAAGAAAGGCAGAATGACCGTTGTTCCCAATGAACACAAAGAGTTGATTCCTACTCGTATCGTTACTGGGTGGAGAGTTTGTATCGACTATCGCAAACTAAATGATGCCACGAGAAAAGATCATTTTCCTCTTCCTTTCATGGATCAAATGCTCGAGCGTCTAGCGGGAAATGACTATTACTGCTTCTTAAAAGGTTTCTCCGGGTATTTTCAAATTCCCATCGATCCCAAAGACCAAGAAAAAACCACATTCACTTGTCCCTACGGAACATTTGCTTACAAACGCATGCCTTTCGGCTTATGCGATGCTCCTGGGACATTTCATAGGTGTATGATGGCTATCTTCCATGACATGGTTGAAGAAACTATGGAAATCTTCATGGATGATTTCTCGGTTTATGGCGATTCTTTCTCTGCTTGCCTTGCCAATTTAGAACATATGCTTAAGCGGTGTGAAGACACTCGCCTTGTTCTTAATTGGGAAAAATGCCATTTCATGGTAAAAGAGGGCATCGTGCTAGGACACAAAATCTCCAAAGCCGGTCTTGAAGTGGACCGTGCTAAATTCGATGTTATTGCAAAATTGCCTCTACCTTCAACCGTGAAGGGTGTGAGAAGTTTCATCGGTCATGCGGGCTTCTACCGTCGATTTATCAAAGATTTTTCTAATATCGCTCGCCCGATGACCCACCTCTTGGAAAAAGATACTCCTTTTATCTTTTCCAAAGAGTGTATTGAAGCCTTCAACCTTCTTAAGGATAAGCTAACTAAGGCACCCGTCTTGGTTACCCCTAATTCGGAGGTTCCTTTCGAGTTGATGTGCGATGATAGCGACTTTGCTATTGGATAGGTTTTGGGCCAAAGAGTGAATAAACACTTCCAACCGGTCCATTACGCTAGCAAGACAATGACAGGGGCTCAATTGTATTACACGACAACCGAAAAAGAGCTTTTAGCTGTTGTCTATGCCTTTGAAAAATTTCGCCCCTATCTTGTCCTTTCCACTACCATCGTGTACACCGATCATCCGCTTTGAAGTACTTGTTAACTAAACAAGATTCTAAGACAAGACTTCTTCGCTGGATTTTGCTACTTCAAGAATTTAAAATCAAAATTCGTGATAAGAAGGGAGCTGAAAACCTAGCCGCGGATCATCTCCGTAGACTTGAGGATCCTTATCAAGGGGATCATCCGAACAAAGAGATCAATGACTCTTTTCCCCTTGAGAACTTAATGTCTATCAACTCGAATAATGATGAAGCCCCGTGGTTTGCTGACATTGCAAACTACTTGGCGGGTGGAATTATCATTGACGGGTTAACATCCCAACAAAAGAAAAATTTCTTTAAACACATTAATACTTACTTTTGGATGCCCCGTATCTCTTCAAACAATGCGCTGATTTGATTATTCGCCGATGTGTTGATGGACCGGCAGCTTTAGACATTCTCGAAGCTTGCCACAAAGGACCCACCGGTGGTCACTTTGGTTCCAACTTCACTGCAAAGAAAGTGTTTGACTCGGGATTCTATTGGCCCTCCATTTATCGTGATGCTCACGAAATGGTGAAAAATTGTGATGCTTGCCAACGACAAGGCAAGATCACACATAAAGATGAGATGCCTCAAAATTTCATATAAGAATGTGAAATCTTTGATGTATGGGGCATCGACTTTATGGGGCCATTCCCTTCATCTAAAGGAAACAAATACATCCTTGTAGCCGTTGACTACGTTTCTAAATGGGTTAAAGCCAAAGCTTTACCCACTAACGACGCAAGGGTGGTTTGTAACTTTTTGAAGTCGCTATTCGCTAGATTCGGTGTGCCTCGTGCCATTATTAGTGATCGCGGGACTCATTTTTGCAATGATCAATTCGCAGGAGTCATGGCTAAGTATGGTGTCAATCATCGTCTTTCCACCGCATACCACCAACAAACTAATGGCCAGGCTGAAATATCTAACCGAGGGTTAAAGCGAATTCTTGAACGAACCGTGGGAGAGCATCGTGCCTCATGGGCCGATAAACTTGATAATGCTTTGTGGGCTTTCCGTACCGCATACAAGACTCCGATTGGTTGTACACCATATCGTCTCGTGTACGGGAAAGCATGCCACCTCCCCATTGAGTTGGAGCACAAGGCTTACTGGGCCTTGAAGTGGGCTAACTTCGATATCAACAAAGTCGGTGACCTACGCAAAATCCAACTCAATGAGCTCAATGAACTCCGGAATGAGGCTTATGAAAATTCCTTGATCTATAAGGAAAGGACTAAGCTCATTCACGACTCTAAGATTAAAAACCGAGAGTTCCAAGTTGGAGACAAAGTTTTACTCTTTAACTCTCGGTTGAAAATCTTTTCGGGCAAGCTGAAATCTCGTTGGTCCGGCCCATTCACCATTGCCCAAATTTTTCCATATGGTACTCTCGAGCTCGCTCAGCCTAATGGACCTAATTTTAAGGTGAATGGCCAACGAGTGAAGTTGTACTTTGGTGAGGACATCTCTCATGAGAAGATTCCATCCCTCACCATGTTTCCCATGAACTAGTTTTGGGTCCAGTCAGGCTCGTGACTCGGTTATCAAAAACAAGCGCTCCTCGGGAGGCACCCCGAGTATCTATCCCTTTCCGTTTTACCTCCTAAGTGTAGGGGGACCTATATAGGTTGTTTGTGTTTGTATGGTGATGTGATTACAGGGATGAATGCACTTTTGGAACCTTTGAAGAACCGTGCTCCCATGTTATCCGCAATCCGGTTCTATCTCTGAACTATCGTGATTCAATTTTCTTCATACTCACATTTGAAATTGATCACGTTAGTCGTCTCTTCCTTAACTTGATTTAACCAACGTGCACAATGTCATAAGTGTAGGGGAGACTTTTCCCACATGCTTAAACATTGATCACAATGTTTATATTAAGTGTAGGGGGACTTCTATCGAAGTTTTAAGTGGACTTTTCCATTAAAATGCCTTCATTTAACCGGAAAATCATCTTTTTCAGCATTTTTCAAATTTTTAATTAACTTTGGCCAAATAGTCGTAATTTTTAAATTTTTATCGTTGCTTTCATATGTATATATCCCACAATAAAGTCAAAAATATTAATTAAGTGGTGTAGCTAGTTTTGAAGTCTTTGACATATTAGGCCCGTCGCGATTATTTTGACTCAACCTGAATAGACTTATCCAAGTTTATTCTAGCAAGTATCCTTAACAATGTAGACCTTAATTGGTTAATTAGGCTAAGCATCCACGAGTCTCATTACTTGAGATTTTAAATTGTGGAGAACGAGAAATGATAGAGTCAATTATAAGTCGGTATTCTTGCACAAGCACACTTGGTGTGATTATTTGCCTATTCTCCCATCACTTGCTAATAAATTATCTGCAATAAGTAAGGTCGTACGATTTTATTGAATAACTTAGCTTCTAGCCCAAGATCGTTTAAAAGTTGCTCGATAATGATAAGAGTTCATAGCCAAGGCATAACTTATGAAGCGGGGCGCGAAGATTGGCGAGTCCAAAAAGGCCCTAACAAGGCATGAGGACTCCATTTTATTGCTAAAGATCTAAGGTGATGTGAAAAGCATTATTCCCAAAATCAATATGAAGGATCAAGATCACGACAAATAGCAATCAACTCCCATAAAGATCATGGAGAAGTCTATCCGAAAAGACCCTAACAAGGTATGAGGATAAATAGATCCAAGTCCGAAAAGGAGGCGGATCGTTGTATCTCAAAATCCCAGTTAACGATTGAAGAAATAATGATGAAGTCGTGGTCAACAAAGTTGGAGTATCCCTCAAAAGTGTCCAAGTGAAGAAACTCTATTAACGAAGAGAAGACCATTATTTCAAGAACGTCTCTCAAGATATGAAGTATGAAGTACATGGCAAATATCGGCCCGAGAAAGGTCTCAAATCATGAATCGAGTTATGCCAAGATATGAACTTTTTGATATCCCGAGAAGAAGTTTTAAGAGATTTTGTCCTTTAGCTAACTATTAATCAAATCGTCCTACTTTGCTTTCAGCCTAAATAAACTATCGAAATAAGTCCAAAAATGCATCTTCGTGATCATTCTAAGACATAATAAAATATAAGAGATACACCTAGGAATAATGGAGTTTAAGCTTATAATTAAGCCATGTGTGTAAGTGTTTGTTTTGCTAACTTATAATAACAATGATCTCGTTTTTAAGCTTAGTTTGGGGAACGTGAAACTTGAGGGTGATAAATCTTCGTAGCACCGAAGCCCTAATGTAAGTCTTAGATCTCTTTGCAAGTTATTTCGATGTAGCTATTTTCAACTGAAAATGGTTTTCTATCCCTTTTGTTTCCTTTAAAGTTTTTCATAGTAGTTTAAATTTTTGTTTTAAGTAGTATATTAATAAGGCCAAGGTTGACTGATTATGAGAAAAGTGTAAAATTGCTTTATCACTAAGCATTGCATGAGGGCTTGGCAATAGTTAAGTGTAGGGGATTTGATAGGTGTGAAAACACCCATCCTTTTACCACTTATTTCTTGCTAAAACGAGACCAAAACGCGTATTTAATATCATTTGTTTGGAATTATGCGTGGTTTGTGTGTTTGTTGTGTTTTCAGAGCCGACCGGATAAATATTGAAGAAAACATGGGATTGCACAGGTTTTATCCAAGAAAAAGACTAAAGACGAAGTCTATTGTCCAAGAGATGCAAAAGATTTGAAGTCAATGGGCCTATTTGAAGACTTATCAAAGAAAAGAACCAAAGATGGAAGATTTACATATGTCGAAAGAACTCAAGTCTATTAAACGAAGAAATTAAAAGACGAGTCAAATTTATTCGTCGACAAATCCCGAATCAGAATCGAAAACGTCAACTTTACTGAAAAGACGAGAAGACGAAAAGAAAGGAGAAAGCCCACTCACCAACCAAAGACAAGACCTATATAAAGAGATCCCTTCACAACTTGGAGACTAGTTTTTCATTCCAGTTTCTTTCTTTTTTGTTTCGTAGGAAGCCACCAACGCCCTTAAGGTGTTTGGTGATTTTTTATCTTTGATTAACAAATCTTGTAGTCTTAATCTTTCCCTTTGATTCTTTAAACCTTAATCATTTAATATCATCCTTCCATTAATCTTGTTCATCTTCTTCTTTTTGATTCGAAGTCTTAAAGTTTTATTTTGTTGAGTTTGATCTTTAAAAGTAAGTGGGTTTTATGTTTTTAGTCTTTTGGTTTGATGTTTATGATTAGTAGATGAATAATAGTTATTGTGGTTAAATTTTTGGTTAAAAACTTGGTTGATTTTGGTAAAAATCGTGCTTTATTGTTTTCCCTGTTCTTCGCACCTTTCATCAGCCCAGATTCCGAATGAAGTCCATTTATTCGGATGAAGGGTTTTGCCATAATATTCCGAACGAAGCATTTTATCAGTTATTCTGAATCAAGTGTTCATCCGGAATAATAAATATTCCGGATGAGTAGTAACATTCCGAATCAAGGTTTTTAAGAAAATATTCCGAGTCAGTTTTTTTTTGTGTTCCGAATGAAGCTTCTTGTGTTAAATTATTCCGAGTCAGTGTAATTCATTCCGAATCAAGTGATTTCATTATTTATTCCGGATCAGTCTAAATATTCCGAATCAAGGTTTCCCTTAAATATTCCAAATCGGTTTTGTTCCGAATCAGTGTTATTCCGGATCAGTTTTGTTCCGAATCAGTTTTTTTATATATTCCGAATGAAGGTTTCTCTTAAATGTTCTGAATCAGTTTTATTCCGAATGAAGGTCTTAGAAATGTTCTGAATCAAATTTATTCCGCATGAGTCTATTTATTCCGAATGAAAGGCAAATATTCAGCATGAACCACTTGTTCCGAATCAAGCTTTTATCTTAGATATTCCGGATGAGTAGTATACATTCCGAATCAAGCAATTTTTCAGTAAGGTTATTCTACTGTTTTTGATTTATTGTTTAATTGTTTAATTTTAATTCACGTTTTATTTTTATATTGTTTTGTTTTAATTAGTTAATTGCTTTTAGCTTATTGTTATTATTTTGCTCATTTACCTTTTAAGTAGAATAGATAACCAAATCTTCTTTTATTAACCAAAAACAACTGAGTCGCATTTTTAACCGGATATCAATTCGTTAAGACACCGAGAAAAGATCGGATTCTACGAACTTTGATACCTAGTTAAATCCCTGTTATTAGTCCCTAAGAAGGGAGGAATGACCGTTGTGCCAAACGATGCCAACGAGTTAATTCCCACTAGACTCGTGACCGGATGGAGAGTGTGCATTGACTATCGTAAGTTGAATGAAGCCACTCGAAAAGACCATTTTCCGTTGCCCTTCATGGACCAAATGTTGGAGCGTCTTGCGGGAAACGATTTCTATTGTTTTTTAGATGGTTTTTCCGGTTACTTCCAAATCCCCATCGTTCCTCGTGATAAAGAAAAAACTATGTTTACGTGTCCATATGGAACGTTTGCCTATCGTAGAATGCCATTTGGACTTTGTAATGCACTGGGAACCTTTCAAAGGTGCATGATGGCTATTTTTCATGATATGATCGAGAAGACGATGGAAGTCTTCATGGATGACTTTTCCGTGTTTGGTAATTCGTTCACTTCGTGTTTGTCGAATCTTGAGAGAATGTTGAAACGTTGTGAGGAAACCAACCTTGTGCTCAATTGGGAAAAGTGTCATTTTATGGTTAAGAGTGGAATCGTCTTAGGGCACAAGGTCTCGAAAGCTGGGATTGAGGTAGATCAAGCTAAGGTAGACGTCATCGCCAAATTACCTCATCCCAAAACTGTTAAGGGAGTTAGGAGTTTCCTAGTCCACGCGGGCTTTTATCGTCGATTCATCTAGGATTTTTCAAAGATTTCTCGACCCATTACACATCTTCTTGAAAAAGCGGCACGTTTTGTCTTTGACGAAGATTGTGTACGAGCCTTTGAAATCCTTAAGAGGAAACTTACCGAAGCTCCCATTCTTGTTGCTCCCAATTGGAACCTCCCCTTTGAGCTCATGTGTGATGCTAGTGATTACGCTATTGGGGCCGTATTGGGGCAACGTCATGAAAATCACTTCTTTCCTATTCACTATGCTAGCAAGACGATGACCGAGGCTCAACTTAAATACACTACAACGGAGAAGGAGTTCCTTGCCGTGGTGTATGCATTTGAAAAATTTCGACCTTATCTCGTCTTGACGAAATACATAGTGTATACGGATCATTCGGCTATCAAGTATCTTATGGCTAAACAAGATGCAAAGCCGAGATTACTTCGTTGGATTCTCCTCCTTCAAGAATTTGATCACAAAATTGTTGACAAAAAGGAGCCGAGAATCTAGCGATCGATCATCTTTCTCGTTTGGAAGATCCTCACCAAAGTGTTTACGAGCGCAAGGAAATCACCGAAACATTTCCGCTCGAGACACTTGGTGTAGTGAATTCTAAGCTTGATTCTTCCACCCCATGGTTTACGGACTTTGCAAATTACCATGCGGGTAACTTCATCATCAAGGGTATGACGACTCAAGAAAAACAAAAATTGTTTCGCGACGTCAAGATCTACTTTTGGAACGACCCTTACTTGTTTCGAACTTGTGCGAATCAAATCATCCGACGTTGTATTTGGCACCGAAGCTTCTAATATCCTTAGAGCTTGTCATGAGGGACCCACAGGTGGTCACCACGGTGCTAATCTGACGGCTAAAAAGGTGTTTGATGCCGGCTTCTTTTGGCCTACTATTTACCGAGATGCACAAGATCTTGTGAAGTCGTGTGACTCATGCCAACGACAAGGAAAAGCCTCACAAAAAGATGAGATGCTACAAAACATCATCCAAGTGTGTGAGATCTTTGACGTTTGGGGCTTAGACTTTATGGGGTCGTTCCCATCATCTCATGGTAATAAGTACATCCTTGTTGCAGTTGACTACCTATCTAAGTGGGTGGAAGTTAAGGCTTTGCCCACCAATGACGCTCGTGTGGTAGTTAAGTTTTTGAAAAGCTTGTTTTCTCGGTTTGGAAGCCCTCGTGCGATCATAAACGATCGTAGAACCTATTTTTGTAACGACCAATTCGAAAGGGTCCTAAGGAAATATGGGGTTACACATCGGCTTTCTACGGCTTATCACCCACAAACGAGTGGGCAAGTCGAGGTTTCAAACCGAGCGTTGAAGAGGATCTTGGAGAGATCCGTTGGTGAAAACCGACAATCTTGGTCGGATAAGTTGGACGATGCTTTATGGGCCTTTAGGACCGCTCATAAGACGCCCATTGGGTGCACTCCCTATAAGCTTGTGGATGGGAAAAATTGTCTATTGCCAATCGAATTGGAACGCAAGGCTTATTGGGCCCTAAAGCATTGTAATGATGACATGGAGACAGCGGGAAAACACCGGAAAATGCAATTAAATGAATTGGATGAATTGAGGGACATTGCTTATGAAAATTCATTGATTTATAAAGAAAGAACTAAAAAGTTGCATGATTCTAAAATTAAAAACCGGGTTTTTAACATTGGGGATCAAGTTTTGCTTTTTAATTCTCGCTTGAAAATCTTTTCCGGTAAGTTGAAATCCCGTTGGTCCGGTCCATTCACCGTGACCCAAGTTTTTTCTTATGGAACCATCGAGCTATCTCAAGATGATGGCCCCAATTTCAAGGTGATTGGACATAGGTTGAAGCACTACTTTGGCGGGGAAGTTCCATCCTTGAACTACCTCGACCAAGTCACCTTCCCCAATGATAATTAGTATTGACGGGATCGAGTCGAGCTCATGACTCAGTAATAAAAAACGAGGTGCCTCGTGGGGGAGTCCCATGCTTATCCTATGTACATATTATCGCTTTATAATGTAGTAACGTGTGGGGATTTGTGCCCTTCCAACCTTTGTTCCGTGGTTGTTTGTGAATTGTGGACTTTAGATGATCATGATCTTCACGATTGGAGCCTCTCGTGTTCGTTTTATGGGAGCACTCAATCGTTTGCTTTGAAGACTTTCTCAATATCCATGATATATCCTTTGATGTTCTAACCATAGGTTTATAGCACACTTCATAAACGGCTTTAAATTTAACGGTTACACCCTTTCCATGCTAGATTAGGCATTCCACTATGTCTCTAGTATGGGGGTGTTTGCACCCCTATACTCGAAACATTGAGGACAATGTTTAACTTTAGTATGGGGGGTGAATAGATACTTGCCTTGCCAAACCTTCACGCTTTCCAAAGTTTATCTTTTTGTTTATCGTTTTTGTTGCAAAATAAGGCTAAAAATGGCCAAATTTAAAAAAATTTCTCATGTTTTATAAGTGTTTGAAGACACGAATGTAGGTTTTCCGATGGAGAGAATAAGAGTAATTTTTTACTCGACCGTGCGTGTTGAGCACTTAGCTTTGATTCCTTAACTTCACATTAGGCTAAGTCTCTTAAATGAGGACGATAAATGATAGGGTTAATTATAAGTTACTATGCTAAACGTAGAGTACTCGTATTCTTTCAAAAACACATGTGTTTCGTTGTTTGCTTATTCTCCCTTCGCATGTAAATATTTTTTGCTTAATAAATATTGACTTAGCGGTTTAGTTGGGATTGTTGGGTTTCTAGTCTTTTCTAATAGCTTCCGTGTAATTAAATTGGGAAGACATTAAGGTATCGCCAGCGTCACGGTTTTGAAGTATTGGCACCCGAATAATCGAAAGCTTCACCCAATAATAAGATTTCAAGTGATCACCTAAATCAAGCAAACAATTTGAAGCCCTACATGGCCAAAAAATCTATGCAAAATTGAAAGTGAATCAAGCCTTAATCTTTGAAGCTTCAAAGATCCAAAATTCGCCTTAGCGTGAGGATATACGTCTTTGGCTAATAAAACTACCGATGAGGTGGATAATAAAAGGCAAGGCAAGACCGAAGTCATAATAAAACTTCAGGGCGAAGTTGAATAAAAGATGGAGGTAAACCAAAGATAATAAGGCCCTTCCGTTAGGGGGCGTATAAAAGTCTTGGTAATAAGTCTCATGTTCAAAACCGTTATAAAACCGTGTTTATCGATTCTTCTTGTCAACTTAATTTTTTGACATCGTTGTCTATTAGGAGGGGTTATTGATTTGATGGTCTTGGTTACACTGTTAGGACTCTATTTTTAGACCTAAATCTCTATTATCGCCTAAGTCAAACAATGTATCCTCGTGAAACATTCAAGACAAAATAAAATATAAGAGATACAACTTAGGAAAATGGGAGGATAAGTACGTGATTAGGGCATATGAGTAGTGTTAGCATTACTAACTTATAATGACAATGATCTCGTTGCACGCTTGGCATGGAATTGGGGTGAAAATCGAGGATGATGAAATTATTTCCAACGAAGCATTCACGTGTTCTTATTCTATGAACCTAAACGTCCCATTTTGAGATGAAAATCATACATTATGTCTAAAACGCAAGTAGTAGTAGTAATAGTAGTGTAGCTAGTTTATCATTCAATAAAGTGAATAAAAATGAATTTTGGAGGTGCTGCGATACTTTATTCTAGCATTGCGTGAGGGCACGACAATGGTTTAGTATGGGGGAGTGATGAGACTACTTTTATACATAGTCTCATCGTCCAAATAGGGCTTAAAATGCATTAAATATCATCAAAATACGCATATATATGCTTGTGTTTGTTGCTTGTGTATTTTAGGTACGGATATTGAGAAAATGACAAAAGATCACAAGAATCATGCAAAAACAAACACGGGAAATGAAGCCGCACATTGAACCAAGCCCTAATGAAGAATTTTCCCAAGAAAACCCTTGAAGACTTGAAGATTTATGAAGAAGGGTCCTCCAAAATGGAAGAACTGACACTTTATACCCTTGTATCCTCATAATTACAAGTTTGGTCCCTAAAGTTTGTCAAAATTACAAAAAGGGCCCTCCACTTTGAAGAATTGGCAAGTTTAGCCCCTCAACAAAGCTAAACTGTCAACCATTATCCTACACAAAGTCAAATATATCATGAAGTCCTTCAAAGAATAAGAAATTACAAGTTTGGTCCTTTGAAAATCCCAAAATTACCAAAAGGACCCTTGACTTTCAACATTTGGCAATAATGGTCCCTCATAAATGAAGACTTGGCAATTTCAGTCCTCCAAAATGCCAATCATACAAGTTAAGACCATAATCTATCAAGAAAAATCCAAATCAGTCCCTCAAGAATCACAACATGGCAAGAAATACCCCTGAATTTACTTTACAAAAGTATTTGGGGAAAAAGTGTGAAAAGTGAAACTTCAACAACAAAGGAATCCGGATTTTGCACTATTATTTACAAAGTGACAAGTTTTTTAAAGATAGGGGGTGAATCATGGCAGACAACATAAGTAACCTTAACCAACCCAGTGGTGACACGTGCCCTACTTTCTCCTTTCCACCAATGGGAGCCCTCCCTGCTTCCACCTCATCTTCCACTCACACCAGACATAACAAACCTTAATTAAATTTTTAATTAAGGCGCTAAACACCAACTTTTAAACCCAAAACGGATTAAACACATGTTCTTCATGTTCTTGATGAAAATTGGGTATTTCATAATCACTTGTAATTAAACCACCAAAACATCCAGATTTATGATTAAGCATGTTTTAAACATAACCCAACTTTTAAAACACTCACCACATCACCCCACATGATACATGGGACCTCCCCTGCTACAAAAATGAGGAAGACGCCAAAACAGTGCCAGCAATCCAACCATCCACAAAGCTTCTTACCTTTTAAGCTTACTCTAAGCCAATGGATGCAATTGTACCTTGCCAGCTCCACACACAAGCAAGGAAGAGTCACATGATCCTCAAGTTTTCAAAAATTCACAAGGGCAAATTTGGGAGATCACAGCTTTAGGGTTCACGTTTTTAAGGGTTTGTAGTCACTCTTGTAGCCTATATAAAGGCATTTAGACTTTACATTTCACCTGCTCTTAAATTTTCCTTGTTCACAAATCTGTAAAGCTCATTTTCAGTCTTAATGAAATGTGTATGAATTTTGTGAAGAAAGCTCAAGTGCCATTGTTATAATCTGTTTACTATTGTTCTTTGTTTCTTATTTCTTGAATCAAAAACCTGTTTTCAAAAGAGGAGTGTGCAAAAGTTTGCACATTTTCCACATTTTCTTGATATTTTGCTAAGTTCTTGGTCTATCTTGGAATTCTTGGGCTATAGGGCTGATCATAGCATCCTGATATTGTGTTATCAAGGTGTGGTGAAGCTTATAACTTGGGGATAATCAAGTGTGGAGGACAAGAGTTGCATTAATCAAGAAGTTTTCATATTTCTGTTTTGATAATTGTGCCTTTAACTTTGTTGAATCTTAGAAGGGTTGTTTTTGGAAGCTTGTACTTGTTCTTGCTAGTACATAAGCTCAAAATTCGTGGGTGTGGATGTACATCCATGAGGTACACATCCTTAATCTCAAAATCTGAAAATATTTTGGATATTTGTGATATTTGAGTGTTGCCTATGTTCTTGTGTATTTTGCGGCTTAAAACTGCTTGAATCTGTTTATCTTAGCTATTGTTGTGTTAATTTTGGCTTGGTGGTCTTAAATCTCACTTTTGATTTGAAAAACTTGGTTTTGAAAAGTTAAAGGGGTGTTTGGGATTACCTGTTTGAGATTGAAAAGTGTTATTGTGTTGTTAGAAGTGTGTATTTGTGCTTGGTATCTGATATATGCTTGGTTGGGAGTGTTTTGCTGCAAGTTTCTGAGTTTGAAACCTTGAATCACATAATCTGCTATATCTTGTGGAGTTTGACTGATTTTGACCTAAGATTTTGGGAAAACCTAGAGTTTATGCATGCTTAGGGTTAAAAGCTGTTAAAACATCATTAATATAACATATTTGATAGATTTGAGGGTTTAAATTTGGCTTGTTGGTCAAATACATCAGCAAAGTGAAAACTGCATGTGCTAGTGTTCATCAGTAACATTCATTAGCTTGAATCTGCTTAAAACTTTGAATCATTGCATGAAACCTGTTTAGACTTGTTCATTTGAGTTTATAATAGCTTGTGTAGGCATTTGATTGAGTTTGGCTGGCTGAATTGTGCTCTAAGTGCTTATTGAACCTAAACTGCTTATTGTTCTAAGTCTGTGACAGATCTGGTGCTTGTTTGAATTAACTGTACAAATTGGTTGTTGCTTGTTGTGATTTATTGATTGTTATTGACTCCTTATGATCCAAAGATCATTTGGGTGCCTTTGTGAAATCTGAATCTCCAAAAAGTTCACTAAAGACAAAAAAGTCTACAAGTTAAGTAGTGGGAGAAGTTTCCACTGCTCAACATCCAAAACTAGACCCTGCTAGTGTTAATTTTTCATCAACTTATCAATAAGCTATTTTAGCTTATCCAGACTTGCAACAACTTGCTTTTCTGTGATAGATCTTCATTATTTGACCCATTTGATTAGACTGGAGCTTATTGGACTTTGACTTTGACTTTTTGCTAGAAAACCAACTTAATTGACTTTTTCATAGATGCTTATTTGCTTTTTCCATCTTATTGAGTCAACTTATTTGAAAACTTTTTGTTGAAATAGCTTAATTAAGTCATTTAAAAGCTTTAGAAACTTGAATCAGCTCTTAGGGTGGCCTAGAACTCAAAAACGACTACTTTGTCGTTTTCTATAGATTGCTTATTGCATTTTCAAGCTTATTCCTTGGGCTTATTTCAAATTTCTTTTTACAGAAGTCTTATTTAGGACAAAAGAAGCTTGTGTGTCTAATTTAAGCTTATGGCATTAGCTTATAGCTTAATGGGCCAAAAAGCCCATTAAGAATAAACTGTGTGGTATAAGCTAGCTTATTTCACACTTTCAGCTTTTGGGCCTTTGGAAAAAGTTGTTTAAAATCAAATTTTGAGTCAATTAGTGTTTTTTGGGCTTATTTGGGGCACTTTTTCATTTTGGGATCAAATTTGGCCCATTAAGGATCTGTTTTGGGTATAGCCCATTTTCTACGCCCATTAACGGTATTTAGGTAATTTCAAGTTCATTTCTGAGTTATTTAGGTTAAATTAAGCTAGTTTGCAACTTTATAGAATTTTTTATGATTTTTGGATTTTTAATATTATTTTATTGTTAAAAATTAAAATCTGATTTTCAAAGTTTTTACATTTTTCCTAGGTTCTAGACACTTAATTAGGAATTTTGCAACTTTCCAAATATTTTTAGGGTCTTTTAATTATCTTCTAGAATTATTTTTAAGTTTTAATAGCTTTTAATAGTTTTTAATTGTTTAAAAATAGTTTTTAGTGGTTTTAAAATTTTGAAAAATACTTTTTAGCTTAATTAGGTTATTTTAAAGGTTTACAAACTTTAAGATCTTGATTGGGACTTTTTATTAGTTAATATTGATTTTTAGGGCTTTAATTAGCATTAAAAAATTAATATTTAATTAATTAAAAGGTTTTAGCAAGTTTGGATTTTTGTAAACCCTTGGAATAATTTAGTGGTTTTTTAGTGATTTTGGTCATTTTTAGAGTAAAATTTTAATTTTGGTGCTTTTTACGGTTTTACGTGTACGCCTTTATCGTCTTAGTGTAATCCGTCTTCATAACCGTCATTCTCTTCTTATCCCATTTCTATTTTCTTTTTCTTAAAAATATAATCACAAAGTTATCCAAATCATTACACTCATAGGACACTAGCCTCCTTGAGAACGAACTCATTTTAGGGTCATTTGTACACGGTTTTCCTAAATCGTCGTGCTTACCCTAATTACAATTTGTTTTCCTAAACAAGGTTGTAAAACTCAACTATCAACTGTCGTGATTCAATATTTCATATCTTATATGTTCACATTGAAATCACTATAGTGTTCCTTTCCTTAGCAAGATTTAAACAACGTGCACAATGTCCTAAGTGTAGGGGAGTTTACTCCCACATGCTTAAACATTAAGGACAATGTTTATATCAAGTGTAGGGGGGACTTCTACCTAAGTAAGTGGGCTTTTCCATCAATTTTTCCTCATTTTAACCGGAAAATTTTATTTTTCGACATTTTTCAAAATTTTTAATCTATTTTGGCCTAGTTGTATAGTAGTATTTTCCTTTGCTATCGTTATTTAATTTCTGTTATTGAATAAATTTTGAATAAAGTGGTTTTAATTTTTCAAAGTTGTGAATCTTTTGACTCAACCCGAGTTTACTCATCTAAGTTTACTCTAGCTAGTATCCTTAACGTGTTTAAGTCAAGTTTTGCTAGGCTTTTATACAGTGAACTTTAAAACACGAAAGTCTTAACTCTCACGGGTTAAGAACAAGAACTTTTCGCAAGTTCCTATAATTGATCCTAGAAAGTCGTTTATCAAGGGAACTATAAAATGTAAATTCTAATCTTGAAAAAGTCTAAGAAGATGCAAGATCCTATAGATGACTTGAAAACCCAAAACTTTGATTTAATTGGCTAAGCATTCACGAGTCTCATTCCTTGAGATTTTAAATTGTGAAGAACAAGAGATGATAGAGTCAATTATAAGTTTGGTATTCTTTCATGAATTTATGTGAGTTAATTATGAGCTTTTTCTCCCATCACTTGTTAATAAATATTTTTGCAATAAATAAGGTTGTACGATTTGAAAAGTTACTTAGCTTCTAGCCCAAGATCGTTTAAAAGTTGCTCGGTATTAATTAGAGTTCATATCCAAGGCATAACTTATTGAAGCGGGATGCGAAGATTGGCGAGTCCGAAAAGGCCCTAACAAGGCATGAGGGCTACATTTTGTTGCTAAAGATCCAAAAGTGATGTTAAGAATCATTTATCAAAAATCAATATGGAGGATCGAGACACACGACGAAAAGCAAATACTCCCCAAAAGATCATGGAGAAGTCTATCCGAAAAGACCCTAGCAAGGTATGAGGATAAATAGATCCAAGTCCTAAAAGGAGGCGGATCGTTGTGTATCAAATTCCCAAATAAAGATTAGAGAAAAATGAAGAAGTCATGGTCCAAATATGAAGAATCCCTCAAAAAGTTCAAGTGAAGAAATTCCTATTATGAAGAGAAGACCATAATTTCAAGAACGTCTCTCAAGATTTGAAGTATGAAGTCGCTGCCAAATATCGGCCCGAGAAAGGTCTCAAATCGTGAAGCGAGTTATGCCAAGATATGAACTTTAAGAGGTCCCGAGAAGCAGTTTTAAAAGATTTTGTCCTTTAGCTAACTATTGATTAAATCGTTCCACTTTATTTTCAGCCTAAACTAACTATCGAAATAAGTCAAACAATGAATCCTCGTGATCATTCAAGACAGTTATAAAATATAAGAGATACACCTAGGAATAAGGGAGTCTAAGTGAATAATTGGGACACATGATTTTGTGTTAGTTTGCTAACTTATAATAACAATGATCTCGCTTATAAGCTTGGTGTGGGAATGTGAAACTTGAGGGTGATAATCATTCATGACTGCCAAAACCCAAATGTAAGTGTTAGATTTCTTTACTTATTCTTCCTTTAAATATTTTGCAATTTTCTACCTTGTTTAGTATTTAATAAAGGCCAAGGTGGGTTAATTATGATGAGAAATGTAATCAGTGCTTTGAAAATGCATTACATGAGGGCATTGCAATGGTCAAGTGTAGGGGATTTAATAAGTATGAAAACACTTATCCTTTTACCGTTTATTTCCAATAATAACTAGACCTAGACGTGTATTTTATGTCGTGAAAGTCGGAATTATGCGTGGTTTGTGTTTTTATTATGTTTCAGGATAAAAATATGAAAAAGGAAGAACACACGGGCTATCACGGGCTTTTATCGAAGAAAAAGACAAAAGACGAAGTCAAAAGGTCAAAAGTGCAAGAATAACGAAAGTCCAAGGCCTATTCTGAAGATTTATCGAAGAAAAAGTCTAAAGACGGAAGTTTAATGAATTCGAAGAACCAAGTCTAATTAAAGAACAAAATTATAAGACGAGTTCAATTTATATCGACAAATCCCGAGACGACGTCGAGAAAGACAAAGAATTTAAATCGAGTCGAGACGAGAAGAAAGAAAGAAGAAGCATCAACACCTAGCCTCCCCACCTCCTATATATACCCTCCTAATTAGGAGGGTGTTAGTTAGTAATTTAGTTAATTAGTCTTTAATTTTTAGTGTGTTTTTATTTTTCTTCTATCTAATTTTTCAAGCTTATCAAACATTAATCTTGTAATCTTTGATCTTAATTTTCAATTTAATCAAGCTTATTTCATAATTATCATTCTACTTTTCTTAATAATCTATTAATTTGCTTAATTAATCATGTAGTTTATTTAATTTTGTTGATGATGTGATTGTTTTACTTATTTGATTGAGCTTATTGAGTTGTTGTGTTTAGAGTTTTTAGATTGAGGTGCTTATTGCTTAATTTTTAATGTTTATTAAATTTTAAAATAAGTTGATTTTGGTAGCTTAATATTTTTATAAAACGTTGATTTTAAATTTTTGCTTATTAAGTTTTTTTTTAAAGTTTTTAAATTTTGGCTTCTTAGCTTTTTCTAGAAATTGATTTGGTTAAGTTTTTAGATAAGTGCTTATTGTGTTTTTGCTTATTTTAGTTTAGTTCGGATTTTTAAAAACCCTTTTATCCCGAGCTGCTTCAAATCTCCTTATCCCGAATTAAATACATAACAGTTTATTCCGAGTTCTATACATGTTTCTTCATATTCCGAGTTGTTAGCATTTCTGTTTCTCGAATTATGTGTTTCACCCATTCCGAATTAGATTAATTACTTGTTATTCCAAACTAGCAAAGGACAAAGATTCCGGACTAGGTTAGGAAAGGGGACTCCGAGTTACGTCAAGGTTCCATATTCCGAGTTACGTCAAGGTTCCATATTCCAAGTTACGTCCAAGTCTTACATTCCGAACTACTTTAAGGTTTTGGATTCCGAATCACTTTGTGTTCCTGGATTCCGAGTTAGGTCAAGTAACTTTATTCCGAACTGCATTAAGATCTTTATTCCGAGTTAGGTTCTACTCCATTCCGAATTAGGTCATTGATGGTATTCTGAACTATGTCCGTCCCGAATTAGGTCGTGAGTATATTCCAAGTTGGATTCTTGTTATTGTTTTCCGAACTATGTCAGATTTTTGGATACCGATTTAGGTCATTAATGTTTATTCCGAATTAGGTCAGAATTTCCTGTTGTCAGACTTAAGTTTTGGTATTGTTTCCTGTTTAGTTTTAAATCTTAATTTTTTCCCGCCATTTTTCTTAGACTTTATTTTAATTTGTTTTAATCTCAGATTTATTTTAAAGTTTTCATTTTTATTAAGTTTTCAAAATTTACTTTTTAAAGTTCTAATTTGTCGTCATTTATTTTAAGTCTTAATTTTTAGTTTAACTTTTAAAGATTTTATTTTTGCTCAACGACATTTTCATTTTCAATTTTTACTCTTAGTTTAAAATAGATAATCAAACCATTTTATTTTTCCACCAAGAACGATTGAGTCGCACTTTTAGCCGGTAATCAATTCGAAAAGACTTGTTCGACGAACTTTCATACGAGAAAATCTCTTGTATTAAAATATATGAACTCCTCTTGAGAAATCAGCCCAAGAACTCCTTAGAAACTTCCTTTCACAAGTTGTAATCACCTCAAATTATCCTCCTTTTATGTGGTAATCATCATATGTTGATTATAGTTTAAGTTGTAAGTTAAAATTTGATGAAAATGGTGGTATGGTGATGGTGGTGGACGGCTAAAGAGGGAGAGAGGGAGAGATTTGATAAACTTTCTTGTTACACATGCAAGTTATGAGATGTGTGTGAGAAGATTGAGGTTTATGTACCTTAGTCATGTTATGAGATAAGTGTTTCAACACTAGCTAAAAATTTGACACCAAAGGGTGTTACACCCTTGTTGAATCCGCCCCTATTAGGGGTGGGACAAGTGTTAAACTTGTCTCATCCCTAATATTTTACGGGTACTCCTTGATTCTAGTTACCTCGATTCACGTTCCCTCATGTCGATTTACGAAAAACGTTTTTGCAAAATATGAAACTACGGCACCAAATGATTCTAATAAAAATTGTCTCATAAAAAACGGAGCACAAAAGCGTAAATTCGTAAACCTAGGGTTTCCAGTTTAAACTTAAAAGACGTTAAATTATGCACGTAAGCCCTAATTTCATCCCATAAACATGTGAGTTCATGAACCGACACAAAAATAAAATATAAAAATAATATACGAGAATAAATTTACAACCTGAAAATGTCAGATTTTCATAGACTTTCATTCATATTGAGTCATGACTCGGCGATATTCAGGCCCCTAAATACATTCGTCATGGTTTCTACGAGGAAAATTTGTACAAATTAGTTCTGCTTTACAAGCACGTGATTTATTATCCCATGGCTACGAAATTTTTTTTTACTACCATTTGTGACGGGATTTTTGAAGTTTCTAAAATTCATGATCAGCCTTTTGTTTTGAGATTCCGGATGTATCCCAGAAGAGCTTCTGGTATACTTCCTATCAGTAAGGTGGAGTTTCGCATCGAGCATGTTTTGGGAGCAGAACCAGTCTCTAAGGCTCTTTATCGCATGGCTTCCTTGAGCTTAAAGAGTTGAAGGATCAGCTGCAAGAATTGCTGGGACGAGATTTATTCGCCGAGTGTATCACCATGGGGTGCACCTGTTTTGTTTATTAAAAGATAAGGAAGGTGTTGACATATAGTCTGCAGTCGGCCAGGCCCGACAGGCCCGTGGCCCACACATACCTAACTTACCCTTCAAGAAACCCTAGTCCTATAAATACAAGGGTAGGGGTCTCATTCTATATCAGGTTTTCTCTCTCAACTACACCTCTTATACAATATAACGACTGAATACTAACTTGACCGTCGGAGGTGGACCCCGGGGCTCTGGCCTCGGATTTACGTCTAACCGGCTTACCTTTGTTTGCAGCATTACTCAGCACCCGGGAAGACGATTACCGACCCAGCCAAATTATGCTTCAATAAGTTGGCGCCATCCGTGGGACAAGACTAAAACTTGCTTCGTGGTCTCATAACATGAAGAAACGAAAAACTATTCCACATATCAGTAACTCTTTAAACCTACGTTTTTTATTACTCAATGATAAAAAATTATATCTTTATTATACGGTGATAAAAAACTTGATTTGTAGTATATATTAATATCATACGCATTTGGATATATTATGTGTCACCATCTTGTTATTTTAAGTTATCAATGACCAATATTTGTGCTTAAAATATAAGTGTGATAACCAACCAATGGCAATGCGGTCATCCGCCCAGCTTAGAATATATATGGGATAATAAAGGCTTTATTCCCCATCTGCCATTTACGTTGTTGTTATTTTAAGTTGTGATATGCGGTCATCCGACCCGTCTTTCCACATTAATCCGCACGTTTGGATATATATTTTATTTTATATTTACCTGTTAGTTCGCACGATTTAAACATATTATTTATATTAATAAAAGATATCACACATGTCTTTTGAACTAATAAAAAGATATTGTATTTTTTATCTTTTAAATGTGATAGCAGTATATTCTGATATTTTCAAAAAAATATTAGTCGTATCTTTTTGAATAGGTAACAAGATATTTACCAATACCTTTTATATTCAAAAATATATTATTGATATTTTTTGTTAATAAAAGATATCATGTATATCTTTTAAATTGTCAATGAGATATTACATATATCTTTTGATTTTATTAAATATATTTTTCGTATATGTCGCGACCCGACGTAGCAATATCGTGATTCGCAGTCATGGCTCGTCCATCCGCACTCATTTACACATTAAGCAATTATTTTATTTTTTATTCACGATCGTGGTATGTCCAGCCGTGCTCGTCTATATGTTCGGTCATATTTTATTTTTTCACTGCGGTCATGTGCCGTGTCTTCCATATTAATCCGCATGTTTGGATATATTGTTTATATTAGTAAAGGATATTACACATATCATTTAAATTATTACAAGATATTATGTAAGATATATTTTGATATTATTAATTTATAAAAGATATTATATATATATCTTTTATATCGGTAAGATATATTACATAACGTTTTTAAATAATATGTTTATCATTTACGGTCATGGTACGTCCATCCGTGCTAGTCCGTACACTCGGATATCTTCTACCTATGGGCGTACATGTACTTATCGTTCCCAAGCGGAATAAGAGGATGAGTGAACCTAATAATTCAACTTGTCGTGTAAGAGGGTTGCAAACCCAACGACCACGGATCATGTATCCTTGTTAGACACCTCGCTATTAAGACGTTGTAGTAAGTTCCACAAACCACATGACTCATGAAGGACTTGCAAAAGACACATTGTGCACGTCTAACAACATTCTATCAAAACTTTGACTTTCCTTATTATATTAGCGGTACGCCGCACATAGTGGCATAGCTCATCTCATAAGTTAGTTAAGATACGTCTTATACTATGTGACAATTCACGGTTATGGCAAGACCCATCCGCGTTGGTTCGCGCGTTCGAACCCAATTTCTATCTTTTTTATGCAATTATGGTACGTCCATTCATGCTGGTCTACGCGACCGTAATTTTTGAATACTTGATTAAGTTTAAATACTACTAATCGGGTGTAGCACCATTAAACTTGGGGGGTTACCAGGGTATAAATACCACTATTTATGTGCACGTCACACAAATATCTTTGGATATATTCCTATGCCGGAGAAGTCCGCCTTCTGCCGGTTTATTCCTTTGCCATGGAAGTATCTCTTCCATTGGCTTATTCCTTCGCCACAGAAGTACTCCTTCCGCGCGCTTATTCCTTTGCCATGGAAGTATCTCTTCCATTGGCTTATTCCTTCGCCGCGGACGCGCGCTCATTTCTGCGCCATGGAAGTATCTCTTCCAGTGGCTTACTCCTTCGCCGTGGAAGTACATCTTCCCCGCGCTTATTTTTGCGCCATGGAAGTATCTCTTTGATTGGCTTATTCATTCGCCGTGGAAGTACTCCTTCTGTGCGCTTATTCCTTTGCCATGGAAGATATCTCTTCCATTGGCTTATTCATTCGCTGCGGAAGTACTCCTTCTGCACGCTTATTTTAGTGCAATGAAAGTATCTCTTCCATTGGCTTATTCATTCGCCGCGGAAGTACTCCTTCCGCGCGCTTATTTCAGCATAATGGAAGTATCTCTTCCATTGGCTTATTCCTTCAATGTGGAAGTACTCCTTTCGCGCGCTTATTTCTGCGCCATGGAAGTATTTATTCCATTGGCTTATGCCTTTGCCACGGAAGTATATCTTCCGTTGGCTTATTCATGCGTCGTGTAAGTACTCCTTCCACGGGCTCATTATCTTCACCGTGGAAGTACTCCTTCCACTAGCTTATTGTCTTCGTCGTGGAAGTACTCCTTCCCTGACTTATTTTCTTCGCCGTAGAAGTACTCCTTCCACGAGCTCATTGTCTTCGCTGTGGAAGTACTCCTTCCACTGTCTCATTATCCTTCGCCGTGTAAGTAATCTTCCACGTGCTCATTATCTTTTGCCACAAAAATATCTCTTATGTTGGCTTTTTCATGCGCCGTGGAATTACTCCTTCTGCGGGCTAATTATCTTCGCCGTTGAAGTACTCCTTCCGTTGGCTTTGTTTTCGCCGTGGAAGTACTCCTTCCACGGGCTTATTGTCTTCGTCGTGGAAGTGCTCCTTCCACGGGCTTATTGTCTTCGACGTGGAATTACTTCTTCCATGGGCTCATTATCTTCACCGTAGAAGTATCTCTTCCACGTGCTCATTATTCTTCGCAGTGGAAGTACTCCTTCCACTGGCTCATTGTTTTCGCCACGAAAGTACCTCTTTCGTTGGCTCATTATTCTTCGCAGTGAAAGTACTCCTTCCATTGGGTCATTGTTTTCGCCACGAAAGTGCCTCTTTCGTTGGCCCATTATCCTTCGCCGTGGAAGTATTCCTTCCACGGGTTCATTCTTTTTGGTGCGGAAGTACGTCTTCCGTTGGTTCATATCTTTGTTTCGGAAGTACGCCTTCCACGAAACATAACTTGGCCCTAGCACGTAGTGATTTTTCCAAAATTTACATTGTTTAACCTTAATTAGACGGGGCCTAATCAACTGTGTTTAGTTTAGGAAAAAACGTGAAATTTTTAAGTCATCATCAAAGTAGTGGCCATAAGACGGATGTAAATATCCGCATTACCTTGCTACAGAGGTAGGTCTTCTGTTGGCATTAAGCCGAATTCAATATTCGCACAATGTTGCATTATCAGTGGGTATACGAAGTATGCCTTCAATGTGTTCACGATGCAACATACGGGTTCCACCTCCACCTTCACAAACCCTTCTTATCATCCTTACGTTAGAGATGAATAAGAATGAAACCTTTCCAATGCCAGTGTTACCCCGGCTATAGAACATGTTGATCCCAAACTTAGATCGATTAGCTTTGTGTATACGAGATTAGATCAAGTATAGCACGTAGAGAAACCTTTGTTATATGCTTTGTGAATCTAAGTGTTATGCGGAATTTAACACTTAAACAAGAACACAAGATGTAAACAAAACTTTCACTTTGATTATGAATGTCGAACTTGCTTACAATGAAAGATGTTTACGAATGAAAACTTATATATAAAACTTGATATTAAACATTAACCTAAAGGCCTTCTTTTATAGACTAAGAAGCCTTGTACAATAAGCTACGTATCAACTATTCAAGGTAAAGATAAACATAGAAAATACATTGTCGTTTCTATCCTTATTAGAAGTATTCTAGAATATAATAAACGTGTAGATTATATCTCCCATCAGTGCTCGTCTTCAATGTGTCAACGCTTGACTTTAACTTGTCAACGCTTGAGCTGTCAGCGCTTGCTTTGTTCCTGTCAACGCTTGTTTTGTTCTTGTCAGCGCTCAAGTGATCTGGCCTTAATTTATTCCCAACAATCCTCCCCTAAACTTGATATCCACTCTTATGATCAAGTTTCTGAATAAGCATTAAGAACTTGGAGGAGTCTGACAAATCTTCTCATATTGGTAATGAATAAATCTGATCAAATTCTTTGCCACGTCACTTGAATAATCTATCTCCAGCTGAGTGTCCTTCATCTTTTCCAAAACAGCCTTGGATATGAAATACTGAGCATCCACAAGTAGATACTCAGCAAACTTTGTAGAACTCAAATGGTATACACCAGCAGCTGAATATAACCTTCATTGAAGACCACTGAGGTCATCTTCAAGATCCTTCCATATTTCAGGATCTTCCTCTTTTGTACCACACATTCTTTTGAATGTGGTCCAAAGTTTTATTCCATTAGCTGAAGTTGGTGCTTCAGCCTCATACTTGGTCTCTAGTAACCTCCAAAGGTCCACCAAGTCTTCTCTGTCACAACTTGCAAATAAAGATATGAGAGTGGTAAAAGTGTGTACCTCCTTGCCAAATCTGCCAATCTTCCAGAATCCACATTCATCCTCATCATAACTCACAATTGGATTCCTGGAATCTAATGGTAACACTTGCACCATATCTGAAGCTTCTAATGGAGAGAGCTTGAGGCTCTTTCTTATAACTGCTTCACTTGGATATAGTGGATCCATATCTTTTGGAAACTCAAGTTTAAATCCCTTCTTCACTTGCCTGGGAATCATCATAGCTTTCTTGATTTCCATTTCTTCTACAAGTTGCTCTTTTCTTTCATCTGAAAGAAGTCTGAGAGTGTTTGCTTCCTGCACTCTCACCCAAATAGGATAAGCCCTATGTTCCAACTTATCAAATGTCAAAGCCTTCAACTTCTGATGTGTCCATCCAACTCCATGACATCTGAGCAACATAAAATAGAGCTCTCTTCTATCCCTTTTCAGCTCTGAGAGAATATTGCTTGCCTTGTGCTTCAAAATCACCTTACAATCCTTCTGAAATCTAAGAAGAAGCTCCAAACCCCATATTTGATCTGAAATGGTCAAGTCTGGATTATCCATGCAGCTTTCTTCCCAAGAATTGTACATTTGAACCACCTCTGGCATGTCAAAGTCAACCTGCAATTTTAAGTCTCTCAACTTTTCCCTAGCAAGCTCATCACCATACTCAAGCCTTTCTGGTTCTATAATCATCACACTTGAGTCTGAGCTAGCTCCATCACTTTCTTCTTCAGAAGTCACAACAAATGGTGACTTTTCCTTTTCACCTTGTTCCTTCATTTGTTCAGCCAATCTTCTATCAAATTCAACTTGGGCTGCATCCTTTGGAACAATTTCTTCTACCAATTTACCCTTACCCTTATCTGATGGTGCAATGGTTGGTAAGGTAGATGGTAATACCTGAGTAGAAACTTCCTTGATGATAGATGATTATTGGAATACATCACCTTTATGTGCAGGTCTGTCAACGCCCAAGTTTCCTCTATCAGCGCCCAAAATACTTCTATCAGCGTCCAAATTTGTCTTGTCAACGCTCAAATATTTTCCCTCAGCGCCTTGTGTAACCTCTCTCAACATAGCTGTAAATGATAAATTTAGATTGGTTGGAGAGATTAAGGACGTATCAAAACCTGTTTGTTCCTTCAAAGTTGTAAGGGCTTCAGCAACATCCATTGATTGACCATCTTGGCTGCCCTTATCACTCAGATTTCTTTGATCTTCCTCCCCTTTGGAAGACTCCTCCATACTCCTCCTAGCATGATCACTCTCCAAAAAAACAATCCTCTCCCTCAATTGCTTGAGTTCAAGGCCTTGAGAGCTGACAATTTGTACTAAGTCTGCATTTTGCTTTTGCAAGCTAATGCAGACTGCCGTCAATTCCAAAAGAGTCATTGGTTCCAGTCTGCCCTCTTCTGAAATGGGGATTTGACCTCCCAAGTTAGGTTCATTGGGCATGGATGAGGACTTAATTATGGTGGGACTGCCTTGGCCAGCATCTAAGACAGAACCAATAGTCCCAGCCTCATCCAGGTCACCAACCACACTGGTGGTGGTGGTTCTCTCTGCTTCATGGATAGGACCACCAGAGGAGAACACTCCAGTAGTCCTTTGGCGTTTCATCAACCTATATTCAGGTGGTGTGGAAGATGGTGTGGAAGAATGGGTAGATGTGGGTTGGTTAAGGGGTGTTTGGGATTGTGATGGTTGTGTGTCAGCGTTGGAAATAGGCACATCAACGCCAACATTTGATGTGTCAGCGTCAAAGGGTTCTTGGTCAATTTGCATTTGTTCAGGTGAGGGTAAAGGTTCAGGAATGGGTTCAAGCTGTGGTTGAGGGTCAATTTGAGGTTGGGGGTCTGGTTGGGGTTGTGCTGCTGCAATAACAGCAAGCATGGCTGGGGTTAAAGGTAAGTCTCTATGGGGTGGTGAATTCATCTTCGTAAAAATAGCTTTCTTTTTCTCAGGGATCTTATAAAAATCATTGTGATCCCTTGAGCAGTAACCTTGATCATCAAAAATCATTTGCAGAAAACGGGGATAAGCTAAAGTCATTTTTGTCCCCTTGTTTTTACACATCCCTTCAAAAATCATTTTAGAATAGTTATATTTTTGCCCTGTTGCAATGCACACAATAGCACTGGCAATGGATCTATTGATCTCATTGTGTGCAGTACATTTGGGACTCAAAAATTAAAGGAGGAGGTGGATGAGGTACTTCCAGGCTGGGGGAAATTCCTGCTTATGATACTTATTAAGAGTACCTTCATCAGGAAAAGGATATCCCAAAGCCCTAAGCCCTTGTTCTATTTCATTTATGGGAAGGATGGCTACACCATCAGCATTATCAAGATGCAAGGCCTGGCGTACCAAGGCCTCAGTAACCACCCAATACCTCCCATGAACAATAGAAGTCAATGTGGTCACTCCATTAACTGTTGAGGAACTAACAGTGTTCCAAAACTGCTTAATGTGTGTGACTGGAATGAGTGGTGCATGAAAAAGAGCATACCTTAGTGGGGATGCGTTCAAATACGCCACCATTTGTGTGTATTGAGGAAACAAATCATTATCAGCAACAAGATAAGCAATCATGGTTGTGTTGAGACTTGAACCCCAATTCCAATTCTGCTGAGTTAAACTTTGGTGCCATTGATGAAAGCTGTTAATTTTAAGTGTAGAAGATGAAGTTGATAAGAGAAAAGTGTTAGACAAGAATTATAAATACCCTGTTTAAAATAGGAGCCAAATTTATAGGAGAGAAAGAATGCATGTGATTGGCCCAAAAATAGGCAAAGATTTTCAAAAACTAATCATGAAAATATTGAAAAAGTTATAAGTTATCTCATGCATTTAATGAAAGTAACAACTCCTAAAATTACGGCTTGAAAATATGTCAAAAAGTAACAACTGGGTAGGTCTCATTGAGTGTCAACGGTCAAAAATAACCTATCAACGCCCAACGGCTATAATCTTGTCAACGTTCGCCTATAGCCATGTCAGCGTCCAATTTGGTCACAACAACGCTTGGAAAATTCTTGTCAGCGTCCAAAAATAAAATTGTTTTAAAAAGTGAAAAACGACCTTAACAAGTAATTTATCCTATAGAAGATAACCAAAAGCTGATAATTATTATAGGCGGCAAGCACTGTCCAGTTATGCACACTTGCATAAGCAAGATAGACATAACAGTCCTCTAGTGTCCCTTGCTAACCAAAATTCTTAACAACAAAGTTACCTTATAAAATCCTTGTTACTCCCAGGTAAATCCCATATCAAAATCATTCCCAAGTCTCCCAACAGACCACAACCAATTCTAGGCCAAAAATGTCTTGGCAGCATGCAAAGTTGATATACTATGCATGCTACAGTGCCTCATGGTTTAGTAAAACTAACCCATACTCACCTGTGGACACAATCTAGAATTGTGATAAGAGTATCATATGGATACCCAAACATCCTAAAGGTTCCTAAAACCTCCCCTTAAACTATGATACAAAAGGTTTGTTAAAATCATGCATGAACATAAAAATTTATGTCAAGATAGGAATGAAACATTCCAACCATCATCCATAAATAAAAACTTGTCCAAATGCTTCTCCATTGATCCATAAGCAACTCTGTATCCAATGGTATACTGCTAACACCATCTGCACATTTAAATTGAAAACCACAAAACTAACATTGTTGCTGACAACGCCCCGATAACACATAACAGCGTTGAAGGAAGCTTTGTCAGCGTTAGACAATTATATTGCTGACAACGTTGCAAAAACACTTATCAGTGTTCAAGCAACCTTTGTCAGTGTTAGAAAAATATAGTGGAAAATCTAAATCATCAATAAGACCAATAATAATAATGCATCATCTTGTACATACTTTTACAAAAAGAATCCAAAACACATATTAAGTGAGATTAACCATTCCAATACTTGTTACCAAGTATTGAAATCTTCCAGTATCAAAAGGTTTAGTTAATAAATCTGACACATTTTCCTCAGTGTCAACCCTATCTGGTTGTATTAAACCTTTCTCAAGCAATCTCTTATAAAATGGTGTCTAATTTCTATGTGTTTAGTTTTAGAATGATGGACAGGATTCTTAATGATGCATAGAGTACTATTATTGTCAACAAATATCTTACTATGCATGAAATTATACCCATAGTCCAACAGCTGGTTCTGAATCCACAACACTTGACCACAACATGCTGCTGCAGCCACATACTCTGCTTCAGTTGTAGAATTAGCCACCACTGTTTGTTTCTTGCATTGCTAAGATATTAACCTGCTCCCAAGAAACTGACATCCACCAGTTGTAGATTTCCTATCAAACTTATCACCTCCATAATCACTATCTGAATATGCAATCAGCTCTAATGGTGAATCCTTTGGGTACCACAAACCAAGACTGGGAAAGCATCTTAGGTACCTAAAGATCCTCTTCACAGCATAAAGGTGACATTCTTTGGGAGTCACTTGATGACGTGCACATGCACACACAGCAAACATGATATCAGGTCTGGAAGCAGTAAGATACATCAAGGATCCAATCATGGATCTATAATGCCTGACATCAACATCTTTCCCATCTCCAATCTTTCCCCAAGGGTGTTCTCTATCCATAGGAGTAGTAGCCCTCTTTTCATGTGGAGAAAAGCCAAACTTCTTCAAGATCTCAGCAACATATTTGTCTTGGGAGATGAAGATACCATCTTCTTTCTGCTGAACTTGTAAACCAAGAAAGAAGTTCATCTCCCCCATAGCACTCATCTTGAATTTGTTTGTCATAAGCTTGGAGAGATCCTCACTCATCTTTGGATCAGTAGACCCAAAAATGATATCATCAACATAGACCTGCACAAGCAACACATCTTTGCCTTTCTTCTTTGTAAACAGTGTCTGATCTATGGTGCCCCTCTTGAATCCATTGTCCACCAAATAGGTAGACAGAGTACCATACCATGCTCTAGGGGCTTGATGAAGGCCATACATAGCCTTTTTGACTCTATACACTTTATCTGGATGCTCTGGATCCTCAAAACCAGGAGGTTGCATTACATATACTTCCTCAACAATGGTGCCATACAAGAAAGCACTCTTGACATCCATTTGATAGACTGTGAAGCCCATGCAGGAAGCATAGGCTAGAAAAATCCTAATAGCTTCAATCCTTGCAACTGGTGCAAAGACCTCCTCATAGTCTATCCCCTCCTCTTGTGTATAACCTTGAGCCACTAACCTTGCCTTGTTTCTGACCACAATACCTCTTTCATCTCTTTTGTTCCTTAGAACCCATCTTGTCCCTATAGGTCTGACATATCTAGGACAATCAACCAGCTCCCAAACATCCTGAATTGCAAATTGGTGAAGCTCATCCTGCATTGCTTCCACCCAACTTGGTTCTTTGAGAGCATCAAATATCTTCTTGGGTTCTTCTTGTGACAGAAAACATGCAAACAAACATGCTTGCACAAGAGGGGTATCAACCTTCTTGTGTATATTGGCAATAAATCCACCAAGACCTTGATGGGATCTTCTTGTTTGAACTGGAGTCATGATATCACCAATGATCTGAGATGAGGGGTGATTCTTCATTGTGGAGGTGAGAACCCCTCCTTCAAAAAGTTTGGAGTCCTCAACTTCACGCTCCATGTTGCCAATATCTTCTTCATCAAACTCTCTTTGATCAACAGGAATCTCTTCATGAACATTGGAAGGTTCTCCTTGTTCAAAAGTGGAAGAGAAAAGATGTGCAAAGGTGTTGTCAACGTCTGAACCTTGTTTGTCAGCGCTTGGGCTAACAACGTTTGAACTGTTGTTGTCAACGTCTGAGCCATCAACGTCTGAATTGGTCTTGTCAGTGCTAGATTTGCCTTTGTCAGTGCCTGAAGAACCATGCATGTTTGTATCTGGTGGTATTTGGAAACCACCATTATCTTGTCCAGCAGCAGCAGCAGCAGCAAAAGCATCTGTCCAAATGGGAATTGTGACATATTCAAATGTAGGAGATGCCTTTTCTGCTTGTGATCCAACCCTCTCATTAACATGTGTACCTGAAACATCAACAACTTGTTCCTCCACAACATTTGAAGTTACCTTCACAATGTCTGGATTAGTGACAGGCATATAATTTAAAGTTCTAGATAAGGGTTCCAAATCAAACAACCAATTAGGACCACTTTCAGGATCACTAGGTTTATTCTCCAAGAACCTAACATGTACTCTCTCAACTATACGTTTGTCCTCCTTAAGATAAACCCTATAACCCTTGCTCTGGACTGAATACCCCATGAAATAGCCCTCATCACCTTTTGCACTAAATTTCCCTAAGGCATCACTAGTGTCCAATACTACTACATGACATCCAAAAGGTCTGAGAAAACCAATATTAGGTTTTCTTCCCCAAAGTAACTCATAAGGTGTTTTGTTCTGAATTTTGTTAACCAATGCTCTATTCTACACATAGCATGCTGTATTAACAGCTTAAGCCCAAAAGGCTATAGGAAAGTGAGCATCAGCCAACATTGTTCTAGCTGCTTCAATTAGGGTTCTATTTTTCCTTTCAGCAACCCCATTTTGTTGTGGGGTTCTAGCAATACTGAATTGCCTAGTAATTCCTTTCCTGGCACAAAAATCATCTAGCTTCTTGTTCCTAAATTCTCCACCATTATCACTCCTAAGCATTTTAACCTCATTTCCAAACCTTTTCTCAATCTGAGTGATAAAATCAATAAGAACATCAGCTGTGTCACTCTTCATAGCTAGAAAGAATGTCCAAGTAAATCTAGAAAAGTCATCTATGACAACAAAACAATATGACTTACCATTCAAAATCTCTATATTTGTTGGACCAAAGAGGTCCATGTGAAGCATATGAAGAGGTCTGGAACTAGTGTGCACCTGTTTGGACTTGAATGAGACCTTGTGCTGCTTGCCTTTAAGACATGCAACACAAGAGTGGTCATTGTGGAAGGCCTTCTCAGGCAAACCATCAACTAAACCAAGCCTCACAAGTCTGTTTATATTTTTAAAATTTATGTGCCCTAGTCTCCTGTGCCACAAATTACTTTCATCTACTAAGGCCTTAGCATAAAAACAAGACATATTTGTATTCACTTTAATCCCATTTAAATTCACATTATATATGTCCTTATGCCTAGGTGTTCTATACTCAATATATTTCTCATCAGGGATCTTAAAATCCTTGCTTAACACCAAACACTCAGTATCAGTGAAAAGAACCTTATTTTTGTTATCACAAACTTGTGATACACTAAACAGATTATAATCCAGTTCTTTTACCAGGAAGACGTTCTCAAAACGCAGATTATTGGTGAGAAGGGTTCCTTTGCCTGTAATGGTGCCATAGCCCCCTCCAAAGTATACCTTATCACCATCTTTAATAGGAGTGAAGTTCGTCAAATAGTCTTCCTTTCCTGTCATGTGCCTTGAGCATCCACTATCCCAATATCCATAATCATTGATCTGTCTTTGAATGCCCTGCACATAAAGAAAACAAATTAGTTTTCTTTGGGAACCCAAGTCTCAGAAGACTTGGATTCATCTGGTTGTTCAATAAGAACAGACTTAGTTCTCACAACAACCCCATTCTCATCCTTTTTAGGATGAAATACCCAGTTAACCCTAATAGGTTTTGTAATGACCTTTGAAATGTAATTAAATCTATTGCAAGTCATTGAAATTCCATTATCATTAGGGTTTTGATCTTTCTTGGGTCTCCATGTTAAGCTTGAAGAAGCTTTAGACCTCTTACCTTGTGGCTGCAAATATTTAGGTCTGGTCACGTTTCTGTCAGCGTTGGATTTTGTCTTGTCAACGCTGAAATTACCCTTGTCAGCGTTGAACCTAGGGTTTGCTACAGGAACCCATTGCCTATTTGACCAGGTGTTTGTCTTTTGAAAAGGTCTTTGTCCATGAGTGTTAGACCTTCTAGAAAAGAATGGGACAGGTCTAATCACTTGTGGACTTTGCTGCACACAAGCTTTGGGTCTGACAACGTTTGACTTCCTAACAACGTTGACTTTCTTCCTATCAGCGCTGAAATTGTTCCTATCAGCGTTGGCTTTGGGAGCGTTGACACACTTGTATGCCAAATGTGAAAAGCTACCACAAGTGTAACAGGCTTTCTTAGACACAACCTTAGGTCTAGAGGAGAAGAAACCTGTTCCATGATTGCTAACTTGGTTCTTGGGTGACCTATTATTCCTATACATCTCTGCATATTTAAGGGTAGGTCTTCTAACAGTGTTTGAGCCTAGGTCAACAGCTTTACCAGTGATTGGATGAGTAACCTTAATGGGTGGTGATTCATTGGGACTTTCACATAACAAACCTCCCTTAACAAATAAAGTAGGGTTAGCTTTCTTCCACTCATTTAGGTCAGTCAATTTTTGTTGATACTCTTCCACTGGAGTGACAACTCTTGGTGGAGGAATGAATTCCTCTTCTTGGCATTCTGGTATCCCAGTCCAAGATAAGTCCTTTCTAGGGACACCATAGAAGTCACCAGCTGGTGGTGGAACCAGAGAGTAATCATTCATCCCAATCCCAGTCATGTCCTTAGGATCCCTTTGCTTAGCAACACAGTCTCCTAGGGTTTGGGTGGCTCTATCAAATCTTTGAATCTTGAGGTCAACATTATCTTTATTCTTAATGGCCTCATCTAACTTAGCCTGTAGGTCTCTATTGACCTTTGTCATGATGTTTCTAATATCCATACTACCCTCTAGCTCATGTTTTAAGATATTTATGTTATCTTTTAAGTCAAATTCCATTTTCTTGTATTCAGAAACGATTTTCTCAGTTTCAGTAAGAGCTAGTTGGTAATTTGACAATTTACACCTTTCAGTGCTCATATCATCTTTTAGTTTTAACACCTCTTTGTTAAGTCTATCAGTGTTTAACCTACAACCTTTGCTACAAAAAGCATCATCATATACCTCATTATCAGATGAAGGGGAGGAGTGTGCCATGAGAGCATATTCAGCATGCTCTTCTTCTTCAATATCAGCAACCAAAGCTTTATCCTCTTCAGCATTCTTAGCCAGATAGCTCCAATCCCATCCTGTACTATCAATTCCTTGAACTACAACCATGGCTTTGGAATCCTGAGCTTTAACAATCTGGCTTGAGGGTTTACCAGCATCAGATCTTCTGGGAGATCTGCATTCCCTCATGAAGTGTCCCATACGATGACAGCTGTAGCATTCAACTTTGGATTTATCAAATCCAGCTGTGTCTTTAGCATTGAAGGTCATCTTCTTCTTGAACCTTCTATTCCACCTATTTGCTCTTATACTAGCAAGAGCCATGTTCCACTTGATGTCCATCTCTTCCAGATGCTCATCACTTATCTGCTCAAGGTCCTCATATGTAATAACTGAACCATTGGGCAAAGAAGCAATGTAGGCACACACAGTATCCAAATCCAAACCAGCAGGTTTAACTCTTGGGGAGTCATTCATGAATGTGTCAGCGTCTGAAAAAGAGACGTTGACAGGACTTGTTCCAGCGCTGACAAATGATGATCCAGTAACTGGATTCATAAAAGAGTCCTTCTGATTGAATTGACCTTCACTATGAGAGAAGAAGGCCATGTTGCTGGTGCTAGATTTGCTTCCATGTTCTGAAAGAGTTTCATCTTCCAATAGTCTTAGTTTGTTGTAGATGTCATCAAACGAGGAGCTCTTGTAAGTATTATTGGCAAGAATAGATCTTGCCTCAATCTTCCATGCCTCACCAAGACTTTTAAGAAAGGTAGCATTGGTGTCAACATCACCAACTTGTGTCCCCATGAAGGATAATTTGCTTGTGATGTCAAGCAATCTGCTTCTCACACTACTCAGTTTCTCATTGGGTTGAGCTTTGAAGACAGCATAGTCATGCAGAAGTTGCTTTTTCTTTTCTTCCTTAGTGTATGCATTGCCACCATATGCAACTTCAAGTGCTTCCCAAAGATCTTTAGCAGATTCATAGCCTCTATATTTGTGCTTGTTTTCTTGTCCCAAAGAGACTTTCAGAATGTTTAGGGCTTTCATGTCAACCCTTTTCTTTGCAATATCTTCAGCACCTACAGCTCTACCATCTCCAGGTTTTTCTTTCTTATCTTCATCAGGGCATCCTTCAACAGCTGATCTTTGAGTAATGGCATCAAGAATCTTTTGAGCCTTATTGAATGAGTTTCCATATTCAATAATCTCCCAGAGTGTGTAGTCATAGATCCCCAGATATTGTTCAAAGTTGAACTTCCATAAGTCAAAGTTGGTTGCATCAAGCATGGGAATCCTGATGTTTGGTAAGGGTGAAGAGGAGGTGGTTATTGCTTCAGACATGATGTTGTTAGGGTTTTGGTGTTTTTAGGGTTTCTAAGAAAATTAGGGTTTTGGTGTTCGTGTATGGTTCTTGTGTTCTTCAAAGATCAAAAGTTCCTCAACAAGCTCTGATACCACTTGTTGATCCCAAACTTAGATCGATTAGCTTTGTGTATACGAGATTAGATCAAGTATAGCACGTAGAGAAACCTTTGTTATATGCTTTGTGAATCTAAGTGTTATGCGGATTTTAACACTTAAACAAGAATACAAGATGTAAACAAAACTTTCACTTTGATTATGAATGTCGAACTTGCTTACAATGAAAGATGTTTACGAATGAAAACTTATATATAAAACTTGATATTAAACATTAACCTAAAGGCCTTCTTTTATAAACTAAGAAGCCTTGTACAATAAGCTACGTATCAACTATTCTAGGTAAAGATAAACATAGAAAATACATTGTCGTTTCTATCCTTACTAGAAGTATTCTAGAATATAATAAACGTGTAGATTATATCTCCCATCAGTACTCGTCTTCAATGTGTCAACGCTTGACTTTAACTTGTCAACGCTTGAGCTGTCAGTGCTTGCTTTGTTCCTGTCAACGCTTGTTTTGTTCTTGTCAGCGCTCAAGTGATCTGGCCTTAATTTATTCCCAACAGAACACACTTTCTTCTTACGGGGTCCTTACCGTCTAATCACAGGAAACCAAGCATTCGAGCACAACCACCCGTCTTACGTATACATGTTTACCCATTTCATTCGATGTGGATATGCTTACTGGTAGCGGATATGGTGTAAAGTCTAGTAACCTCGATGACAACCTTGCATACTAGACTGGGGGACATGATGACGTATAGTGGCTATGCTCACTATCCACAATCCCAGCCCATCATCTTTTTGCTAAAAGGAAGCCCGTTACGAGTGGAGCAATATGTTACGGACGACCCACGAGGATGTCCTAGCAACAAGCCGCACGCGGTTGTTTAGTAAGCGTGATTGATAGGTGTAGAAATACGCGTTTAAGAAAACAACGTATAAGTGCGGCAAGTATTAAGTTACACGCTTTAGGAAAAACGCAAAACCGAATAAATGCGGGTTCATTCTCGAAGGAGGTGTGTGGATTAAGTGTGCCAATTATATAAAATCAAGTTTGGATTTGTGACATTTTTGGTTTAGGAGAGAAAAATTAAAGACGAGCTACGATTACGGTTATACTATGACGTTATGACGTAAAACGATGACGTAATTACGTAAAACGCGACAAAATTAAAAATTAACTAAAAATTAATTAATAGATTAAATTAAGTCTAAAATAAAATAAATAAGAATAAAAATCCAACAAATATATTTTATAACCTTTTAATAATTAAATATTCAATTTTAAATGCTAATTAAAGCCCTAAAATTAAATATAATTAACAAAATGTCCAAAATATTATTTTATTGAACAAATAACTCACTTATATTATTCAAAGAGTAAAAAGTATTTTTCCTAAATTTTTGAAACTATTTTTCAATTTTTAAATCACTAAAACTATTTTTAAACTAAAATAATCATAAAAAAATAATAAAATAATGCTAAAAATAATTTGACAATTTTAAAAATCCTAATTTATACTAAAGAACAGTAGAAAAATGAAAACTTTGAAAAAAGTAAAATTTTGCACTAAAAGACAAAACTGATAATAATTAAAACCTTAATTAAACTAAATTAATTCTAAAAATTAATAAAAAATGTGAACAGTAAAAACTTTTTAGACTAAAAATCTTAAACTATTTTTCTAAGTCTATGAAAATTTTTAAAACTGAAAGATATAACTTTTTGCCACTAAAAGACAAAAAACAGAAAATTAAAAAGTAATTTAATCTAAAAAATATGAAATGAACAGTAACAGAAAATAAAATTAAATAGAAAAATCAAAAATTAAATAAGAAAAATAACAAAAAAAATTTCAAGTCCTAATTCCTATATTAGGTCACAAAAGACAAAAAACCTAAAAACAGAAAGTGACACTTGGACTGAATTTGTCCTTTTGCAAAGTAGGGGGAACTACTAACACTAGAAGTGGGAATGAGTTCCCACTGGTAGCATAAAAATATGGGTCTGTGGATGTTTTGAGCTTAGGAAAGCTCTTGCTTGAGTTTTTCTTGGACAATGAGGCACCCCTACACTCAGTGGAGTGTAGGGAGTCAGTAATATCACAAAAACACACAAGTACTTAGCAAAAATCAAACACAAGAAGGCCTAATCATTCACTGATATGCTCGTATGGTTCTGGTGAACAGTGACCTGGTTTGCTTTGCGAAAAAACGAATTTCAAGTGCCAAAATCTTGCATACAACCTAACCAACTAACATATAAGCTAACTACAAACCTAACTTAACCTATCTTCTAACAATACTCTAAGTTTTAAGGAAAAAGTTACACTAAAATGGACAAAAAGGGCACTTACTGATTTTAGCTATGAGTTCATTCACTTAAGCATACAACTTGTATAAAAATACACCAAGCCTATAACAAATGGCTAACTTACACTAGTGCTACAAAGTCAAGTGTGTTAGAGTGAGCTTAAGACCAAAAGCTGTCAACTGTTTATCTTAAAACCCAAAACGAAACACCCTCTTAAATTCAGAAAATCAAAATTTTCTAACAAAACTTAATCAAAAGCAACCCAAACTGATTTTTATTACTTCTAACATGCATATAACTACTAAATAAGCATAAGCAAACATAAAACCTAGCTCAAAAACAGGTTACACTCAAAATCCATATATTTCACATAAAACATCAAAGAAAACTCAAAATAGGGTTCAAGCCTTACTTAAGGGAGCTGATGCCTTCTATTTGAGAGCTTTAGAGCTTGTGAGAACTATAGGACGTGTAGAGAGACTTGTTGCGGGAATCCAAAGTAGGACCCCAAGCCAATATATTCTTCAAAACTGAAAATCAAATGAAGGGAATGGATCTTCTTGTTTCTTCTTCGAACCCTGCACAATCACCACAAAAACAGAAGAAAAACAAAGCTTAGGTGAGCTTAATGCCAAGAAGCTTGTCAAGCTTGTTGGCATAAGCTTATCTAAGCTGTAAGTGTAAAATAAATGGCACAAACTTTTCCTTTTTGAAAATCTGGAAAACAAAAAAATTGCAACCTAAACTTCAAGAAAAATAGACCAAAAGCTCAACACCCTAATGGATTAAACATAGGAGATCCACTTTCACTTCCTTACTATTATTACCCCACGTTTGTGAAAAACGTCTTAGAAACAACCTAAAGAAAAACGAATTTTTCTTCCTTTGAAAAACCTTAGATAAATGAAACCAGTTAAGACCTTGAACTATTTTTGCAACTAATGGAGAACTGATTAAACTACAATGGAACACAGAGTTTGCAAATTTAAAAAAAAAAATTCATTTTCATTAATTCATTTTAAAAATTACAAAAACTGGAACAAGGGCTATACACAACATTGTATGCTCCTTAAATACTACTACATTAAAGATTCTAGAATAAAGAAAACCCTAGCAATGCTTATCCCGAAATTGCCCTTTGAAGGAATCTTGAAAAGTTGGTCAAAATGGCTCTCATGTGACTCCAGCTGTTCTTGTTGATCGTGGGCCGTTTATCTTTCCTTTGGGAGCAAGAAATACATGTGGGGCGTTGATCATGTCCCCTTTTGGGGTTTTGTGTGAAAGAGACGGGGCAGGGGAACCATTGGGGTGTCACATGGGTTGGTTGGGATTAATTTTGTGAGTGGGTTTAGGTTTAGGAGGGTGTTAATTAATGATCTGGAGAGATTCGTGGAAAACCCCTTCGATTATAATAGGATTAGGATTTTAGGGTTCTAGTTTATAAGTGTGTTTTTTGGTGTGTGTTTTGATCTGTTTTTGGGGGATTAAAAGTTGTTTAGTGGGAAAATTAGATTAATTAATATATTTCAAACTGAATGTTTAATAAATCAGTTAAGGGTGAGTGGAGGGTGACGTGTGAAGGGGGGGTGAGGTGTTGGATGGTTATTGGATGGTGGGGGATGACATGGAACATTGTTTGGCTGGGATGAGAATGGGTGTTTGATGCAATTGCCCCCTGAAGTCTCTTTTCTTTGTCACTCCATAATAAATAGCATTTTTCCCATTTTCTTTGTATTTAAGTTTCCCTCACTTGTCACAAATGGCACAACAAGTTTACAAACTTGTATCAAGGACTAGACATGCCAATTTTTGCATTCTTTAAGGACCAATGATGTAATATCTTGATAATTTAGGGACCCAAATGCAAATAGTGAGTATTGCAAGGGTATAAACTGCCAAGTCTTCAAAAGATGAAGGACCAATCTTGCCAATCTTCAATTCTCCAAGGTATTTTTGGAAATTCCATTCTTGGGCCCGGTTCTTTGTGCGACTTCGTTTCCCGTGTTCGTTTTTGCTCTATTCTTGTAATCTTTTGGTGAATTTACGATATCTGTACCTAAAATACACAATGAACAAACACAAGCATATTTTGGGGTATTTTAATGATATTTTAAGCGTTTTAAGCCCGATTTGGACGATGAGACTATGTATAATTACAGTCTCATCACTCCCCCATACTAAACCATTGTCGTTCCCCCACGCAATTCTAGAATTAAGTATCATAGCACTTCCAAAATTCATTTTTATGTGACATTTATTAAAGACATAAACTTAAATAAACTACTACACGTGTTTTAGACATAATGTATTGTTTTCATCACGAAAAAGTGACTTTTGGGATCATAGAACAAGAACACGTGAATGCTTCGTTAGAAATAATTTCGTCTTCCTCGATTTTCTCCCAATTCCATGCTAAGTGTGCAACGAGATCATTGTTATTATAATTTAGCAACACGATCATATCTCATGGGTGTTAATTACGAACCTAAACTCCCTTATTCCTACTTGGTATCTCTTATATTTTATTTTGTCTTAATGATCACGAGGATACATCATTGACTTATGCGTGAATAGAGATTAAGTCTAAAAATAGAGTCTTAACGGTGTAACCAAAATCATTAAATTAATAATTCACCCTAATAGACAACGATGTCAAAAAATTATGTCAACAAGAAGGATCGATAAACACGGTTTTATAACGGTTTTGAACATGAGACTTATTACCAAGACTTTTATTATCCGCCATCATCGGTGGTTTTATTATCATGGTTTACCTCCATCTTTTATTCAACTTCGCCATGAAGCTTTTATTATGACTTCGGTCTTGCCTTGCCTTTTATTATCCGCCTCATCGGTGGTTTAATTAGCGAAAGACGTATATCCTCACGCTAAAGCGAATTTTGGATCTTTAAAGCTTCAAATATCAAGGCTTGATTCACTTTCAATTTGGGCATAGATTTTTCGGTCTTGTGAGCTTCAAATTTTTGCTTAATTTAGGTGAGCACTTGAAATCTTATTATTAGGTGAAGCTTTCGATTATTCGTGTGCCAATACTTCAAAATTGTGACGCTGGCGATACCTTAATGTTTTCCCAATTTAATTACATGGAATCTACTAAAACAAATTAGAAACCAACAATAGTGACTAAACCGCTAAATCAATATTTATTAACAATTTATTATGCAAAAGCGTGGGGAGAATAAGCTAATAATTACTACACATGATATCGTGACGATTACGAGACTTATAAATAACTCTATCATTTCTCGTCCTCATTTAAGAGACTTAGCCTAAAAAGTTAAGGATCCGAAGCTAAGTGCTCAACACGCACGGTCGAGTCAAAAATTACTCTTATTCTCACCATCGGAAAACCTACATTCGTGTCTTAAACACTTATGAAAAACAAGAAAAATTTAAAAATTTGGCCATTTTTAGCCTTATTTTGCATAAAACGATAACAAAAAGATGAATATTGGATTGCGTGGTGATGTAAGCAAGGTGAAGTATCTACTCACCCCCCCCCCCCCACTAAAACTAAACATTGTCCTCAATGTTTCGAGTCTAGGGGTGAAAACACCCCCATACTAGAGACGAAGTCGAATGCTTAATCTCGAGCATGGAAAGGGTAAAACGAATAACCTAAAAGCTATTTATGAATTATGCTAATAAGATAAACGTTAGAACATAAAAGGATATCGGAATCTCTAAAGGCAACGATCGAAGCTCGAGTGATCCGTAAAACGAACACGAGAGGCTTCAATGATGATGATGAACCTAATGAATCACAATCACAAACAACCACGGAACAAAGGTAGGAAGAGCACAAATCCCCTCGTTACATTAAACTAAGAAAGCGATAATATTTACAAGTATAAGCATGAGAATCCCCCACGAGGCACCTTGTTTTTGATAACCGATTCAAAAGCTCGACTCGAATCCCCATAAATGTAATCATTTAGGGATAATCTTGGTATGGTCATTTTTGGTGGGGCTTACATGATAAACAAGGCCCAAAAGCAACCGGTACTAAGGACTAAGTCCTTTGATGATGCAAAATAACAGGTTCGAAGATGGCGTCCTCTTTTCGGATGAAAGACGAAACAACGCCACTCCAACATGAACCCCAATGGGGTAGAAGAAAATAGATAAGAAGTAGAAAGGTGGGGCAATGGGTAAGTCAACAACATGAGCTACTCGAGGTAGATTCACACCAAGCAAACGAAAAGATTTTCCATTTATTGCATCGGTGGAAGACCGAGATTTCCCTTTACAAGTAATTCCGGGATCGTAAATCTCGTCCTCGGTGGAGAAATGTGAGGGAACATAAGGGGCTTCCCCCACACTAATACCACACACACCATCGTCAAAAGGAGTAGACGAGGTGGTAGCACTCATAAAATGCGGTGATGACGGAGTTAAACATGTAGAAAAATCTTTTAAAACATTTTTAAAATCTTTTCCTTTTTCATCGTTTAAAAACTCTTTATGAAAACCCGATTTGATAATGCCGAAAATATTTGGCGTGTCAAATTCAAAATTAGTCGCGCTAAAAATCCTCACATTTAAGTCTTTGGTGGGAGGGGGTGGCGGATTATATAAGTTCTCAAAACGTCGATCAATAAAGAACACCTCCCCCTCGGGGTCTACATACTCGTCATCCTCATGAACGTCGATCTCATCGATTTCTTCATCAAAGATAGGCTTGTCAAACCAAGGTTTTTCATTCCCCTCCTTGAGTATCTTAGAAACTCGCTCGAAAAGATCACGATCAAGCACGAAACCATCATCCTTTTGTGGGGATTGTTGATAAGTTAAATCCTCACGAATGTGGTAAACGTAATTGTCGTTTGAGGAGTGTTGATTAGGTAACTCCTCGAGAATTGGATTTTTAGTGGTCACATGAGTTGGTTCGTCATCGAAAATAAGACGTTCCAACTCAGTTAGTTCATCCTCGATTTTGGAAAGATCGACCTCACTCGTAGGTGGAAGTGAAGGCATAAGAGCTAGCTCTCGTTCAATGATTTCCTCAATCTCGGGATCAAACTCGTAATCATCGTACTTCACATGTTTCTTTTTAGGAGAATCAAAAATTGCATGTGGATTTCGAAGTACGTGATCAATCTCGGCAAAATCGCCATCGTCATCGTCAAAGAAGTAGTCGATGTGAGCACTCACAACCATGGTCTTACAAGTCGAATGACTATGCTTAGGTGACTTTTCTAAGACGAGAGGATCGATGTCGATAAACCCTTTAGCCTCAACGGGTGTTGGGCTAGGCAAAGGAGGCACTTCGATGGAGTTAGAAGTTGAAGCCTCAAAGACATGGTCCTTCGAAGGTGGTGAAGACGAGCCCATTTTGGTCATTGTTGTGATGGCAATAACGTCGCCCTTCGGAATTGGTGTTTCACTTGTTTCGCTAAATACATTCCAAAGTGAGTTTTCATCCATAAATTTACACATACCCTTTTGAATTAGGTACACGTACTCTTTATCATTAAAATCATCATCTTTAAAACCGTTTTTCTTAATTCTTTCAAAACATGCATTAAGCCTCATTCTTTCCGCTAAAGTGAACATTTTGAAATCATTAGGATTTGAATCATTAGGTTTTGAAACCTCGGTTTTTTCATGATCATTAAAAACTTGGGATTTTCTAGCGAAAAAGTCCATTTTGTCATCCCCATATCTCATAGTAAGTCTCCCCTCGTAAATGTCGATTACGATTCGAGCCGTCGATAAGAATGGTCGGCCTAAAATAATGGGACATTTAGGGTCACACTCGTAATCGGATATAACGAAATCCGCGAGAAAAACAAACTTTCCAACCTTGACATATGCATCCTCGGCTATTCCAATTGGTATAAGTGGAGTACAACTTGCTAGCTCGATTGTCATGTTCATGGGGGTAAGTGAAGGAAATCTCATCATTTTCCAAAGAGAATGAGGCATGAGATTGATGCTAGCACCTAAATCGGCAAGGGCTAAACATCCCTCAATCTCGGAAAAATCACAAGGTAGTAGAAATTGGCCCGGATCTTTTTCCTTTCTCGGCATACGCCTTTTAGGTTTTTTAAGAAGGATTGAAGCACAAGTTTCTTCAAGGGTGAATTTGTTAAGGTCGATAAAACTCTCTTTTTGAAGCGTGGATGGAATTTGAGGTACACGAGGGTGTGCACTCTTTTCCTTGTTCGCCACGTTCACCCCATCGACTTTAGAACAATAAGACGTCTTAGAAGTCGAGGGTTGAGAAGAAGGAACAACTCTAAATCCATCAAGGGTAGGGGTAATCACACGACCTTTCTCAAGAGCCGAGGCGGCTTTACATTGTTCCTTCGGATTTGCAACGGTGTCACTAGGTAACGAACTCGATGAAGCACCCGAGGACTTGTTCATAATGGCCGAAAACATCTTTTTAATGTCAATTTGTCCTTGCTCAATCTTCGTGTTTTGCAATTTCAAAGTATTAGAAAAGTCGTTTTTCAAAGTACCAATTTCTCCCTCTAATCGTCTCATATTAGCCTCATTCGTTTTCATGTAATTTTGAAAATCGTTTGACGAACTATTTTGATTAGAATTAAAGTTCCCTTGGTTTTGATTACTTCTTTGAAAATTTCCTTGATTCCCACTTGAAAAATTGTTGCCTTGATTGTTGTTGTTTGAAAAATTGGAGTTTTCATTATTGTTTCGATTTTGCCAATTCAAATTCCGACCTTGATTATAACCTTGATTTTGATTCGAAAAATTTCCTTGTTGATTATTTCCTTGAAAATTGTTTTGGTTTTGATTAAAATTGTTACCTTGGTTATAATTGCCTTGTTGTGATGGACCCGGTATATTTTGATTTTGAAAATTGTTGTTTCCATTTAACGCACTCACATTCGACGTTTGGCCATCCGTAGCCGCACACTCGTAATAATTATGAGGTCCACCACAAAACGTACACGAAACCTCAACCGCTTTCACCGTAGCGGGAGCGTCTTTCTTTTGCATTTCGACGAGAAAAGACGTAAACACATTCGTCAACTTGTCGACTTTCGCAAAAACCCTCTCAATGTCGCGATTAGAACTACTAACATTGGCGACATTGGCAACATTGGCAACACTTGGTGCGTTGCGGAGTTGGTAAACATTGGATCGGTTTTCGATAATTATCAATGCATCTTTCGGAGTCTTACTCAAAAAGTTGCCACCGACGGCGGAATTCAACGAATTTTGTTCTTGAAAATTAAGACCGTTGTAAAACTAATCGATTTGGTGTAACTCGGAAAAACCATGGTGAGGACATTGCTTAAGCAATTCCTTAAAGCGATCCCACACGTCTCTAAAAGATTCATTCGGTTTTTGCTCAAATTTCGTAATTTCATTTTTGAAAAACGTTGTCTTAGACGGTGGGAAAAAATAATTAACGAACTTGGAAACGAGATCCTTCCACGTAGATATGGAATTAGGTGGCTCTTTCTCGTACCAATCCTTGGCGGCACCATCGAGCGAGTACGGAAAAAGCATAAGCTTGACGACATCGGTGTCGACGTTCTTAAACTTGCTCGTGGCTAAAAGACGATCAAAATTCCGAATATGGTCGTGAGGATTATCTGCTTCACGACCTCAAAACTTCATAGCTTGAATCAACGAAAGCATTCCGCTCTTAATCTCAAAATTCTCCGCTTCGATAGCGGGAATTACGATCGCGTCTCCATAACCCTCGGTGGGTGCTTTGAGCAATTCCATCATCGAACGATTGTCGGCCATCTCCTCTACGGTTTCTTCAACAACGATATTAGGAACGGCGGTTTCTAATTCTCGTCTATGTCGTCGATTCCTTCGATTACGATTGCGTCGATTCGAAGCTTCGCTAGAATTGGAATAATCCTTCGATCGAGTGCGCATGCACTAAGCGTAGAATGGGTGGTAGCAAAGAAGATTATTTTTGCGGTTTTTCGATTTTTCGATTTTTTTGGTTTTTGATTGTTTTTTAATTTTTTTGGATTTTTGGTGTATTACGTAGACTCAAATCTACAAATCTCTCCTCGAATCGACTTTCTCGATTAAAGGAGCCTCAAAGAATGAAAATGATCACGTGGAGTGAACGCCTTCGATGACTTTAGAACGTTGGTGGAACACCAAAACGTTCAAGAGGGTTTAATCTTGAAAACAAGAAAATATAATATACGTAGATAATACTTGGGCGGCAAACCCTCGATTAGCCCTCTTTCTCAAAACACGCACAAGCAAGCGGGGGAAACGAGGCGGCGCTAAGCACTTAAGAGGCTTTTTCCCTTAGGTCTTGAAATACAACCGCCTTATACCCACCTTATAGTTTGTGTTAATCAAAATTAAGCCTCACGAAAGTATTTATCTATTTTGCCTTTAAACTTTTGCTTTAGATTCGAATACAATGATCGAGGGATGAAATCCCGAATCAAGGTTGCGTTTTCACGCTTTTGGAGTACTTGTATATTTATTGTTCTACGTAAATACAATATAGTAATAATATATTCACAAGAAAAACGAAAACCAATATATCTACAATATAGTAAAATGATTGTTGTGTGTTTAATTTAGGAAAATTAAACACGATTTATTTGGATAATATAATATAGTAATGAAAAATAACAAAAACGAGTATGTACGATATTTACGCTTTCCGAAAATTGAAAAGCAAAAACGCACTACTCACACAAACACGATAGTAATAATAATGGCACACTAAAAACACCTCCCCGGCAGCGGCGCCAAAATAATAGGTGTAGAAATACGCGTTTAAGAAAACAACGTATAAGTGCGGCAAGTATTAAGTTGCACGCTTTAGGAAAAATGCAAAACCGAATAAATGCGGGTTCGTTCTCGAAGGAGGTGTGTGGATTAAGTGTGCCAATTATATAAAATCAAGTTTGGATCAGTGACGTTTTTAGTTTAGGAGAGAAAAATTAATGACGAGCTACGATTACGATTACACTATGACGTTATGACGTAAAACGATGACGTAATTACGTAAAACGCGACAAAATTAAAAATAAACCTAAAAATTAATTAAAAGATTAAACTAAGTCTAAAATAATATAAATAAGAATAAAAATCCAACAAATATATTTTAAAACCTTTTAATAATTAAATATTCAATTTTAAATGCTAATTAAAGCCCTAAAATTAATTTTAATTAACAAAATGTCCAAAATATTATTTTATTGAACAAATAACTCACTTATATTATTTAAAGACATTTTTCCTAAATTTTTAAAACTATTTTTCTATTTGTAAATCACTAAAAACTATTTTTAAACTAAGATAATCATAAAAAATAATAAAATAATGCTAAAAATAATTTGACAAGTTTAAAAATCCTAATTTATACTAAAGAACAGTAGAAAAATGAAAAATTTTGAAAAAAGTAAAATTTTGCACTAAAAGACAAAACTGATAATAATTAAAACATTAATTAAACAAAATTAATTATAAAAATTAATAAAAAATGTGAACAGTAAAAAAACTTTAGACTAAAAATCTTAAACTATTTTTCTAAGTCTATGAAAAATTTTAAAACTGAAAAATATAACTTTTTGCCACTAAAAGACAAAAAACAGAAAAAAAGTAATTTAAAAAGCAATTTAATCTAAAAAATATGAAATGAACAGTAGCAGAAAATAAAATTAAACAGAAAAATAAAAAATTAAATAAGAAAAATAACAAAATTTGTTTCAAGTCCTAATTCCTATTTTAGGTCACAAAAGACAAAAAACCTAAAAACTGAAAGTGACACTTGGACTGAATTTGTCCTTTTGCAAAGCAGGGGGAACTACTAACCCTAGCAGTGGGAATGAGTTCCCACTGGTAGCATAAAAAAACGGGTTTGTGGATGTTTTGAGCTTAGGAAAGCTCTTGCTTGAGTTTTTCTTGGACAATGAGGCACCCCTACACTCAGTGGAGTGTAAGGAGTCAGTAATATCACAAAAACACACAAGTACTTAGAAAAAATCAAACACAACAAGCCCTAATCATTCACTGATATGCTGGTATGGTTATGGTGAACAGTGACCTGGTTTGCTTTGCACAAAAACAAATTTCAAGTGCCAAAATCTTGCATACAACCTAACCAACTAACATATAAGCTAACTACAAACCTAACTTAACCTATCTTCTAACAATACTCTAAGTTTTAAGGAAAAAGTTACACTAGAATTGACAAAAAGGGCACTTACTGATTTTAGCTATGAGTTCATTCACTTAAGCATACAACTTGTATAAAAATACACCAAGCCTATAACAAATGGCTAACTTACACTAGTGCTACAAAGTCAAGTGTGTTAGAGTGAGCTTAAGACCAAAATCTGTCAACTGTTTATCTTAAAACCCAAATCCAAACACCCTCTTAAATTCAGAAAATCAATTTTTTATAACAAAAACTAATCAAAAGCAACCCAAACTAATTCCTGTTACTTCTAACATGCATATAACTACTAAATAAGCATAAGAAAACAGAAAACCTAGCTCAAAAACAGGTTACACTCAAAATCCATATATTTCACATAAAACTTCAAAGAAAACTCAAAATAGGGTTCAAGCCTTACTTAAGGGAGCTGATGCCTTCTATTTGAGAGCTTTAGAGTTTGTGAGAACTATAGGACGTGTTGAGAGACTTGTTGTGGGAATCCAAAGTAGGACCCCAAGCCAATATATTCTTCAAAACTGGAAATCAAATGGAGGGAATGGATCTTATTGTTTCTTCTTGGAACCCTGCACAATCACCACAAAAACAGAAGAAAAACAAAGCTTAGGTGAGCTTAATGCCAAGAAGCTTGTCAAACTTTTTGGCATAAGCTTATCTAAGCTGTAAGTGTAAAATAAATGGGACAAACCTTTCCTTTTTGAAAATCTGGAAAACAGAAAAATTGCAAGCCAAACTTCAAGAAAAATAGAACAAAAGCTCAACACCCTAATGAATTAAACATATGAGATCCACTTTCACTTACTTACTATGTTTACCCCACGTTTGTGAAAAACTTCTTAGAAACAACCTAAAGAAAAACGAATTTTTCTTCCTTTGAAAAACCTTAGATAAATGAAACCAGTTAAGCCTTTAACTATTTTTGCAACTAATGGAGAACTGATTAAACTACAACGGAACATAGAGTTTGCAAATTCAAAAAAAATTTCATTTTCATTAATTCATTTTAAAAATTAAAAAAACTGGAACAAGGGCTATACACAACATTGTATGCTCCTTAAATACTACTACATTAAAGATTCTAGAATAAAGAAACCCTAGCAATGCTTATCCCAAAATTTCCCTTTGAAGGAATCTTAAAAAGTTAGTCAAAATGGCTCTCATGTGACTCCAACTGTTCTTGTTGATCTTGGGCCGTTTATCTTTCCTTTGGGAGCAAGAAATACATGTGGGGCGTTGATCATGTCCCCTTTTGGGGTTTTGTGTGAAAGAGACGGGGCAAGGGAACCATGGGGGTGTCACATGGGTTGGTTGGGATTAATTTTGTGAGTGGTTTTGGGTTTAGGAGGGTGTTAATTAATGATTTGGAGAGATTCGTGGAAAACCCCTTTGATTATAATAGGATTAGGATTTTAGGGTTCTAGTTTATAAGTGTGTTTTTTGGTGTGTGTTTTGATCCGTTTTTGGGGGATTAATAGTTGTTAGTGGGAAAATTTGATTAATTAATATATTTCAAACTGAATGTTTAGTAAATCAGTTAAGGGTGAGTGGAGGGTGACGTGTGAAGGGGGTGAGGTGTTGGATGGTTATTGGATGATGGGGGATGACATGGAACATTGGTTGGCTGGGATGAGAATGGATGTTTGATGCAATTTCCCCCTGAAGTCTCTTGTCTTTGTCACTCCATAATAAACAGCATTTTTCCCATTTCCTTTGTATTTAAGTTTCCCTCACTTGTCACAAATGGCACAACAAGTTTACAAACTTGTATCAAGGACTAGACATGCCAATTTTTGTATTCTTTAAGGACCAATGATGTAATATCTTGATAATTTAGGGACCCAAATGCAAATAGTGAGTATTGCAAGGGTATAAATTGCCAAGTCTTCAAAAGATGAAGGACCAATCTTACTAATCTTCAATTCTTCAAGGGTATTTTTGGAAATTCCATTCTTGGGCCCGGTTCTTTATGCGTCTTCGTTTCCCGTGTTCGTTTTTGCTCTATTCTTGTAATCTTTTGGTGAATTCACGATATCCGTACCTAAATACACAATGAACAAACACAAGCATATTTTGGAGTATTTTAATGATATTTTAAGCGTTTTAAGCCCGATTTGGACGATGAGACTATGTATAATTACAGTCTCATCAGTGATACATGAATAAGTCTAGCATAAAATGATCATGGACCATATCCTACTAGACTGGGGGACATGTCGACATATAGTCTACAGTCGGCCTGGCCCGACAGGACCGTGGCCCACACATACCTAAATTACCCTTCAAGAAACCCTAGTCCTATAAATACAAGGGTAGGGGTCTCGTTTTATATCATGTTTTCTCTCTTAACTACACCTCTTATACAATATAACGACCGAATACTAACTTGACCGTCGGAGGTGGACCCCGGGGCTCTAGCCTCGGATCCACGTCTAACCGGTTTACCTTTGTTTGCAGCATTACTCAGCACCCGGGAAGACGATTACCGGCCCAGCCAAATTATGCTTCAACAGAAGGTAGCATGAGATTATGTATCTACCACCGTAAATTTAAACAAATCACCATTCATAACCGTTATCCTCCTCCACGTTTTGATGACGTGCTTGAACGACTACTGGGTGCTAAGTGCTTTTCCAAGATCGATTTACGATCAGGCTACCATTAGTTGCGAGTGAAAGAGTAGGACATTTCCGTGACTGCTCTTCGCACACGTTATGGTCATTATGAATTCGTGGTTATGCCTTTTTGGTCTCACGAATGCCCCAGTTGTAATTATAGACTTGATAAATCAAATTTTCATGAATTCTTAGACAAGTTCGTCATCCTGGTCTTCTCCAAGTCTAGAGAAGAGCACGAAGATCATCTTCAGACCATGCTACAAATTCAGCGACAGAAGAAATTGTACACTGAATTTTCCAAGTATGAATTTTGGTTGATTTCATGACACTCTAAATAACATAGTTTCCCAAAGTTAGTTTACCATGACTAAGCTTACGCGTAAAGGAGAGAATCCTACACTAGATTATGTGTTCTAGAGGATCCTAAGCTAAGAAAGGTCTTATTGATTGAGACTAATAGCTTTCCAATTTCTATGTATCCAGGTTCTACAAGATGCATCATGATCTCAAACAACATTTTGGTGGAGCGGTGTGAAACAAGATGCAGTTACGTTCATATCTGAATGTTGTTGATCCCAAACTCAGATCTTAAACCTTATCTAGTTTAAGGGTTGTGATAGAGAGAATAGATTCAATCTAACACTAGAGAAACTTTGCAATACAAAGTAACTAAACAAGATGCAGAATGTAGTGTTTAGCACAAGAACAAATATTTAAAGCAAACGTTAAACTTTAACATATCATAGATATACGAATACCCAATAGTAGTATTAGGGTTACAAAAACCTTAAAGTATGAAATGAAAACTAACAGAGAAAGACACACTTTGCATGATAACCTAGTGGGTCCTTCTATAGTACAAGGACTCACGTACAAGATCACTACTAAAAAACTTGGAAAGTATCTCGGAGTAGTAAATGATACGCGTTATAATCTCTTCCAAGTTTATCTCTAGCAGTAGGGTGTTTGACTTCAGTAGGGGAACCAATCCCCCTGCCTTTGTTATTTAGCAGGGGGAACTTACTCTAGCAGGGGAAACTCTGACCAACTAGCAGGGGTAACTAATAAACTTATATTTATTCCCAAAAATCCTCCCCTAAACTTGTGCTTTAGCCTAAAGACAAGTTTCTGAATAAATACTAGTTGATGAGGATGCTTATAAAGTTCCTGGCCAAAGTTGACTGTACATCATCCTTACCAAATCATAAGCAGCAGGTGCTTTAGCATCTACAATCAAATCAGCCTGTGCCAGTTTCTTCAAGGTCTCTTGAGTGAAAGGGTAATAACGATGATTAAGCAAATAACACTTACACCTTCCATGACTATCTCATAGACCCCAAAATTGGTAAACAACTTCCAATACAACAAATTTCCCCCATTTACTACATCAAATATGGGATGAAACTGTTCATGGTCAAACATCCTATGCATGCATTCCCAGATCACCCAATCCTTCTCTACACCATCCACAGTAGGAGGATTTGCAGCAAAGGTCTTCTTCAAAAGCTTCCATAGATCTTCCAAGTCTTCACTATCTAACATTTGAAACATCAGATCTAGGCTCAAAAATGTTTGTGCTGTATTGTCAGCTCTTGTAAGCTTCCACCAAGTCATCCCCTTGTGTTCATAAACAATATATTCCACTATGGCAAATTTCTTCCCAAACTCACTAGGTGAGATTTCATCATTTTCTTGCACAACCAGCTGCTTATCTATTTCTTCATTTGAGGGATGCTGAGTTTCCTTAGTAACTATACCAACCTTTTCCATCCTCTTGAGTCTTTTGGCTGCTCTCTATGCATTGAGTATAGATCTCTTAATTTCTTGGAAAATTGCACCTGCTTGTGATGATGCACCTGCTAGAGATGATGCACCTGCTTGTGTTGTTTCAACTGTTGTTCCTTCAGCCTTTCTTTTTCTGGATTCCCTAGCTCTCTGTAACATCTCATTTTGCTTCCTAAGATACTCAACTTCTTCAGGAGTGTTTATACCTATGAAGTCATCCACATTTGTCTCTCTTAGAACTGGTCTGACTGCCTTCTCTATCTCCTCAAAAGTCATGTCTTTGAAGTGACCATCAATCCACTTCTTGTTTCTTTTGAGCATAACTTTGTAGTATGTCAGCCTTCCCTTTTCAGACATCAAATATTTTTCCTTCTGAATGTGATTTGCCCTTCTTTCCAGATATTCATTTTGATACTTGTACACTAAACAAATCAAAGCATACCTGTCTTCCAAAGGAGCATTTACCAACTCCTTTTCCCATTGATCTAGAAATTCTTGAACATGAGGCACCCTTTCATCTAACTCTCTATGCATGATTTCAATCTGCTTAAGCATCTCTTTGGGCCTCATCTGTTGCATTCTCTAATCTTACATGTGTAGCTCTTCTTGTTGAAGTCTGAGAGCTACCTGTTCATCATATTCTTCCTGAGCCCTTTGCTGTTCAGGCGTTCTGTGCTTGTACTTTCTCTTGGGCTGTTCAACCATGATCCCCTTTCCCTTGTCTTTTAGATCCACTGCTGTGCTGGTTTTGCTTTAGGTGCAGGTTCTCCAATTCTAATTCCCTTCTGAGTTGGTTGCCTTCTGTTCTTCCTAGCAAATGTTTGAGTAATAGGTTTAGCAGGGGAAGAACTTACAGCAGTGGGGTCAGTTTTAGCAGGGGGAAACTTTTGAAGCAGGGTCTTCTTCTTGATTTCCCATAGTCAACAATGTTTGGGCAATCTCTTTTGTAGCACTCCCGTTAACACTTCCTTTTTCAGCACTTCCTTTCTCAGTTCCTTTCTCAGCACTTGCCACCTTTTCTTGTCCTTGATCCTTCCCACCAGGATATGCATACCACTGAGTAGATTCATTTGTGTTAGGAACTTCCTCCCCTTTGGAAGCATCCTCATCTGTAGATATAATAAGCTTAGGCTTTCTCCTTCCCTCCAGTGTAGCAAGTCTGGTTTCCAGATTATTGATAACCAGACTTTGCTTTTTCGCAATTTGTACAAGTTGTGCATTTTGATCTTTCAAGCTAATGCACATATTCGTCAATTCCAAGATGGACAATGGTTGCATTCTACTCTCAACCCTAGAAGGGGATTGCTCCCCTCTTTGGGTATCACTGAGTGAGGGAAAGGACTTACGTATGGTGTCACTATCCTGCTCCTCCCTTGAGGATGAGATAGTTGTGGCAGCCAAACCCTCAGTGTGCTCCAACCTTTTAGAGGCTCTCCTCTCTACTACTTTTGAAGATTCACTAGTCAAGGGAGACCTGGCAAACCTGGTTTTGGTTCTCCTTTCATGTTGTGGATCCGCAGGGGGTAGAGTACTAGCAGGGGTATCATCAGTCTTGGCAGGGAATCAGATGGTTTATGTGTGGCTAATTTTGTTATAGCTGCTTCTTGTCTGATATGTTTCATCATGATGGGAGTGAGTGGAACAACCCTGCCAGAAAACTACGGAGATGGTGCAGCAAGTGTGGTAAATAGTTTGGTAGAGTGTTTGGTGGCTAAAAAATAGCGTTTGTGTTTGATAGGACCATGTTAACTCATATTCAGCAAAAGTTGTGTAAACCTTGGGTACATACAAAATTTAGAATTGCTTGTAACATTTTTGACCATTCCTTTGAAAATCATTTGAGAAAAACAGTACTTTCTCCCTGTTGCTAATCATATCAGGGCAGAAGCAACTTCACTTCCAAATTCATTAAAAGCAGTGGTTTTAGGTGACAAACATTGTAAAATTGTATGAATCAAATATTTCCAATATGGGGCAAACTGACCTTTATGAAACTTAAATTTTTGATCATCAGAAAAAGTGTACCCCAATTTTTCAAGACCCTAAAAAATTTTAGCATCAGGTAGGTTAGCAATCCCATCCTCATCATCCAAAACAAGCTTGTCTCTAATGGAGGCAAGTGTAATAACCTTGGGATGGCCATCTACTATGCTCTAAATTGTTACCTCTCCATCCTCTATTTTGGTCATGATTTAGACCGAAACTCTTGAATGTGTGAGGTGTAAATATTGGGATTGATGAGAAGGGCTACTCTAAAATACGAAGATTTGAGAAAAGCCACTGCATCAGTGAATTCTGCTGGTTCATCAGGTAAAAGAGCAATTTGATTGTGATTAGCAACAATTTTGAGAGACATGATAAATATTGAAAACGTTTGAAGGTTGATAGTTGTGAAAGTTAGGTGAGATTTGGTCGAGGGAGAGAAGTAAACCTGCTGGTTAAGGGAATTACGTTTATATAGGCGAATTGAAGACCTGTGATTGGACCAAATTTTCAAATTGCAAAAAATATCAGAGATAAATCATGATAAGAAAGTAACTTTTTGAAATAATAAATAAAAGATTACCAATCAGCGCAGAAAGCGCCTTAAATATCTTTTGAAAAGTATAAAATATTCCCTAACCAAAACTTTAGCTAGCAGGCCTAACGGCTATAAGCAGAGTAACGGTATTGTCGGTCAACGGTCAAACAGGGGAATGTTGAACAAGCAGGGGTATCAAAAGTTAAAAGCAGGGGAAACTTTCCTAGGGGTATTAGACTAATCATGAAGAGATCAATACAAAATAGATCTGCTCTAATGCACATCCTTGTAAACACAAGGTAGATACACAGAAACTCAGGAGTCCTCCATTCAGCAAAATTCAAAACACAAAGAGTTAACACATAAGTAACCCTGCACCAGGTCAACCCAAGAAAATAAGCATACCCTAGTCACCATCCCTACCATTCCCTTACTTATGGTTAGTTAGTCTTGGTAATGTGTACTAAGCATCTAAATTTAGACAGCAAGCTGGTGAATAAAAAAGTTTAAGTACACATTACAGTGCCTCAAGGTTTCAGAATTCTAACAAGCTTTCTAGCAAGTCTTCATTATTCTGAACCCCTACTCACTAGTAGATATGACCTAGAATCATATATGAGTATCCTAAGGATACCCCAAATCCTAAAGGTGTGACTTAACCTCCCCTAAAACATAGAGCATATACCTTATCCTCCCATTAGTGTAGTATTCACCATTTGGATCTCTGCATTGTTAGTCTAAAACCACATATAACCACTTTAAAAAGAACAAACCCAACCTAAGAGAAGACCTCTTAGCAGGGTAAAATTCCTTAGCAGGGGAATGAACCCTAGCAGGGGAATCTTTGTTCAAAAGCAGTGGAATGAATAATAATGGAAAAAGTGACTAACATATGTACAACAACAGTAATAAATCAATCCTGAGTATACAAGACAAATTAGACATCTATTTTTAGGGAGAAACTATTCCAATACTTGCAACCAAGTACTAAAACCTCCCCACTTCAAAAGATTTTGTCAGAAGATCAGCAACATTAAGTTATGTATCAATTGCCTCTGGGATAATCAACCCTTTTTGAAAGCAATCTCTAATAAAATGATGTCTTATTTCAATATGTTTGGTCTTGCTATGAAAAATAAGATTTTTAATAATGCAAATTGTGCTGTTATTATCAATAAATATCTTGGTTTTAAGAAAATTGTACCCATAGTCAAGCAGCTGGTTCTGAAACCAAAGAACTTGTCCATAGCATGCAACAACTGCTACATATTCTGCTTCAGTTGTGGATTTGGCCAAAATAGTCTGCTTTTTACACTGCCAAGATATAAGCCTGCTTCCCAAAAACTAACATCCACCTGTTGTAGACTTCCTATCATTGTCGTCACCAGCATAATCACTATCTGAATAGGATATCAGCTAAAATGGTGACTCCTTGGGATACCAAAGTCCTGAATTTGGATGGCATTTCAGATACCCTAAAAATCCTTTTTACAGCCAATAAATGACACTCTGTGGGTGCCACTTGGTATCTGGCACATAAGCAAACTACAAACATAATGTCAGGTCTTGAAGCTGTAAGGTACATGAGAGATTCAATCATGGACCTATAATTCCTGACATCAATAGGCTTCCCTGGGCCAACTTTTCCCCAAGGATTCTCCTTATCCATTGAAGTGGAGACTTTCTTTCCTACACACATTCCAAACTTCTTCACGATTTCAGTCACATACTTGTCTTGTGAGATGAAGATCCCATCTTTCCTCTGTTGAACTTGTAACCCCAAAAAGAACTTGAGTTCACCCATAACACTCATTTGGAATTTATCCTGCATCAACTTGGCAAATTCTTTGCTAAGCATAGAATTTGTAGATCCAAAGATGATGTCATCTACATAAACTTGCACCAAAAGAAAGTCACCCTTTTGCTTTTTGATAAATAGGGTCTGGTCAATTTTCCCCCTATTGAAGCCATTATCCAACAGGTACTTGGAAAGAGTTTCATACCAGGCCCTTGGAGCTTGGTGAAGTCCATACATAGCCTTCTTCACCTTGTACACTTTGTCTGGGTGTTCTGGGTCTTCAAACCCTGGAGGTTGCATAACATATACTTCTTCATCAATGGTGCCATATAAAAAGGCACTCTTAACATCCATTTGGTATACTGTGAAGTCCATGAACAAAGCATAAGCCAGAAACAATCTAATGGCTTCAATCCTGGCTACTGGAGCCAAGACTTCCTCATAATCAATGCCTTCTTCCTATGTATATCCATGTGCCAACAGTCTTGCTTTGTTTCTGACTACAATACCCCTCTCATCCTTTTTGTTTCTGAGCACCCACTTTGTCCCAATAGGCCTTGCCCATTTTGGACAATCTACCAGAATCCAAACTTCTTGAATGTCAAACTGTAAAAGTTCCTCTTGCATAGCTTCAACCCAACTTGGATCAAACTAGTGGCCATAAGACGGATGTAAATATCCGCATTACCTTGCTACAGAGGTACGTCTTCTGTTGGCATTAAGTCGAATTCAATATTCGCACAATGTTGCATTATCAGTGGGTACACGAAGTACGCCTTCAATGTGTTCACGATGCAACATACGGGTTCCACCTCCACCTTCACAAACCCTTCTTATCATCCTTACATTATAGATGCATAAGAATGAAACCTTGCCAATGCCAGTGTTACCCCGACTATAGAACACGCTTTCTTCTTATGGGGTCCTTACCGTCTAATCACGGGAAACCAAGCATTCGAGCACAACCACCTGTCTTACGTATACGTGTTTACCCATTTCTTTCGACGTGGATATGCTTACAGGTAGCGGATATGGTGTAAAGTCTAGTAACCTAGGTGACAACCTTGCATACTAGACTGGGGGACATGATGACGTATAGTGGGTATGCTCACTATTCAGAATCCCAGCCCATCATCTTTTTGCTAAAAGGAAGCCCGTTACGAGTGGAGCAATATGTTACGGACGACCCACGAGGATGTCCTAGCAACAAGCCGCAGGCGGTTGTTTAGTAAACGTGATACATGAATAAGTCTAGCATAACATGATCATGGAACATATCCTACTAGACTGGGTGACATGTCGACGTATAGTCTATAGTCGGCCTGGCCCGACAGGCCCGTGGCCCACACATACCTAAATTACCCTTCAAGAAACCCTAGTCCTATAAATACAAGGGTAGGGTCTCATTCTATATCAGGTTTTCTCTCTCAACTACACCTCTTATACAATATAACGACCGAATACTAACTTGACCGTCGGAGGTGGACCCCGGGGCTCTGGCCTCGGATCCACGTCTAACCGGTTTACCTTTGTTTGCAGCATTACTCAGCACCCGGGAAGACGATTACCGGCCCAGCCAAATTATGCTTCAACAGAAGGTAGCATGAGATTATGTATCGACCACCGTAAATTTAAACAAATAACCATTCGTAACCGTTATCCTCCTCCACGTTTTGATGACGTGCTTGAACGACTACCGGGTGCTAAGCGATTTTCCAAGATCGATTTACGATCAGGCTACCATCAGTTGCGAGTGAAAGAGTTGGACATTTCCGTGACTGCTCTTCGCACACATTATGGTCATTATGAATTCGTGGTTATGCCTTTTTGGTCTCACGAATGCCCCAGTTGTAATTATAGACTTGATAAATCAAATTTTCATGATTTCTTGGACAAGTTCGTCATTATGTTCACTGATAACATCCTGGTCTTCTCCAAGTCTAGAGAAGAGCACGAAGATCATCTTCGCACCATGTTACAAATTCTGCGAAAGAAGAAATTGTACACTGAATTTTCCATGTATGAATTTTGGTTGATTTCATGACACTCTGAATAACATAGTTTCTCAAAGTTAGTTTACCGTGACTAAGCTTACGCGTAAAGGAGAGAATCCTACACTAGATTATGTGTTCTAGAGGATCCTACGCTAAGAAAGGTTTTATTGATCGAGACTAAGAGCTTTCCAATTTCTATGTATCCAGGTTCTACAAGATGCATCATGATCTCAAACAACATTTTGGTGGAGCGGTGTGAAACAAGATGCAGTTACGTTCATATCTAAATATTGTTGATCCCAAACTCAGATCTTAAACCTTAGCTTGTTTAAGGGTTGTGATAGAGAGAATAGATTCAATCTAACACTAGAGAAACTTTGCAATACAAAGTAACTAAAAAAGATGCGGAATGTAGTGTTTAGCACAAGAAAAAATGTTTAAAGCAAACGTTAAACTTTAATATATCATAGATATACGAATACCCAATAGTAGTATTAGGGTTACAAAAACCTTAAAGTATGAAATGAAAACTAACAGAGAAAGGCACACTTTCCATGATAACCTAGTGGGTCCTTTTATAGTACAAGGACTCACGTACAAGATCACTACTAATAAACTTGGAAAGTATCTCGGAGTAGTAACTGAAACGCGTTATAATCTCTTCCAAGTTTATCTCTAGCAGCAGGGTCTTTGAGATCAGCAGGGGAACCAATCCCCTGCCTTTGTTATTTAGCAGGGGGAACTTACTCTAGCAGGGGAAACTTTGACCAACTAGAAGGGGTAAATAATACACTTATATTTATTCCCAACAATCCTCCCCTAAACTTGTGCTTTCGCCTAAAGACAAGTTTCTGAATAAATACTAGTTGATGAGGATGCTTACAAAGTTCCTGGCCAAAGTTGACTGTACATCATCCTTACCAAATCATAAGCAACAGGTGCTTTAGCATCTACAATCAAATCAGCTTATGCCAGTTTCTTCAAGGTCTCTTGAGTGAAAGGGTAATAACGATGATTAAGCAAATAAACACTTACAACTTCCATGACTATCTCATAGACCCCAGAATTGGTAAACAACTTCCAATACAACAAATTTCCCCCATTTACTACATCAAATATGGGATGAAACTGTTCATGGTCATACATCCTATGCATGCATTCCCAGATCACCCAATCCTTCTCTACACCATCCACAGTAGGAGGATTTGCAGCAAAGGTCTTCTTCAAAAGCTTCCATAGATCTTCCAAGTCTTCACTATCTAAAATTTGAAACATCAGATCTAGGATCAAAAATGTATGTGCTGTATTTTCAGCTCTTGTAAGCTTCCACCAAGTCATCCCCTTGTGTTCATAAACAACATATTCCACTATGGCAAATTTCTTCCGAAACTCACTAGGTGAGATTTCATCATTTTCTTGCACAACCAGCTGCTTATCTATTTCTTCATTTGAGGGATGCTGAGTTTCCTTAGTAACTATACCAACCTTTTCCATCCTCTTGAGTCTTTTGGCTGCTCTCTGTGCACTGAGTATAGATCTCTCAATTTCTGGAAAACTTGCACCTGCTTGTGATGATGCACCTGCTAGATATGATGCACCTGCTTGTGTTGTTTCAACTGTTGTTCCTTTAGCCTTTCTTTTTCTGGATTACCTAGCTCTCTATAACATCTCATTTTGCTTCATGAGATACTCAACTTCTTCAGGAGTGTTTATACCTCTGAAGTCATCCACATTTGTCTCTCTTAGAACTGGTCTGACTGCCTTCTCTATATCCTCAAAAGTCATGTCTTTGAAGTGACCATCAGTCCACTTCTTGTGTCTTTTCAGCATAACTTTGTAGTGTGTCAGCCTTCCCTTTTCAGACCTCAAATATTTTTCCTTCTGAATCTGATTTACCCTTCTTTCCAGATATTCATTTTGATACTTGTACACTAAACAAATCAATTCATACCTGTCTTCCAAAGGAGCATTTACCAACTCCTTTTCCCATTGATCTAGAAATTCTTGAACATGAGGCAATCTTTCATCTAACTCTCTATGCACGATTTCAATCTGCTTAAGCATCTCTTTGGGCCTCATCTATTGCATTCTCTAATATTGCATGTGTAGCTCTTCTTGTTAAAGTCTGAGAGCTACCTGTTCATCATATTCTTTTTGAGCCCTTTGCTGTTCAGGCGTTCTATGCTTGTACTTTCTCTTAGGCTATTCAACCATTATCCCCTTTCCCTTGTCTTTTAGATCCACTGCTGGTGCTGGTTTTGCGTTAGGTGCAGGTTCTCCAATTCTAATTCCCTTCTGAGCTGGTTGCCTTCTGTTCTTCCTAGAAAATGTTTGAGTAATAGGTTTAGCAGGGGAAGAACTTATAGCAGGGGGATCAGTTTTAGCAGGGGAAACTTTTGAAGCAGGGTCTTCTTCTTGATTGCCCATAGTCAACAATGTTTGGGAAATCTCTTTGTAGAACTCCCCTTTATCACTTCCTTTTTTAGCACTTCCTTTCTCAGTTCCTTTCTCAGCACTTTCCACCTTTTCTTGTCCTTGATCATGCCCACCAGGATATGCATACCACTTAGTAGATTCATCTATGTTAGGAACTTCCTCCCCTTTGGAAGCATCCTCATCTGTAGATATAATAAGCTTAGGCTTTCTCCTTCCCTCTAGTGTAGCAAGTCTGGTTTCTAGATTATTGATAACTAGACCTTGCTTTTTGGCAGTTTGTACAAGTTGTGCATTTTTCTCTTTCAAGCTAATGCACATATTCGTCAATTCCAAGATGGATAATGGTTGCATTCTGCTCTCAACCCTAGAAGGGGATTTCTCCCCTCTTTGGGTATCACTGAGTGAGGGAGAGGACTTACTTATGGTGTCACTATCCTGCTCCTCCCTTAAGGATGAGATAGTAGTGTTAGCCAAACCCTCAGTGTGCTCCAACCTTTTAGAGGCTCTCCTCTCTGCTAATTTTGAAGATTCACCAGTCAAGGGAGACTTGGCAAACCTGGTTTTGGTTCTCCTTTCATGTTATAGATCCTCAGGGGGTAGAGTACTGGCAGGGGTATCATCAGTCTTGGCAGGGGAATCAGATGGTTTGTGTGTGGCTACTTTTGTTTTAGCAGCTTCTTGTCTGATTTGTTTCATCATGATGGGAGTGAGTGGAACAACCCTGCCTGAAAACAGTTTGGTAGAGTGTTTGGTGGTTGAAAAATAGTGTTTGTGTTTGATAGGACCATGTTCACTCATATTCAGCAAAAGTTGTGTAAACCTTGGGTACATACAAAATTTAGAATTGCTTGTAACATTTTTAACTATTCCTTTGAAAATCATTTGAGAAAAATAGTACTTTCTCCCTGTTGCTAAGTATATCAGGGCAGAAGCAACTTTACTTCCAAATTCAATAATAGTAGTGGGTTTAGGTGACAAACATTGTAAAATTGTATGAATCAAATATTTCCAATGTGGGGCAAACTGACCTTTAGCAAACTTACATTTTTGATCATCAGAAAGAGTGTACCCCAATTTTTCAAGACCCTCAAAAATTTCAGCATCAGGTAGGTTGGCAATCCCATCCTCATCATCCAAAACAAGCTTGTCTCTAATGGAGGAAAGTGTAATCAACTTGGGATGGCCATCTACTATGCTCTGAATTGTTACCTCTCCATCCACTATTTTGGTCATTAATTTAGACCAAAACTCTTGAATGTGTGATACAAAGATTTGAGAAAAGCCACTGCATCAGTGAATTCTGCTGGTTCATCATGTAAAAGAGCAATTTGATTGTGATTAGCAGCAATTTTAAGAGACATGATAAATATTGAAAACATTTGAAGGTTGATAGTTGTGAAAGTTAGGTGGGATTTGGTCGAGGGAGAGAGGTAAACCTGCTGGTTAAGGGAATTAAGTTTATATAGGCGAATTGAAGAGCTGTGATTGGACCAAATTTTCAAATTACAAAAAATATCAGAGATAAATCATGATAAGAAAGTAATTTTTTGAAAGTAATCTTTTGAAAAGTATAAAATATTCCCTTTATCAAAATTTTAACTAGCAGGCCCAACGGCTATGAGCAGAGTAACGGCATTGTCGGTCAACGGTCAAACAGGGGGATGTTGAACAAGCAGGGGTATCAAAAGTTAAAAGCAGGGGAAACTTTCCTAGGGGTATTAGACTTAATCATACAGAGATCAATACTAAATAGCTCTGCTCTAATGCACATCCTTGTAAACACAAGGTAGATACACAGAAACTCAAGAGTCCTTCATTCAGCAAAATTCAAAACACAAAGAGTTAACACATAAGTAACCCTGCACCAGGTCAAACCAAGAAAATAAGCATACCCTAGTCACTATCCCTACCATTCCCTTACTTATGGTTAGTTAGTCTTGGAAATGTGTACTAAACATCTAAATTTAGATAGCAAGCTGGTGAATAAATAAGTTTAAGTACACATTACAGTGCCTCAAGGTTTCAGAATTCTAACAAGCTTTGCAGCAAGTCTTCATTATTCTGAACCCCTACTCACCAGTGGATATGATCTAGAATCATATATGAGTATCCTAAGGACACCCCAAATCCTAAAGGTGTGACCTAACCTCCCCTAAAACATAGATCATATACCTTATCCTCCCATTAGTGTAGCATTCACCATCTGGATCTCTGCATTGTTAGTCTAAAACCACATATAACCACTTTAAAAAGAACAAACCCAACCTACGAGAAGACCTCTTAGCAGGGGAATGAACCCCAGAAGGGGAATCTTTGTTCAAAAGCAGTGGAATGAAGAATAATGGAAAAAGTGACAAACATATGTACAACAACAGTAATAAAGCAATCCTGGGTATACAAGACAAATTAAACATCTATTTTTAGGGAGACACCAATCCAATACTTGCAACCAAGTACTGAAGCCTCCCCACTTCAAAATCTTATGTCAAAAGATCAGCAACATTAAGTTCTGTATCAATTGCCTCTGGGATAATCAACCCTTTTTCAAAACAATATCTAATAAAATGATGTCTTATTTCAATATGTTTGGTCTTGCTATGAAAAACAGGATTTTTAATAATGCAAACTGTGATGTTATTATCAATAAATATCTTCGTTTTAAGAAAATTGTACCCATAGTCAACCAGCTGGTTCTGAACCCAAAGAACTTGTCAACAGCATGCAACAGCTGCTACATATTCTTCTTCAGTTGTGGATGTGGCCAAAATAGTCTAATTTTTACACTGCCAAGATATAAGCCTGCTTCCCAAAAACTAACATCCACCTGTTGTAGACTTCCTATCATTGTTGTCACCAGCATAATAACTATCTGAATAGGATATTAGCTCAAATGGTGACTCCTTAGGATACCAAAGTCCTAAAGTTGGATGGCATTTCAGATACCTAAAAATCCTTTTTACAGCCAATAAATGACACTCTGTGGGTGCCACTTGGTATCTGGCACATAAGCAAACTACAAACATAATGTCAAGTCTTGAAGCTGTAAGGTACATGAGAGATCCAATCATGGACCTATAATTCCTGACATCAATAGGCTTCCCTGGGCCAACTTTTCCCCAAGGATTCTCCTTATCCATTGAAGTGGATACTTTCTTTCCTTCAAACATTCCAAACTTCTTCACGATTTCAGTCACATACTTGTCTTGTGAGATACAGATCCCATCTTTCCTCTGCTGAACTTGTAACCCCAAAAAGAAGTTGAGTTCATCCGTAGCACTCATTTGGAATTTATCTAGCATCAACTTGGAAAAATCTTTGCTAAGCATAGAATTTGTGGATCCAAAGATGATGTCATCTACATAAACTTGCACCAAAAGAAAGTCACCCTTTTTCTTTTCGATAAACAGGGTCTGGTCAATTTTCCCCCTATTGAAGCCATTATCCAACAGGTACTTAGAAAGAATTCCATACAAGGCCCTTGGAGCTTGGTGAAGTCCATACATAGCCTTCTTCACCTTGTACACTTTGTCTGGGTGTTCTAGGTCTTCAAACCCTAGAGGTTGCATAACATATACTTCTTCATCAATGGTTCCATATAAAAAGGCACTCTTAACATCCATTTGGTATACTGTGAAGTCCATGAACCAAGCATAAGCCAGAAACAATCTAATGGCTTCAATCCTGGCTACTAGAACAAAGACTTCCTCATAATCAATGCCTTATTCCTATGTATATCCCTGTGCCACCAGTCTTACTTTATTTCTTAATACAATACCCATCTCATCCTTTTTGTTTCTGAGCACCCACTTTGTCCTAATAGGCCTTGCCCATTTTGGACAATCTACCAGAATCCAAACTTCTTGAATGTCAAACTGTAAGAGTTCCTCTTGCATAGCTTCAACCCAACTTGGATCATTTAAAGCCTGAAAAATCTTCTTTGGCTCTTCTTGTGACAAAAATGCAGTAAACAAACAACATTGCATGTTGTTATGATTAAACTTCATAGTGATGTTTGCAATGAAGCTGTGTTCCTTTGTGAATACCTTGTATGTCTAGGAGCTTCAAGATCACCTATGATTTGTGATAGGGGTGATCTTTATTGATATCGTAGGTAGGCTGCATGCTCATGATTACTTCTGTTTCATCCTCTTCCAAATCAGAATTGATGGGGCTATCTTGATTGGGGAAGAACTCCTCAAAAGAGCTTCCAAATGATACTACATGACCTAGAGATGGATGATGAGCTGAATGCAGCTCTAAATAACTTGGACCTCTACTCCTAGTTATTCTGCTTCCACTGCTGGACATGAGTGGACCACCAAGGATAGGTGAAGATGAGGATATGAGTATGGATTCTCATTCTTCATCATTAACATCATTGACAACTGGATCCTTGTTAGTAGGGGAAGCAATTGATCTAGCAGGGGAATCCTGGATTCCACTGCTTTTAGCCATTCCATTGCTTTCAGAAGTTGACTTAGCAGGGGAAGAGATTGGTTGTTCTTTCCTTTGAGATGTATCATCTTCTACGCCTGTTTTTGGAGCAGCATCAATGGGAAACAGTGAGGGTACAGTCATGTACCTCAATGGTGGCTTCTCCACACCAGTTGGTTCTTTAGTAGCTGAAATGTTAGTATTTTGCAAGGCAACAAGTACATAATTCATGGATTTTGAAAGAACTTCAATGTCAAAGAACCAATCAGGACCTGTTTGTACATCTTCAGGCTTGTCTTCAAGAAAATCTACATGAAGATTTTCTGTCACTTTGATTGTCTTCTTGTTGAAAATCCTATATCCCTTGATCTTTAATGAATAGCCAACAAAGTACCCATCATCCCCTTTTTCATTGAACTTGCCTAGATTGTCAATTGTGTTCAAAATGATCACATGACATCCAAATGGTCTAAAGAAGTCAATCAAAGGGGGTCTTCCATTGAATAGCTGATAAGGGGTCTTGTTGTGTGCCTTAACCACCAAGGCCCTGTTTTGAACATAACAAGCAGTGGCTACAGCCTCAACCCAAAAGATAATTGGAAGCTTGGAATCAGATAGCATAGTCCTTGCAGCTTCAATAAGTGTCCTATTCCTTCTTTCTAAAACTCCATTTTGTTGAGGTGTTCTTGTTATACTGTATTCCCTCTTTATTCCTTTGTTTATGCAAAAAGTGTCCAGTTTGAATTCAACACCATTGTCTGATCTCATGGTCACTACCCTCATACTTTTGGAAAGTTCAATCTGACTGATGAACCCAATGAGTACATCTGCTGTGTCACTCTTTTCAAACAGAAAGAATGTCCATGTGAACCTTGAAAAATCATCAGTAATCACCAGGCAGTTGCATTTCTTCATTATGCTTGCCACAGAAGTAGGACCAAAAAGATCTATATGAAGTAATTCCAGTGGCTTGGTAGTGGACAGACTTGTTTTTGACTTGCAAGAGGCTCTATGTTGCTTCCCTTTCAGGCAAGCAGCACAAGCGTGATCATTGGCAAAGGACTTGGAAGGAAGACCATGAACCAGATTATATTTGACCAGTTTGTTCATGTTCTTGAAATTAAGATGACCAAGTCTTATATGCCATTTCTTGCATTCATCATCTGAGGCTTTCGCAATGAAACATGTTTCATTGTCTTGAAGAGAGATGTCCTTGAGATCAATTGTGTACATATTCTTTTGTCTTGGTGTTCTTAGAACAATAGGAGTGTTTGGTTGTAAGACAAACTCCTTTCCTAACACCAGACATTCAGTATTTGTAAACAAGACAAAGTTCTTGTTATCAGTCATCTGGGACACACTAAAGAGATTGTACTTGAGTTCTTTCACCAAGTAACCATTGTCAAAGGTCATCCCATTGGTGACAATAGTTCCTTTTCCTGTGATTGTTCCATGCCCATCTCCAAAGAAACACCATCATTGTCATACAGGGGAACAAAGTTAGACAGATAAGATTTATGTCTAGTCATGCTCCTTGAGCATCCACTATCCCAATAGGCTTTATCATTCCTGATCTTCTTTGTCACCTGCAAAAAGAAAAACAATTTAGTTTCTCTTGGGGACCCAAGCCATTACAGACTTGGATCTACCTCGTGTATCAATATAAGATAGCTTGTCAAAGACTAGAGATACACCATTGGACTGAGTACCCCTTTTGGGTACCCAAACCCAATGAGCTGAGGCTTTCATAGCTTTTCCCCATCTGCCCATGTTTCTAGAGGGCAAAACTTTGCTAGCAGAGGATACCCTAGATTTAGCAGGGGAATACTATGCATAGCAGAGGGAATCCATATTTTGTTTTTGCCTCTATTGATGTGCTGGTAAGGTCTAGAGACAGATTTTTATTCAGTATTAGTCATGGAAGGGCTGGACTTAGGATATGTATCATTCACCTTTCTTAGAGCAGGAACTACATACTTATCAGATACCTTGTTTCTCAAAGCAGGGGAAAAGGATTTTGCCCCTGCATTCAGAAGAATGGCTTTTGGTTGCATGTATTTTAAAGGATTTGCAGCCACCACTTCCATTGGTGCCTGACAGTCTTGATAAGTGTGATCAAAACTGCCATAGGTGAAACAAGGTTTGGTGTTTATCACAAAGTCCTCTCCTAATTGATGAGACTTTTGGTCATTCCAATTTCTCTGGTTACCTCTAACAGACCTATACATACCAGCATATTTAACAGTAGACTTAGAGGACTTTGATCCTGATTTAGATTTGGGTGAACTACTCTTAGAACTTGAATCACTCCCAAAAAGTCCTTCTCTTGAAAAGAGAACAAGGTTATCTATTTTTCACTGTATTAAAGCAATTTGTTCCTTTTCAAAGTCCCTAACAGCACTGGTTTTCACTAGTGGTTCTTCTGTTTCTAGATTATTAGGTATGTATGCACTTAAGTCAAATTCAATATCTTCCTGCTTCTTGAAACAAGAGAGACCAGTCCAAGAAAAGTCTTTTCTAGGAAATGGTGCATGAATATTAGCAGGTGGTGGTGGTATAGTAGCATGCTCATTTTTGACCCCAAAACCTGTTTTGTCCCTAGGAGACTATCCAATTTTAACTGCTTTAGTTAATTCTTTAGAAGCTTTTCCAAATTTTTCAATAGTTTCTTCATCCATCTTTTTATTAGATCTAAAAACTTCTAGTTCAGCAGTTAATTCCTTAATGCAATCATTATTTTCTTTAGCATCTCTCTCTAAAACCATAATATGATCTCTATAATCACATTCTCTGTGTTTATACTCTCTTATGGTGGACTCTAGCTGTTCTAAAGCACGTTTGTAGTTATCAAGGTCATAATCACAATTAATGTAATCAACTTTTATCTTTATTATTTGATCATTCAATGACTCAGTATTTTTTCTACAAGCTTTAGTACAATATGAATCGTCATATACCTCATTGTGTGAACTAAAGCTTGACATGGCCATAAGAGCAAAATCTTCCTCTTTTTCCTCAACAACTAATGCTTGATTTCTTTTAACACTCTCTGTCATAGCACTCTAATCCCATCCACCTGCTCCATCTATCCCCTACATAGCTACCATAGCCTTAGCACCAGAATCATCATCCCTGCTTTCCTTCCTATAGCTGTTTCCATTCTTAGGCCCTCTGCATTCCCTAGTAAAATGATCTTTCTTGCCACAGTTGTAACATTCTACCTTTGTTTTGTCAAATCCAGCTACATCATAAGGATTGATGGAGATCTTCTTCCCATACTTCTTGTAAACCCTGTTGGCTCTCATGCTAAGTAGATCCATGCTCCACTTGATGTCCATCTCCTCTAGTCCTAGCTTACTGATTTGACTCAGATCTTCATGTAATACAATATATCCTTGTGGCCCTTGGGATGCTATGAAAGCACAAGCAGTGTCAAGGCTGAATGTTGTAGGCCTTTCTTCATCATAAGATGATCCATATCTAGCAGCAGGGGAATGGGTAGTAGGGCCAACTTTGATTCCACTGCCTTTAGAGATTCCACTGCTGTGAGATATGAAAGCCATGTTAGCAGAGGAATCAGTAGATCCACTTGAATTGGTGGGGATAGTTCCTAATGACTTCATCTCATTGACCACTGGCTCAAAAACATTCAAGTTATTGTATATGTCATCAATGTTCTTGTCATTTATGTCATCCCTATTGATACAAGAGATTTTCTCGTATGAAAGTTCGTTGAACCAGTCTATTCGAATTGATTACCAGTTGAAAGTTCGACTCAGTCGTCTTTGGTGGATAAAATAAAAGGGTGTCGTCTAAAACTAATTAAAATAAAAGGCGTCGTTGAGTAATTAAAATAAAAATAAAGCGAGAAAAGATTAAACCAAAAATAAATACTCTTAGAAATAAATGACGAGAAATTAAAACATAAAGAAATTAAAACTATAAAATATAACACGTTTAAAATTACACTAAGAAATGACAAATTAAAATAGAGTTTACGTAAAATAAAACAAATAAGTAAAACGAAACTTAAAGAAATTGGCGGGAAAAATTAAATTTGAAAATACTTAGGAGCTAAAACTAAATAATTTCGCAATATAAATATTTTTTGAATTAATTTAATTAAAATAATTAATTTCGCAATTCAAAACAAAGATTTCGCAATTTAAAGAAAATCTTTCGCAATAAGAAGTATAATTTCGCAATCTTGAAATGACAAAGATTTCGCAATAAAGCAAAATCAATGATTTCGCAATAATGTGAAATCAATGATTTCGCAATGCTTGAAAAGGTAAGATTTCGCAATGTGAAAAAGCCACAATGTCGCAATACACAAAATGATTCAATGTCGCAATACACAAAATGATTCAATGTCGCAATTCATAAAATGATTCAGTGTCGCAATACACAAAATGATTCAATATCGCAATACACAAAATGATTCAATGTCGCAATACATAAAAAAGTTCAATGTCGTAATTCATAAAAAATTTCAATGTCGCAATACACAAAAATTGCTAAATTGAATCAGATTTTCCTAAAAAGGGAAACTCGTAAAAGGACGAATTTTGGCACTTTTTAGCAACTTTTCAAGGAGAATAAGCACACAAGAACACCAATAAGCTACCAATAAGCTAGGCAAATGATAAAACTTATAAATCCTTAACACGTAAATCAAGAAACTCGAAAAGTAACAAACTTTTTAGCGTGTAGAAAAATAAGATGAAACAGATTAAGAAAACAAGATCGTAACTAACAAGAAAGATTAAAAAGATGAAGATTAAAAAAAGATTAAACTTAAAAAGGTAAGATTAGATTAAAACAAGAAAGAAAATAAAAGATGAAGTTTTCCTAGTGAGAGAAAGTTAAACACTTTCTCTCTCTAAAACTTAAAACTACAAAAGAAAAATGAAGACTAATTAACTAACACCCTCCTAATGACACATTAGCAGGGTATATATATATAGGAGGTGGGGAGGTGCATGTGTTGCTTCCTTTTTCTTTCTCTTTCTCGTCTTTTAATTTCTCGTCTTTCTCGACTTTGTCTCGGGATTTGTCGATATATATTGAACTTGTCTTATAATTTTCTTCTTCTATTAGACATAAGTTCTTCGACTTCATTAAACTTCCGTCTTTAGACTTTTACTTCGATAAATCTTCAGAATAGGCCTTGGACTTCCGTTCTTTTTGCACTCTTGATCTTTTGACTTTGTCTTTTCTCGTTTTCTTCGATAAAAGCCCGTGATAGCCCATGTTTTCTTCCTTTTTTATATTTTTATCCTAAAACACAATAAAAACACAAACAACGCATAATTCCGACTTTTATGACATAAAATACAGGTTTTGGTCTTGTTATTATTGGAAATAAGTGGTAAAAGGATAAGTGATTTCACACTTATTAAATCCCCTACACTTGACCATTACAATGCCCTCATGCAATGCATTAATTTCAAAGCACATATTACATTTCTCATCATAAATAACCCACCTTGGCCTTTATTAAATACTAAACATTAAGGAAACTAAAAACATAGAAATATATACAAAACAAGTAAAGAAATCAAAGACTTACATTGGGGTTTTGGTTGTCATTAATGTTTATCATCCTCAAGTTTCACGTTCCCCATACCAAGCTTAAAAACGAGATCATTGTTATTATAAGTTAGTAAACTAACACGAACTCATGTGGCCCAATTATTCACTTAGACTCCCTTATTCCTAGGTGTATCTCTTATATTTTATGCTTGTCTTGAATATCACGAGGATGCATTGTTTGACTTATTTCGATAATTAATTTAGGCTGAAAATAAAGTGGGACGATTTAATCAATAGTTAGCTAAAGGACAAACTCTTTTAAAACTACTTCTCGGGACCTCTTATAGTTCATATCTTGGCATAACTCGCTTCACGATTTGAGACCTTTCTCGGACCGATATTTGGCAGCGACTTCATACTTCGAATCTTGAGAGACGTTCTTGAAATTATGGTCTTCTCTACATAATAGGAATTTCTTCACTTGAAGTTTTTGAGAGATTCTTCATACTTGGACGACGACTTCTTCATTTTTCTCCAATCTTTATTTTGGATTTTGATATACAACAATCCGCCTCCTTTTAGGACTTGGATCTATTTATCCTCATACCTTGCCAGGGTCTTTTCGGATATACTTCTCCATGATCTTTAGGGGAGTTTTTGCTTTTCATCGTGTGTCTCGATCCTTCATATTGATTTTTGATAAATGATTCTTCACATCACTTGGGATCTTTAGCAACAAAATGTAGCCCTCATGCCTTGTTACGGCCTTTTCGGACTCGCCAATCTTCGCATCCCGCTTCAATAAGTTATGCCTTGGCTATGAACTCTAATTAATACCGAGCAACTTTTAAACGATCTTGGGCTAGAAGCTAAGTAACTTTTCAAATCGTACAACCTTATTTATTGAAATTAAATTTATTAGCAAGCGATGGGAGAAAAACCTTATAATCAGCTCGCATAAATTCATAAAAGAATACCAAACTTATAATTGACTCTGTTATCTCTCGTTCTCCACAATTTAAAATCTCAAGAAATGAGACTCGTGGATGCTTAGCCAATTAAATCAATGTTTTGGGTTTTCAAGTCATCTATAGGAACTTGCAACTTCTTAGACTCTTTCAAGTTTAGAATTCGCATTTTAAAGTTCCCTTGATAAACGAATTTCTAGGATCAATTATAGGAACTTGCGAAAAGTTCTTCTTCTTAACCCGTAAGAGTTAAGACTTTCGCGTTTTAAAGTTCCCTATATAAAAGCCTAGCAAAACTTGACTTAAACACGTTAAGGATACTAGCTAGAGTAAACTTAGATAAGTAAACTCGGGTTGAGTCAAAAGATTCATGACGTTTGAAAAATTAAAACCATTTTATTCAAAATTTATTCTAGCAAAGAAAGTAAATAACGATAACAAAGGAAAATACTACTATACTACTAGGCCAAAATAGATTAAAAATTTTGAAAAATGTCAAAAAACCAAATTTTCCAGTTAAAATGAGGACAAATTAATGGAAAAGCCGACTTACTTCGTTAGAAATCCCCCCTACACTTGATATAAACATTGTCCTCGATGTTTAAACATGTGGGAGTAAACTCCCCTACACTTAGCACATTGTGCACTTTATTTAAATCTTGCTAAGGAAAGGACAACTATAGTGATTTCAATGTGAACATATAAGATATGAAATATTGAATTACGAGAGTTTAGGATAGAATCGGGAAGACGGGTACACGGGATTACGGGTCGTCAAATGTCATCAAAAGTGCTCTTTGAAGCTTTAATCCATGCACATCATAAGAAACAAGACAACAAACACCTACGGGGCTCCCCCTACACTTATTATGAAAACAATAAAGGATATATGAACGGGTTGCTTCCCGAGAAGCGCTTGTTTTTGTTAACCGAGTCACGAGCCTGACTCGACCCAGAACTAATTCAAGGGAAACGTGGTGAGGGATGGAATCATCTCATGAGAGATGTCCTCACCAAAGTACAACTTCACACGTTGGCCATTCACTCTAAAATTAGGCGCATTTGGTTGAGAAAGATCAAAGGTGCCGTAAGGGAAAACTTTGGCGACGGTGAATGGACCAGACCAATGGCTCTTCAGCTTGCCCGAGAAGATCTTCAACCGAGAGTTAAAGAGTAAAACTTGATCACCAACTTGAAACTCCCGGTTCTTAATCCTTGCATCATGAATGATATTGGTCTTCTCCTTGTAGATCAATGAATTCTCATAAGCTTCATTCCTCAGTTCATTTAGCTCGTTGAGTTGAATCTTACGAAGATCACCGGCTTTGTTGATATCAAAATTGGCCCACTTCAAGGCCCAGTACGCCTTATGCTCCAATTCAATCGGCAGGTGGCATGCCTTCCCGTACACAAGACGATATGGAGTGCAACCAATAGGTGTCTTATATGCGGTACGGAAAGCTAACAAAGCATCATCTAACTTGTCGGCCCATGAGGCACGATGCTCTCCCACAGTACGCTCTAATATTATATTCAATCCACGGTTAGATATCTCAGCTTGAACATTTGTTTGTAAATTATAAGCGGTGGAAAGACGGTGATTGACACCATATTTAGCCATGACTCGAGCAAATTGATCATTGCAAAAATGAGTCCCGCGGTCACTAATGATAGCACGAGGAACACCAAATCGAGCAAAAAGTTGTTTCAAAAAGTTTGCAACCACCCTTGCATCGTTCGTAGGGAGAGCCTTTGATTCAACCCATTTAGATACGTAGTCAAAGGCTACGAGGATGTACTTGTTCCCTTTGGATGATGGAAATGGCCCCATAAAGTCGGTGTCATGATAAATGGAGGTCCAATGGAATCTAGAGTCGAAAACTTTCTTCGCGGTGTAATTAGGACCAAAGTGACCACCGGTGGGTCCTTTATGGCAAGCTTCAAGGATTAGTAAAGCTGCCGGCCCATCAACACACAGACGAATGACAAGATCCGCACATTGTTTGAAAAGGTAAGGGTCGTCCCAAAAATAGTGTTCAATGTCTTTAAAGAACTTTTTCTTTTGTTGAGACATTAACCCTTCCTTGAGATTCCACCCGCCAAATAGTTTGCAATGTCCGCAAACCATGGGGTTTCATCAAGATTAGAGTTAATAGACATCAAGGCCTCAAGGGGAAAAGAGTCATTAATCTCTTGACTTGGGAGCTCCCCTTGATAAGGATCCTCGAGTCTACTAAGATGATCCGCGGCTAGGTTTTCCGCTCCCTTTTTATCACGAATTTCAATTTTGAATTCTAGAAGGAGTAAAACCCAACGAAGAAGTCTTGGTTTGGAATCCTGTTTGGTTAACAAGTACTTCAACACGGAATGGTCGGTATAGACAATGGTGGTGGAAAGAACAAGATAGGGGCGGAATTTTTCAAAAGCATACACTACAGATAAAAGCTCTTTTTCGGTAGTGGTATAATGCAATTGAGCCCCCGTCATTGTCTTGCTAGCATAATGGATTGGTTGGAAGTGTTTGTTCACTCTTTGGCCCAAAACTGCTCCAATAGCAAAATCGCTATCATCACACATCAATTCAAAAGGTAACTCCCACTTAGGGGTAACCAAGACATGTGCCTTAGTTAGTTTATCCTTAAGAATATTGAAAGATTCAATACACTCTTTAGAAAAGATAAAAGGGTATCTTTTTCTAAGAGGTGGGTCATCGGGCGAGCAATCTTAGAAAAATCTTGAATGAAATGACGATAGAAGCCCGCATGACCAAGGAAACTTCTCACACCCTTCACGGTTGAAGGTGGAGGTAATTTAGCAATCACTTCGACATTAGCACGGTCGACTTCAAGACCGGCTTTGGAGATTTTATGACCAAGCACAATACCTTCTTTTACCATGAAATGTCATTTTCCCAATTAAGAACGAGATTGGTGTCGTCACACCGTTTGAGCATACATTCTAAATTGGCAAGGCAAGATGAGAAAGAATCACCATAGACCGAGAAATCATCCATGAAGACTTCCATAGTTTCTTCAACCATGTCATGGAATATAGCCATCATACACATTTAGAAAGTCCCGGTAGCATTGCATAATCTGAAAGGCATTCGTTTGTAAGAAAATGTTCCATAAGGACAAGTGAATGTGGTTTTCTCTTGGTCTTTTGGATCGATAGGAATTTGAAAATACCCGGAGAAACCGTCTAAGAAGCAATAGAAGTCATTACCCGCTAAACGCTCGAGCATTTGATCCGTGAAAGAAAGAGGGAAATGATCCTTACGAGTGGCATCATTGAGCTTGCGATAGTCTATGAAAACTCGCCAACCCGTGACAAGTCGAGTAGGAATCAACTCGTTGTTTTCATTGGTAACAATGGTTATTCCGCCTTTCTTAGGCACACAATGGACGGGACTAACCCATGGCGAAACCGAAATAGCGTAAATCATTCCAACATCTAGAAGTTTGATAACTTCTTTCTTGATGACGTCATGAATTTTTGGATTAACCCTTCTTTGGCTTTGGGTTGCGGGTTTAAAGTCATCTTCCATGAGAATTTTATGAGTACAAAAGTTAGGATCAATTGCGCGGATATCGGAAATTTTCCAAGCAATTGCTTTCTTACGATTCTTCATCACGTCGATAAGTCGAGACTTTCCATCCTCTTTCAAGTCCTTTGCAATGATGACGGGTAACTTCTTTTTGTCTTCAAGGAAAACGTATTCGAGATGAGACGGTAAATCCTTAAGCTCTAAATCCGGTGGATTTTCGATGGAAGATTTAGTCAAATTCGGATCATCATTGTAACATCCTTAGGAGAAAGTGGAGAAATATGGTCCTCAATGAGAAGTTTCTCAATGGTACGAATGTCTTCTTCCCAATCGGTGGGAGAATCGTCATATTTTAAGTCCAAATCCCCTAAAGTTGTTTCAAATTCTTTCAAAAGGAAATCACTTTCTCCAAATGGAGTAAGTGTGGGAGAAATAGAGGCAACGGTCTCAACAATGGGTAGAGAAGAACCACTTTTACAAGTGTCTTTGAAATGTTCTTCACAAGCCTTATCAAGAACGTCAATGAAATTAATGCTCTCGTGATCATAAGGTTTCTTAGAAAGTTTATCCATGTTGAAGACCATTTTATCGTCACCAACTCTCATGATTAATTCGCCCGCGGCTACATCAATGAGAGTGCGACTGGTCCTCAAGAATGGACGTCCAACGATTAATGGAACACGGGGATCCATCTCGTAGTCAACAACAACAAAATCCGCCGGAAAGGTGAATTTGTCGACACCGACGAAGACATCTTCGGCTATCCCCACCGGATAAGAAACCGTACGGTTAGCTAATTCCAAGGTCATTCATGTGGGAACTAGCTCGGGTAGAGATAATTGTTTCAAAACACTTTATGGCATTAAGTTTTGATAGGTGTGAAAACACCCATCCTTTTACCACTTATTTCTTGCTAAAACGAGACCAAAACGCATATTTAATATCATTTGTTTGGAATTATGCGTGGTTTGTGTGTTTGTTGTGTTTTCAGAGCCAACCGGATAAATATTGAAGAAAAACATGGGATTGCACGGGTTTTATCGAAGAAAAAGACGAAAAGACGAAGTCTATAGTCCAAGAGATGCAAAATATTTGAAGTCAATGGGCCTATTTGAAGATTTATCAAAGAAAAGGACCAAAGATGAAAGATTTACATATGTCGAAGAACTCATGTCTATTAAACGAAGAAATTAAAAGACGAGTTGAATTTATTCATCGACAAATCCCGAATCAGAGTCGAAACGTCAACTTTACTGAAAAGACGAGAAGACAAAAAGAGAGGAGAAAAACGCACTCACCGACCAAGCCCAAGGCCTATAAATAGACCCTTCCCTTCACAATTTGGAACTAGTTTTTCATTTTTTCTGTTTTTTCTTTCTTTTTGTTTCGTAGGAAAACCAACACCATTAAGGTGTTTGGTGATTTTCATTTTTCCTTTTGAATCCATGATCTTGTAAGTTTTAATCTTTCCTTTTGTTTGTTAAACCTTAATCTTTCAATACAAGTCTCCTTTTAATCTTGTTCTTCCTTTTCTTATTGATTCTAAAGTTCTAAGTTTTTATTTTGTTGATTTTAATCTTTAAAAACAAGTGGGTTTTGTGTTTTTGTTGATTTGGTTTGATGTTTATAATTAGTAGATGATTAGTGGATAGTTTGGTTTAATCTTTGGTAAAAACTTGGTTGATTTTTGTTAAAATTCATAGTGTTTGGTTTCCCCTGTTCTTCGTATCTTGCTTCGTTCGGAATAAGTCATTCATGCGGAAAACAACTTATTCGGAATATTGCACTCATTCGGAAAACATGGCTTATGCGGAATAACTTTGCTTCGTGCGGAATATAAGGCTTTATTCGGAATAATCGAAAGCTTGGTTCGGAATAATACACTCATGCGAACAAGCCAGTATTCTGAATCAGCATGTTATTCCGGATGAGCTAATATTCTTAATCAAGTATTATTCCGAACGAGTTGTGTATTCCGGATCAACAAGTATTCTGAATCAGCCTAATATTCCGAGTGAGCAATTTTTCATGTATTCCGGATAAAGAGAATTATTCCGAACCAGCAAACATTCTGAACCAGTAAGATTATTCCGCATGACTCTTATTCCGGATAAGCAACATTTATTCCGAATGAGCAACATTTATTCCGAATCAAATCCTTTTTCCGAATGAATGATTTTCAATTTTTCTTATTTTCTGAGTTAAGTTTTTAAATTACTTTTCCATTTATTGCTTACGTTTAATTCCAGCTTTATTGTTTTAAAATTGTCTTTAAATTGTTTTCAAATTGTTTAGTTATCTTTATTACTCTGCGTATTTACCTTTTTAGTAGAATAGAAAACCAACCCTTTTTACTTTCCACCAAGAACAATTGAGTCGCACTTTTAATCGGTAATCATTTCGAAAAGACTCGGAACGAATTTATTTTATACTTGGGTAAAACCCTAGTATTAAATGGCGCCGCTGCCGGCTCTTTTCGTTAAGATTAACGGTTTTTAGTGAGAGACGCGTTGGATTTTGGGATCCGTTCATTTTTTAACGTTATTTTTCTTGCTTTAAAATTTTCAAAAATCCATAAAAATTAAAAAAAATTCAAAAATACAAAAAAAATAGAAAAACATAAAAAAACCAAAAATATTTCTTGTCTATTTTGTTTTTCCTTTTGTAGGTGTGCATGCGTAATCGTGCTCGTAAGAAGAAAGCAGCTCAAGCCGAAGTCATTACTCCACCTATTGTCACCATGGACAATCAACCAATGATCGAGCTTTTGCAATCGCACGTAGAGGGCAACACCGATGCTATTGTCATACCCGAGATTGGAGCCAACAACTTTTAGCTTAAATCCGGCTTCATTCAAATGGTCTCTGCTCAACCCTTCTTAGGGCGTTCAATTGATGATCCTCATGACCATATTAAAAGGTTTCTTCAACTCACTAATACGGTTAAGTATAATGGGGTTTCACAAGAGGTAATTTCGCTTGCAACTTTTTCCTTTCTCCTTAGAGGTACAAGCCCGGCATTGGCTTGATAAGGAACCGCCACAAAGTATTCTTACGTGGACGGATTTAGAGACCAAATTCATTAAATACTTTTTCCCACCCTCACGTACTACCGCTTTGCGGAATGAAATCATTACTTTTGAACAAAAGTACGGTGAGACATTTAGTGAATCTTGGGACCGTTTTAAGGAACTTTTAAGAAAGTGTTCACAACATGGTTTAACAAAAGTACATCAAATCAATAATTTTTACAATGGTTTAAGCATGAATGACTAAGATTCACTAAATAGTGCCTCGGGGGGTAACATTTTGGTTAAGTCTGCTAATGCCGCTTGGGATATTATTGAGAACAAGTCTAGAGTGCAAACCAAGAGTGTTCGGACCAATGTGGCTAGTGCTAGCACTAATGAGAGCGACAAGAGAATTGATAAGCTTACTTCGCTTGTTGAATCACTTGCTCTCCAAGCCGCCAACAACACCAAAGCTATCAATGCCCAAGTTAATGCTATGACTCAATCATGTGAAATATGCGGGGGATCTCACTCATACACCGATTGTCCTTTGACTCATGACAATCCGGAAAATGTGTATGCCGCCAACGGTAACTATTCCACGGGAGGCTATCAAGCACGTCCTCAAGGTGACCGCAATTTGCTCAGCTATCGCTCAAACAACTTTCTTTCACCACCCGGCTTTCCCCCACAAAACCCAAACAACCTCAATCGCAACAATCAAAACCAACCACGTGCTCCAACTCCATATCAAATCCAAAGAAACCCATATCCACCTCAAAGAAACAACCAAGTTTACCAACAACCTGCTTATCAACCATCTGCCTACCATGCTCCTCCCAACCAACCCACTGCATTACACCAAGAGGTTGAAACCTACATGAGGACTAATGATGCGATAGCGCAAAATCTTCAGCGAGAAATGCTCAACTTGAAAGCAGATATGGTGAAACAAGGAAACGATCTTCGAGGTGATATGCGAAACACTTTGGCATGTCAAACGAATGACTTGAGGAACATGATGGCTAGTTTCTTCCCAAATAATCAAACCTCTGGTTCGGGTTCTCTTCCGAGTAATACCGTTGCTAATCCAAGAGGGGAGATGAAAGCAATCACCACTCGCAGTGGAAAAGGTTTAAAGGAACCCGAGCTTCCTACACCTACACCGGTGATTGTGACAAAGGAAAACGAGTCTCCTTCTCCAATTCCTCCAACTTCTACTCCTTCACCTTCTATTTCTCCAATTCTTCCAACTTATACTCCTCCACCTTCTATTTCTCCAATTCCTCCAACTTCTACTCCTCCACCTTCTATTTCTCCAATTCCTCCACCTTCTACTTCGACCCCTCCACCACCCAAGGATGTGAGTGAGAATTCCATTCCAAAGCCTTCATCTCAACCCAATATACCTTATCCTTCTAGGTTGAGGAAAGAGAAATTGAAGAACAAGGATGATATTAAGGTTTCTAACTTTCTCAAAATGTTTAAAAAACTGAATTTCAATATCTCCTTTAAACCTTTGCCACTTCGGGTGGTGATTGCTTTCATCACCCCTCTTGGATTAGCAACGGTGTTACTCGGAAGAGAACCCGAACCAGAGGCTTGATTACTTTGGAAGAAACTAGCCATCATATCCTTTAAGTCATTCGTTTGACTAGTCAAAGAGTTTCGCATATCGGCTCGAAGATCATTCCCTTGTTTCGCCATATCTCCTTTCAAGTTGATGATTTGTCGCTGAAGATTCTGCACTAGTGCGTCATTATTCCTCATGTAAGTTTCAACCTTGTGATTAAATGTGGTGGGTTGGGTGGGAGGAAGAGCATGGTAAGCAGGTGGTTGATAAGAAGGTTGTTGGTAAACTTGGTTGTTTCCTTGAGGTGGATATGGGTTTCTTTGGGTTTGATATTGATTTGGAGCTCGAGTTTGGTTTTGATTGTTGCGATTGAGGTTGTTTGGGTTTTGAGGGGGGAAACTGGGTGGTGAAAGGAAGTTGTTTGAACGATAACTGAGCAAATTTCGGTTACCTTGAGGACGAGCTTGATAGCCTCCCGTATAAAAGTTACCGTTAGCGGCATACACATTTTCCGGATTGTCATGAGTCGAAGGACAATCTGTGTATGAATGAGAACCTCTGCATATTTCACATGATTGACTCAAAGCATTAACTTGCACATTGTTTTGTTTGGTATTGTTAGGGGTTTGTAAAGCAAGTGCTTCAACAATCAAAGTAAGCTTATCAATTCTCTTTTCGGCATCACTAGTACTAGCAGTAGCCACATTAGCCCGAACACTCTTAGTTTGCACTCTAGACTTATTCCCAATAATATCCCACGTGCCATTAGAAGACATAACCAAAATATAACCCCCCCCCCCCCCCCCCCCCGAGGCACTATTTAGTGAATCTTGGTCATTCATGCTTAAACCATTGTAAAAATTATTAATTTGATGCACTTTTGTGAAACCATGTTGTGGACACTTTCTTAAAAGTTCCTTAAAGCGGTCCCAAGATTCACTAAATGTCTTGTACTTTTGTTCAAAGTTAATGATTTCATTTCGCAAAGCGATAGTACGTGAGGGTGGGAAAAAGTAGTTGATGAATTTGGTCTCTAAATCCGACCACGTAAGAATACTTTGTGGCGGTTCCTTATCAAGCCAATGTCGGGCTTGTCCCTCTAAGGAGAAAGGAAAAAGTTGCAAGCGAATCACCTCTTGTGAAACCCCATTATACTTTACCGTATTAGTGAGTTGAAGGAACCTTTTGATATGGTCATGAGGATCATCAAGTGTACGCCCCAAGAATGGTTGAGCAGAGACCATTTGAATGAAACCGGATTTGAGTTTAAAGTTGTTGGCTCCAATCTCGGGTATGACAATAGCATCGGTGTTGCCCTATACTTGTGATTGCAAAAGCTCGATCATTGGTCGATTGTCCATGGTGACAATAGGTGGAGTTTTGACTTCGGCTTGAATTGATTTCTTCATACGAGCACGGGTACGCATACACACCTACAAAAAGAAAAGAAAGATAGACAAGAAATATTTTTGGTTTTTTTATGTTTTTCTATTTTTTGAATTTTTGAAAATTTTAATTTTTTATGGATTTTTGAAAATTTTTGGCACGAAAAATAACGTTTAAAAGTGAACGGATCCCAAAATCCAACGCATCTCTCACTAAAAACCGTTAATCTTAACGAAAAGAGCCGGCAGCGACGCCAATTGATACAAGAGATTTTCTCGTATGAAAGTTCGTTGAACCAGTCTATTCAAATTAATTACCAGTTGAAAGTGTGACTCAGTCGTCTTTGGTGGATAAAATAAAAGGGTGTCGTTGTCTAAAACTAATTAAAAGAAAAGTCGTCGTTGAGTAATTAAAATAAAAATAAAGCGAGAAAAGATTAAACTAAAAATAAATACTCTTAAAATAAATGACGAGAAATTAAAACGTAAAGACATTAAAACTATAAAATATAACATGTTTAAAATTAAACTAAGAAATGACAAATCAAAATAAAGTTTACGTAAAATAAAACAAATAAGTAAAACGAAACTTAAAGAAATTGGCGGGAAAAATTAAATTTGAAAATACTTAGGAGCTAAAACTAATTAATTCCGCAATATAAATATTTTTTGAATTAATTTCGCAGTTAAAATAAATAATTTCGCAATTCAAAACAAAGATTTCGCAATTTAAAGAAAATCTGGAATAATTTCGCAATAAGAAGTATAATTTCGCAATCTTGAAATGACAAAGATTTCGCAGTAATGCGAAATCAATAATTTCGCAATGCCTGAAAAGGTAAGATTTAGCAATGTGAAAAAGCCACAATGTCGCAATACACAAAATGATTCAATGTCGCAATACACAAAATGATTCAATGTAGCAATTCATAAAATGATTTAATGTCACAATACACAAAATGATTCAATGTCGCAATACACAAAATGATTCAATGTCGCAATAAATAAAAAAGTTCAATGTCGCAATTCATAAAAAAGTTCAATGTCGCAATACACATAAATTGCTAAATTGAATCAGATTTTCCTAAAAAAAGGGAAACTCGTAAAAGGACGAATTTTGGCACTTTTTAGCAACTTTTCAAGGATAATAAGCACACAATAACACGAATAAGCTACTAATAAGCTAGGAAAATGATAAAACTTATAAATCCTTAACACGTAAATCAAGAAACTCGAAAAGTAACAAACTTTTTATGGCGTGTAGAAAAATAAGATGAAATAGATTAAGAAAACAAGATCGTAACTAACAAGAAAGATTAAAAAGATGAAGATTAAACCAAGATTAAACTTCAAAAGGTAAGATTAGATTAAAACAAGAAAGAAAATAAAAGATGAAGTTTTCCTAGTGAGAGAAAGTTAAACACTTTCTCACTCTAAAATTTAAAAGTACAAAAGAAAAATGAAGACTAATTAACCAACACCCTCCTAATGACACATTAGGAGGGTATATATAGGAGGTGGGGAGGTTCATGTGTTGCTTCCTTTTTCTTTCTCTTTCTCCTCTTTTAATTTCTCGTCTTTCTCGACTTTGTCTCGGGATTAGTCGATATAGATTGAACTTGTCTTATAATTTTCTTCTTCTATTAGACTTAAGTTCTTCGACTTCATTAAACTTCCGTCTTTAGACTTTTACTTTGATAAATCTTCAGAATAGGCCTTGGACTTCTGTTCTTTTTGCACTCTTGATCTTTTGACTTCGTCTTTTCTCGTTTTCTTCGATAAAAGCCCGTGATAGCCCATGTTTTCTTCCTTTTTCATATTTTATCCTGAAACACAATAAAAACACAAACCACGCTTAAAAACGAGATAAATCAAAGATTTACATTGGGGTTTTGGTTGTCATTAATGTTTATCATCCTCAAGTTTCACGTTCCCCATACCAAGCTTAAAAAAGATATCATTGTTATTATAAGTTAGTAAACTAACACGAACTCATGTGGCCCAATTATTCGCTTAGACTCCCTTATTCCTAGGTGTATCTCTTATATTTTATGATTGTCTTGAATGATCACGAGGATGCATTGTTTAACTTATTTCTATAGTTAATTTAGGCTGAAAATAAAGTGGGACGATTTAATCAATAGTTAGCTAAAGGACAAACTCTTTAAAAACTGCTTCTCGGGACCTCTTAAAGTTCATATCTTGGCATAACTCGCTTCACGATTTGAGACCTTTCTCGGACTGATATTTGGCTGCGACTTCATACTTTTAATCTTGAGAGACGTTCTTGAAATTATGGTCTTCTCTTCATAATAGGAATTTCTTCACTTGAAGTTTTTGAGAGATTCTTCATACTTGGACCACGACTTCTTCATTTTTCTCCAATCTTTATTTTGGATTTTGATATACAACTATCCGCCTCCTTTTAGGACATGGATCTATTGTTAGCCTTAAAATGTGAGAGCCATTTACGGAATTACATTAGATTCAGATAGGCAAAACGTGGAGGGACTACTATTGACATGTTGTCAAAGTGACCTCTTGTTTTAGCCTATATATACCCCTCCATACTTCCATGGAGGGGTGAGGATTCTTCTTAGTTGTGTATTTCACTTTCTCTCTCTAAATACACACACTCATATTCAAGTTTTATCTTTCTCTCTCTAAAATGTCTAAACACTTGTTTTATCCTCCCCGACCTCCGGATCACCTCTTGTTAGCTTGAATCTTATGATTAACATCTATTTATCCTCATACCTTGCTAGGGTCTTTTCGGATAGACTTCTCCATGATCTTTAGGGGAGTTTTTGCTTATCGTCGTGTGTCTCGATCCTTCATATTGATTTTTGATAAATGATTCTTCACATCACTTGGGATCTTTAGCAACAAAATGTAGCCATCATGCCTTGTGAGGGACTTTTCGGACTCGCCAATCTTTGCATCCCGCTTCAATAAGTTATGCCTTGGCTATTAACTCTAATTAATACCGAGCAACTTCTAAACGATCTTGGGCTAGAAGCTAAGTAACTTTTCAAATCGTACATCCTTATTTATTCCTGTTAAATTTATTAGCAAGCGATGGGAGAAAAAGCTTATAATCAACTCGCATAAATTCATAAAAGAATACCAAACTTATAATTGACTCTATCATCTCTCGTTCTCCACAATTTAAAATCTCAAGGAATGAGACTCGTGGATGCTTAGCCAATTAAATCAAAGTTTTGGATTTTCAAGTCATCTATAGGAACTTGCAACTTCTTAGACTCTTTCAAGTTTAGAATTCGCATTTTTAAATTCCCTTGATAAACGACTTTCTAGGATCAATTATAGGAACTTACGACAAGTTCTTGTTCTTAACCCGTAAGAGTTAAGACTTTCGCGTTTTAAAGTTCACTATATAAAAGCCTAGAAAAACTTGACTTAAACTCGGGTTGAGTCAAAAGATTCATGACGTTTGAAAAATTTAAAACATTTTATTCAAAATTTATTCTAGCAAAGAAAGTAAATAACGATAACAAAGGAAAATACTACTATACTACTAGGCCAAAATAGGTTAAAAATTTTGAAAAATGTCAAAAAATCAAATTTTCTTGTTAAAATGTGGAAAAATTAATGGAAAATCCGACTTACTTCGATAGAAAACCCCCTACACTTGATATAAACATTGTCCTCAATGTTTAAGCATGTGGGAGTAAACTCCCCTACACTTAGGACATTGTGCACTTTGTTTAAATCTTGCTAAGGAAAGGACAACTATAGTGATTTCAATGTGAACATATAAGATATGAAATATTGAATCACAAGAGTTTAGGATAGAACCGAGAAGACGGGTACACGGGATCACGGGTCGTCAAATGTCATCAAAAGTGCTCTTTGAAGCTTTAATCCCTGCACATCATAAGAAACAAGACAACAAACACCTACGGGGCTCCCCCTACACATATTATGAAAACGGTAAAAGATAGATGAACGGGTTGCCTCCCGAGAAGCGCTTGTTTTTGTTAACCGAGTCACGAGCCTGACTTGACCCATAACTAATTCAAGGGAAACGTGGTGAGGGATGGAATCATCTCATGAAAGATGTCCTCACAAAATTACAACTTCACACGCTGGCCATTCACTTTAAAATTAGGCCCATTTGGTTGAGAAAGCTCAATGGTGTCGTAAGGGAAAACTTTGGTGACGGTGAATGTACCAGACCAACGGCTCTTCAGCTTGCCCTAGAAGATCTTCAACCGAGAGTTAAAAAGTAAAACTTGTTCACCAACGTGAAACTCTCGGTTCTTAATGCTTGCATCATGAATGATCTTGGTCTTCTCCTTGTAGATCAATGAATTCTCATAAGCTTCATTCCTCAGTTCATTTAGCTCATTGAGTTGAATCTTCCGAAGATCACCGGCTTTGTTGATATCAAAATTGGCCCACTTCAAGGCCCAGTACGCCTTATGCTCCAATTCAATAGGGAGGTGGCATGCCTTCCCGTACACAAGACGATATGGAGTGCAACCAATAGGTGTCTTATATGTGGTACGGAAAGCCCACTAAGCATCATCTAACTTGTCGGCCCATGAGGCACGATGCTCTCCCACAGTACGCTCTAATATTCTCTTTAATCCATGGTTAGATATCTCGGCTTGACCGTTTGTTTAGGAATGATAAGCGGTGGAAAGACGGTGATTGACACCATACTTAGCCATGACTCGAGCAAATTGATCATTGTAAAAATGAGTCCCGCGGTCACTGATGATAGCACGAGGAACACCGAACTGAGCAAAAAGTTGTTTCAAAAAGTTCGCAACCACCCTCGCATCGTTCGTGAAAGTCCCTCAATATGAAAATTGTTGATAAACTATAACTCTTGTAACCACGAAACACAATGAAATACTTTTCAAACGCGTAATGCTTTATTAAGTATTATAAACAAAGTATTACAAAGTGCTATAAATACACTCGTTGAATGACAACAAGGTATGAACCCTAGAAACAAGTAAACTAGATTTGAGATACAAGTTTACAAGGGAACCAATGAGGCGCTGGTAGACAGCTGAGGGCTCAGCGGTTCCAAGATGAGAATTAACTTAGATAAATTATCCAAGCACAAGGGTTGAGTTAATTCTTCCTTCTCACTCCTATTTATAGTGTACGAGGTTGCTTCCTTAGTGGGAGTAGTTGATACGTGTCACCTTCTGAATGGAAGAGTACAACGTATTAAATGCATGTCTAAATCGAGGCATACCTTTAACCAACTTTAGGTGAACAGTTCTGCCAACTGTTCACCTTTTGTCCCACTAGGTCGTACTAGGCTTTATCTTGAATCTCTTGTTTTGTCCCGCTCAAAACACATGGTAGATTCTCCCAACTAAACTATAAAGGATTGGATATGCTTTGCTTATCCCAGACTTCTAGGTTTCTTAAGTGATCTCTGAGTGTTGTCAACTCAGAGATCCTTGAACACCAGTACATTCCTTCAACATCCCAGCTATCCATAATCGCTGGTGAGTCTGACTTCAGATTGTCTTCGACTTCTCTGACATTGTCTTTGACTTGAATGTTCCTAGTGTGCCAGCTGAGGCTTTGCCTTACACTGGTCTAGTCTCTGTCGCTGGTCCTCTCAACGATCAGCAAACACTTAGTCTAATTAAACAAATCTAGACAGGGCCATAGTTAAAACTTTCATTGGCCCAACAATCCCCCCCTATTTGTTTATAAATTATACTAAGTCTAAAATTATTGTAAGTGAGTACACAGCTTCTTCTTACATATAATTTAACAAACATACCTCAGAGTTATATTAAACATAAAGAACCTATTCTATTACAAAAACACCTAGAGGTGTAAACATAAACAAAAGTAAAAGGTTCTTCAGCGATCGAGGCCTTGATCACAAATTCTCTAGGCATCAACTTTGTCATTCCTAGAGTTGATGACAAGTTCAACTTCAAACTTAAAATCTTAAGCTGCTTTGCAATTCCTTAGGATGCCCTGTTTGAGTCTGATAAGCTGGATGGTTGATGCCAGATGTAGTTCATTCATCCGTTGAAAGCAATACTCACAATTATCATTCATAAAGACCATACATGTCTCTGGTTCTGAGTATACTTGGCCCCCTACTGGTTTGGTGATCTCTTTGGGCAGAACCAAGTTTCTGTACATCCCATCAACAACAATGTTTTCAGTAACCAACTTCTCCACCAGGGGCCCCATTTGGGATTTCCTTTTCCTTTGTCCTTAAGAAGGTTGTTGTTGTGAAAGTTGAGGAGGCAGGGGTACCTTCAGCTTCTTTGCCGTGTCTCTTATCTAATTCAGCTTTGCTTAAATGTTCTTCATCATTTGGGCAGCACCAGGCTCAGTCTTCTTTTGGGCAAGAGCCAGCATTTCTAACCATTCAGAGAGGCCCATATCTCTGAGTTTAAAGTCACTAGAGACTTTGTAGTTTGTTAGTTGGTTCTCTCTATAAAGGGTCATCACCACCTTTTTGTTCTTGTCAGTGTAACATGCATACTTGGTGATTTGACCAGGTTCAGCTCTCTGGTTTACAAGTCTTTCATATTCCTTTAGAAGGTTGCTCCTTTTAACCTCCAATTCTTTGAGCTTCACCAGCTGAGCTTCCTTTACAGCAGGAGAGAGTTTGTTCAGAGCTTCTTTTCTTTTGAGTTCAGCCACTTTGATGTTTGCCAGCCTTTGGTGTTCCAAGATTTGAGCTTTTGCCTGCTCCAGGGTGAATGGTGGTTCATCAGCGCTCTTGAATTTGTTTAGATCAGAGTCTTTGGAGAGCCTGGCTGTAGATCCAACTTCTTCTTGGAGGGAGTGCAGGGTTATTTCAGGCTGTTCAATAGCAATTCCTTTTCCCTTATCCTTAATTGCATCAGTGCTGGTGTTGAAGGATCTAAGAGGTTGTGGTGTAGGAATCACTGTTGAAGGTTTTGGTTGTTTGAGTGACTGCTTCCCCCTTAGGTGAGGCATTGTCTTCTTCTTCTTCTTCAGATGTGGAGGTTGCGGAATTCTCCCCCTCAGGCATAGCGCCGGTAGTAGCTGTGCCTGAACCAGGCTTAAGGAACTTAATGAATTCTTGATGAACAAATAGGCAGATCTCTTTAAGTTCCTCTTGTAACAGCTCTTGAAGAAGTTTTCTTGAAGGCTCAGACACCTTAGCAATAGCTGCAACATTGGCTTTGACAGCTGATGTGAGGACAGATGGTATGTATTGCTGGAGGCTCTGGTCTAGAACAGCTGGGAGGTGAGCTTGCAAGGCACTTCCCAGTAGTTGCGAAAGTAAGGCAGTCATAGAGGACTCCACATATGAAGTTAGTGAAGTCTCTAGTGTTGTGGTGAGCTCCTCAGCAGCTTGGGTTAGTGTTTGTAATTCAGAGAGAATGACATCATTTGTGACTCTGGGCTTGGTTTTACTGATGTCACCCCTCTTAATCTAGAGAGCCTCAGCAGCGAGTTCCTAAACATCTTTCATTCTAGGAACATGGACAGGCTTGAGCTTTTGTAAAGTTTCTAAGTGTTGCTTGGCCCCTAGTTCCATGACATTTGGTAAGGTTGGGAAGGGAACTGGGTTGGTGCACAGAGCCTCTGGTCCAATAGCCGCTTAGCAGCCAGTTCTTGCACATTGGGCATTGATGGGAAGGAGATTGGTTTCAACTCTAATGTAACTTGGTCATCATCAGCATCCATATCAACATAATCTGAAATGGTCAAGTCCTCTTCAATAATGAAGACCTCATCCTCTGGTATGGAATCAATGTCTGACATGGCATCAAGATCTATGTGGGGGACTTCAGCATTTTCATCACCAGCAATAGAAGAGGCATCATCATTCTGCTGTTCTTCATGAAGATTATGAGTCTGTTATGAGATTTGTTAGTAACCAATTGTGAAAAAATATGAAGTTATAGATTGCCATTCGCTGCCCCTAGGAAAGCTGGGTGTGATTATCTAGCCCCCCCCCCCCCCCTTAAGGATTTCTCCTTGGGACTCTTTTAAGTGAAATAGATGTGTTGAAGGGTCGCCATTCGCTGCCCCTAGGATAGTTGGGTGTGATTATCCAGCTCCCCCATAAGGATTATTCCTTGGGATTCTTTTGAGGTGTGAAATATGTGGTGAATGGTCACCGTTCGCTGCCCCTAGGATAGCTGGGTGTGATTATCCAGATCCCCCTGAAGGATTTCTCCTTGGGACTCTTTTAGTTGTGAATTCATGGAAGTTAAAGGTCGCCATTTATCGCTGCCCCTAGGAAGACTGGGGGTGATTATTCAGTCCCCCCAAAAGAATAAATTCTTTGGGACTCTTTTAGTTGTGAATTATTTGAAGGTAATGGTCGCCTTTATCGCTGCCCCTAGGAAGACCGAGGGTATTATTCAGTCCTTCCAAAAGAATAAATTCTTTGGGACTCTTTTTCATGAGGGGACCCAGAGACTACGTGAAGTGAAAAGACTCTGGGTCGGGACCTATAGCATGCTCAAGTTGGTATGGACAAGAGCACAGTCCAGAGGGTGAAGGATCATCGGGGTGCGTTATGAGCACAAATGAATCATATCCTTGTGTTAAGACAGAGTGTACAGATAATCCTAAGTGTTCTAGGTGCTGACACAGACACTCTATGGGTTGAGGAAAACCCTAAGTCTTCATCACTCTCTCCTACAGAATGTTGAGAGTGATTGTATGTGAGCCTCCACAGGAATAAAATGGCAAACTAATACCTGAGAGATATCAGCGTTGAGAAGGTTCTTAGTCGTCTCTACTGACTGGGAGACGCTAGACTCTGGTTGTTTGTCAGCGGCAGGCTCTTCAACCACATCCACCAGAGAAGGGGATGGGTTCTTCTTGGTCTTCTTGGACTTGGAAGGATTAACAGAAGGGGTTTCAGAGGAAAGGGGGATGTCTTTCCTCTTCTTCTTCTTTTCCTTGGGCACCTTGGGCTGAGAAGAAGACTGCACAGAGGTCTTTAACAGAGACTTGTCAGTTGCTATTTCAGCATTCACCTTATTGTGAGGGATCAAGGGCTCTCCATCAGCAACCAGTAACCCAGCGACCTGCATCATGTGCCTGTTGAGTGGCACTTCGTCTTCCAAAGGGGTCTTTAGGGATGCAGCAGTGATGTGATAAGGAGAGAAGGAGAGAAGTTCATCATTTGTGTAGCCTTCACCCAGCATATTTTCTAAGAGAAGAGAGAGATATCTTGTGTAGCAGATGGTGGCCAGTCTGTTCTTCTTCCCTTTGTTTTCCAGCTTAGCAATGAGGTTAGAGTAAAGTATATGGGCGATCCCTATATCTAGTCCCCAAATTAGGCTGTAGGCAATAGCTTGCTAGGCTCCATTAAGTTGATCATGAGACCCCTGGTTTCCACCCAGACATTTCACAATGTATAACATCAGCGTCCTCCAAATAGGTGAGAAGTAGTTCACTTTGATAAGGGATTTGGTTTGGAAACCTTATGTGGTGAAGGGTTTATCATTTTCGTCATGAGGACGAAGGGTAGCCAGAGCCTTTTTCACCGTGGCGTTGGCAGGCACAGCGGACATGCCTTCATTGAATGGAAGTCCAATGGCTTTAGCAAAGGTATGAAGATCAAAGGTGAGAGGTTGGGGATGTGTGGAAAGGTTGAAGGTGATGTGTGAAGAGGTTGGATCAACTTCCGCGCTATACCAGAACTCCTTCAAATATTGGTGGTAGCATGTGGAGGGTACTCTGGTTATGGCTTCAAAAATGGTGGAGTGTTTGAGGAAGGAGAACAAAGGTTGGTAGAGTGAATTGGTGTGTTCCAAGAGAGCTACACAATTGTTCAAGGAAATTTTGCCATCATGTATCCCAAAATCAACGTTCGAGGCGGCCAGGACGGTGAAAGCGGTGTTAGATGATGAAGACGCCATTGTTGAAGTGGAAGAAATGAAGGTTTTGAGAAGATGAATAGTATGTGTGTGTGAAAGTTATGAGTAATGTGAGTTTTGAAAAGTGAGTCAAGGGTTTTGATAAAAGGGTGAGCCGTTTTACAATTAAAGCATTTAATGCAAAAAATTACCTTTTAGGAAAAGTGGGACCCCTTGACTCTTCATGTGATATTTATGTCCCTTGGAAAGCGGGAAAGTTGTTGACAATAAAGGTTAATCGTTTGAATTAAATGTGGGAATATATCAAGTCCCATTGGAATGTAACTACCTCGTTACATTCAATTCCCTTTAATACCCAAAGACAGAGATCAGAGATCATTTATCAGATTTATTTACCAATATTGAGCATACCCAGCTCAGCAACCAACCTAGTAAAACTTGGCTCAGCCAGAGGTTTGGTGAATATATCAGCGAGCTGGTATTCAGTGGGTATAAAATGAAGCTCAATATCACCTCTTAAAATATGGTCTTTGATAAAGTGATACCTGATGTCAATATGCTTAGTTCTGGAATGAAGTACCGGATTATTTGAGATGGCTATTGCACTTGTGTTGTCACAGAATATCTGAACCTTTTCATAGATGATCCCATAATCAGCCAGCTGACTTTTCATCCAGAGAACTTGAGAACAACAACCAGCGACCGCAACATATTCAGCTTCAGCTGATGATATGGCCACAGAGTTTTGTTTCTTGGCTCTCCATCATACTAACTTTCCACCAAGGATTTGACAACTCCCAAAGGTGCTCTTTCTATCAAGACAGCACCCAGCGTAGTCGAGTCTGAGTAGCCTTTGAGGTCGAAGCCTGATCCATTAGGATACCAGAGACCCAATGTGGGAGATCCTTTTAAGTACCTGAAATATCTTTTGACAGCTACAAGGTGTGATTCCTTGGGGTTAGCTTGGTACCTAGCACAGAGACATGTGGCAAATTATATGTCTGGTCTGCTTGCTATGAGGTACATCAGTGACCCAATCATGCCTCTATATAAGGTCTCATTAACAGAGACCCCTGAGTCATCAGCTCCCAAGTTGTTGGGAGGAAGCATGGGGCATTTCACTGATGCACAATCAGACAGATCATACTTCTTGAGCAAACCTTAATATATTTTTATTGACAAATGGAAATTCCTTTTGAATTCTTTTTAATTTGAAAACCCAAGAAAAAAGTTAATTCCCCCATCATGCTCATTTCATATTTTTTGGTCATTAATTTGGCAAACTGTTTGCTCAATGTAATATTGGTTGAACCAAAAATTATATCATCGACATAAATATGTACTAAAATGACATCACCCTTGGACCTATAAGTGAACAGGGTTTGATCAATGGTACCTCTGACAAATTTATTTTCAAGTAAGAATTTTGATAGGGTTTCATACCAGGCTCTAGGCGCTTGTTTCAGCCCATAGAGTGCTTTGTGAAGTCTGCAGACGTGATCAGGATACTCACTGCTTTCAAACCCTGGAGGTTGATAGACATATACTTCCTCTGCAAGCTTCCCATTGAGGAAAGCACTCTTCACATCCATCTGGTACACAGTTAACCTCATGTAAGCTGCAAAGGCTAGGAAGATTCTGATAGCTTCCAATCTGGCTACTGGTGCAAACGTTTCATCATACTCAATCCCCTTAGATTGATTATATCCCAGTACCACAAGCCTAGCCTTGTTTTTGACAATCATGCCAGCTTCATCCCTCTTGTTTCTGTAGACCCATTTAGTTCCAACCACTTGCTTCCCAGCAGGAGCTTTTACCAGAGTCCACACCTTGTTCCTCTTGATCTGATTCAACTCATCTTGCATGGCAACAAACCACCCTTCATCTAGAAGTGTAGCAGCCACATTCTTAGGTTCATCCTCAGAGAGAAAATCAGCGTAAAGACATTCATTCGCTGAGGCGGTTTCCAGAGATCTCCATTTGCCTCTAGTGGTGACTCCCTCAGAGGGTTCACCAAGAATATTCACCAGAAGAATATCTTGGTTCCTACTCAATTTGGATTGAGGAGCAGGAGTCTCTGTGGGTTCAGGAGTCACAGTAGGTTTAATGAATGTTGAGGGTTCTTCACAAATTATTTCTTCATCCATAATCTCTTCATCAAGAGGAGAGATTGGTTCGATGAGATCAGCATTCACAGTAATGGGTGGAGTGATTTGTTCAGCATTTTTAACTTCTGGAGTGATGTCAGAGATTGAATGAGGATCAAATGCATGAACATAAGGGAAGTCCTTGTGACAGCCCTTGGATGATTCCTTGGGATGTGAGAAATCATCCTCTGGATATGATTTAACTTCATTAAAGTCAATGTCACATTCTTCTAAGTTGGTGTGGTTGATGATAACATCTGCCTCATTGAAGGTGACATGGATGGATTCTTCTAATTCTTGTCTACGGATGTTGAATACTCTATAAGCTCTGGAGGTGAGAGTAACCAACGAAGAATCCATCATCAGACTTTTCATCAAATTTTCCCAGGTGATCTCTATAGTTGTGAATGAAAACAGGGCAACCAAACACATGGAAGTAGCTTACATCAGGGGCTCTCTTCATATATACTTCATAAGAGGTCTTGCCATGTCTCTTCACAATAATGGATCTGTTTTGTGTATGACAAGCTGTGTTCACAGCTTCACCCCAAAATTGTTTAGGAAGTCTTGATTCGCTGAGCATTATTCTAGCAGCCTCTATGAGGGTTCGGTTTCTTCTTTCAGCGACACCATTTTGCTCAGGGGTGCCTGGGTTAGAAAAGTTCTATGATATTCCCTTTTCATCACAAAAGGCTTCCATGGCATGATTCTTGAATTCAGTGCCATTGTCACTTCTGATAGCCTTAACTTTACAGTCATTTAGATTCTCAATTTCTCTGATGAAGGACATTATTCTTTCAGCAGCATCACTCTTTCTTTTGAGAAAGAATACCCAAGCGTATCTAGAGATTCATCTACAATGACTAGTGTATATTTGTTGTGATTTATGGATTGAGGTTTTACTGGTCCAAATAAGTCCATGTGAAGGAGATGGAGGCAATTATTTATGGAGAATGATTGTTTAGTCTTGAATGAGGCTCTGTGGTGCTTCCCTTTCTCGCACGCTGAGCAGGGTCTGTCTTTGGTGAAGGTCAGAGAGGGAAGCCCAGCTACTAAATCATTCTTGGCCAGTTTATTAATGTTTTTGAAGTTGAGATGGGAGAGTCTCTTATGCCATAGCCAATTTTCACTATCAGATGTTTTGGCATATAGATAGGTGTTTGTCCCTTCTGGACAAGATGTCATGTCGATGACATACACATCCCTTCTCCTGGGTGCAATAAGAACAACATCATCATTTTGATTGAAGATTGTTCCTTGGGTCTTGGTGAACAGAACTTTGAAGCCAGCATCGCAGAGTTGACTAATGCTGATTAGGTTGTGCTTCAGTCCATTAACATAAGCGACCCTTGTGAAGGTTATTCCATTACAATCCACTAAGCCATAACCCTCAGTAGCCCCTAAGGAATCATCTCCAAAGACTACTTTAGGACCAGACTCCTTTTTATATCTATGCAGATATTGTTTAACCCCTATCATGTGTCTGGAGCACCCGCTGTCCAGATACCAAACAGATTTCTTTAGATATTCCTACATAAATATAACAAATCCAAATTAGTTTCTATGATGAACCCACTTTCCAGTGGGTCCATGCTGTCGCTGACCAGCGACATTGGTCCTTCTCTGGTTACCTCTCCCTCTTTGGTTGTAGTCCATGGGTTCATGACGCATGCTTCCATAGATGTCACATCCAGGATAATTCTCGCACTCATCAGAGTGATGGTCAAAGAAACCACTGTACTTGCAGGGGGGGTTAGGTCTGTAACCCTGAGAGTTATCTCTGGGTTTAGGATCAGCCTTTCTTGAGGGTCGATGAGGAGTTTTAGATCTCATTTGAGTTCTAGTTCTTTGAACCGCAATGACCTCCTCATGCTCTCTAGATGTGTGTTCAGTGGACTCGCATGTGATACATTTTGGTTTCTTAGTGCAATCCTCGGATGAGTGATTCTTGAAACCGCAATGCTTGCAAGATATAAACAAAGCTCTCCCCTTGGAGCTACTAGAACCTTCACCAAGAGAGTTAACAAATGGACTATTAACTCTGGGTTTGATTTGTTCTTTCAACCCTTTTACCTCTTCCATCAAGGTGAGGAGAAGTTGCTTGGTGGGAGATAGCTCTTCAGAGGGGGGAGTGGGTTTGTTGGATTCCTTAGCCAAAAAAACCTTTTTATTCGCTTTATCAGCGACTTTGAGAATTAAATTCCCAGGGGTTTTGGTTGGAGGTTTTGGGCCAGGCAAGGAATCAGATGGGTTATCACCAGCGAGTCTAGGTGGGGCTGGTACCTCTGATTCTTTGTCAGAGTTCTTCTCATCCACAGAGGTGGAAGAAGGAGAAGTAACATCTGAAGGGAAAAATTTGACATTGGGAACAGGGATATGTTTTTTGAATCTACCCTTTCCCCCAATATCCTGAACCACATCACCATGTATGGATTCAGCGACTATTTCTTCCACTGTGGATTGAGCCAAATTCCATTTCTCAATGGTTTTTCTATGTTCAGAATTTTCATCAGACAAAGACTCATTTTCAATGGATAATTTGCTCACTTCATTTTGAAGTTGATTAGCAAGATTCACAAATGGTTTTAGATTTGTTAATTTAGATTGTCAAAGATTTAACTCTGTTTTAAGACTATGAAATTTGTTTAGTAGGTTTTTTCTTTGCTCTTCCACAAAGTGGAGGTCAACCAAGGTATAATCACTGACATGGTCTCTGTCAGGACCTTCAGCCATATATAACATTCTTTGAACCTTTTTCATGGTGATATCCACCCATTCACCAGATCTTGCTTCACTTTTACCCACAACGGGTTCTTCATCAGAGACAGCCATAAAGGCTCTGACGATGGTGGTACCTTCATCCTCAGAAGTGAGAGGTTCATCATCCCATTCGAATGAGGCAGCGATCAGACCTTTTTCAGTCTTCTTAACATCCTTTTTCTTTGCTGCATCATCGACTTTCTGATTGAGTTTTAGCAGCTCAGCTTTCAAGGCTTTGTATTTGACTTTGTAGTCCTTCTTCCTTTCTGAGTCAGAGAGAGAGGTTTGCTTGAAAGGTGAGGTGGAAAACTTCTTCCTGCTGTTGTTGTTGTTGGATGAAGGGATGCTTGGAGAGGAGGTTTTGTTTGACCAGCAATCCTTTTGATAGTGACCAGTCTTTCCACATGTGTAGCATGACACCTTGGATTTATCAACCTTTGCAGCTCCAACTCTACCAGATCTCTTGTAGTACCTCTTTTGATCAGCTAAAAGAGCTCTGTCATGGAACTCAGCATGTAACTCATCAAGAAATTCTTGACTACTTCTGGTGTCCTCTTCAATGTCAGAGTCGCTGTCCTGAAAGGAATGGTTAACAACAAGAGCTTTTGAACCAGTGATACTGGTGGTAAATCTGTCAGTCTCTGATTTATGAATGGAGTCAATTAGCCCTTCTTCATAGTTATATCTACCAAACAATTGGGCTAAAGTATCATTCTTTATAGCATTGTTAGCTCTTAAGGTCTGATTTAGGCTAAGCCATTTTCTAGGTAAGCTATTGACAAAAGTAGCATTAACCTCAGCCTTAGGTAGAACAACGCCATTGTTTCCTAAATCATTCAACAAAATCTTAAGCCTAGTATAAGTTTGTGCAACAGTTTCTGTTTCCAAAGCTTTAAAAGCATTAAACTTAAGTCTAAGGGCTTGTATTTTGGTTTCTTTTGTTTCCTCTGGACCTTCATACCCTAGAACTAAATCAGTCCACATCTCCTTAGCAGAGTTGCATTTAATGATGGACTTCATAATATTCTTTGGTAGGCAAGAGACTATGATAATTTTTAGTCTCTTGTCCTGGTTAGCAAGACGTCTATCCGCTGGAGACCATTGCTTAACAGGTTTCTTAATGGGTCTCTCAGGGGTAGAGGAAACGGCCAGTGGTACATAGGGACCATTTTCTAAGATTTCTATCAAGAAGGGTTCTAAACCATCTAAATATATAAGAAATTCACTTTTCCAACTTGATAAATATTCTTCATCGAATGAAGGTACATTGGACACATGTGACCCCCTCTAACATCAAGTAGTTGGGGAAGGTCATCATCATTATTACCAGTGCTTACAACTGGTGTAGGCATGGTAGTAGATGTGGTGGCCGGCATGGTGGTCGAGGTGGTACCTAAACTGGTTTGACCAAACGGTGGAGGAGGTATATTATCAGCCATATTAAGATCTTGATTTTAAAAACAAGAACGGTTTATGAAAAGTTTTATAAATCAAACCGCTCTGATACCAATTGAAAGTCCCTCAATATGACAATTGTTGATAAACTATAACTCTTGCAACCACGAAACACAATGAAATACTTTTCAAACGCGTAATGCTTTATTAAGTATTATAAACAAAGTATTACAAAGTGCTATGAATACACTCGTTGAATGACAACAAGGTATGAACCCTAGAAACAAGTAAACTAGATTTGAGATACAAGTTTACAAGGGAACCAATGAGGCGCTGGTAGACAGCTGAGGGCTCACCGGTTCCAAGGTGTGAATTAACTTAGATAAACTATCCAAGCACAAGGGTTGAGTTAATTCTTCCTTCTCACTCCTATTTATAGTGTATGAGGTTGCTTCCTTAGTGGTAGTAGTTGATATGTGTCACCTTCTGAATGGAAGAGTACAAAATATTAAATGCATGTCTAAATCGAGACATACCTTTAACCAACTTTAGATGAACAGTTCTGCCAACTGTTCACCTTTTGTCCCACTAGGCCGTACTAGGCTTTATCTTGAATCTCTTGTTTTGTCCCGCTCAAAACACTAGGTAGATTCTCCCGCCTAAACTATAAAGGATTGGATAAGCTTTGCTTATCCCAGACTTCTAGGGTTCTTAAGTGATCTCTGAGTGTTGTCAACTCAGAGATCCTTGAACACCAGTACATTCCTTCAACATCCCAGCTATCCATAATCGTTGGTGAGTCTGACTTCAGATTGTCTTCGACTTCTCTGACGTTGTATTTGACTTGAATGTTCCTGGTGTGTCAGCTGAGGCTTTGCCTTCCACTGGTCTAGTCTCTGTCACTGGTCCTCTCAGCGATCAGCAAACACTTAGTCTAATTAAACAAATCTAGACAGGGCCATAGCTAAAACATTCATTGGCCCAACAGTTTGTAGGGAGAGCCTTTGCTTCAACCCATTTAGATACGTAGTCAACGACTACGAGGATGTACTTATTCCCTTTGGATGATGAAAATGGCCCCATAAAGTCGATACCCCATACGTCAAAAATTTCACATTCTTGTATGAAATTTTGAGGCATCTCATTTTATGCGTGATCTTGTCTTGTCTTTGGCAAGCATCACAATGTTTAACCATTTCATGAGCGTCATGATAAAGGGAGGGCCAATAGAATCCAGAGTCGAAAACTTTCTTCGCAGTGTAATTAGGACCAAAGTGACCACCAGTGGGTCCTTTATGGCAAGCTTCAAGGATTAGTAAAGCTGTCGGCCCATCAACACACCGACGAATGACTAGATCCGCACATTGTTTGAAAAGGTAAGGGTCGTCCCAAAAATAGTGTTCAATGTCTTTAAATAAATTTTTATTTTGTTGAGACGTTAACTCTTCCTTGAGAATTCCACCCGCCAAATAGTTTTCAATGTCCGCAAACCATGGGGTTTCATCATGATTGGAGTTAATAGACATCTTAAGGTATTGTTGAATTCTGAACTCCCATAGTTCAAATTTTTCAGGATCCAGAATGGGTAGTCTGAGAGCATTGTTGTTGGTTAAGGATGAATGAGAATCTGAAGACATGGTTGATGTTGATTGTGAGAGATGTTTTGTTCTTGGTTTAATCAAAGTTTCTCAACAAGCTCTAATACCACTTGTTGATCCCAAACTTAGATCTTAAACCTTAGCTTGTTTAAGGGTTGTGATAGAGAGAATAGATTCAATCTAACACTAGAGAAACTTTGCAATACAAAATAACTAAACAAGATGCGTAATGTAGTGTTTAGCACAAGAACAAATGTTTAAAGCAAACAATAAACTTTAATATATCATAGATATACGAATACCCAATAGTGTTATTAGGGTTACAAAAACCTCAAAGTATGAAATGAAAACTAATAGAGAAACACACACTTTGCATGATAACCTAGTGGGTCCTTTTATAGTACAAGGACTCACGTACAAGATCACTACTAAAAAACTTGGAAAGTATCTCGGAGTAGTAACTGAAACGCGTTATAATCTCTTCCAAGTTTATCTCTAGCAGCAGGGTCTTTGACTTCAGCAGGGGAACCAATCCCCCTGCCTTTGTTATTTAGCAGGGGGAACTTACTCTAGCAGGGGAAACTCCGACCAACTAGCAAGGGTAACTAATAAACTTATATTTATTCCCAAAAAATGGCTGACATGCCAGCAGGTTAAGATAGAACGCCAACAGGCTAGTAGTTATTTCAACCATTAAAAAATTTACGATTGGAAGTGGACAAGATCTCCATGGATTTTGTTACCGGACTACCACAGACTTAGAAGAATCATGATGCTACATTGGTCGTGTCAATCGTTTGACCAAGTCTACATATTTCCTTACTATCCTTAAGGATTATGTAGTTAACCAGTTGACAGGTGTTAGCCTTAAAATATTGAGTCAAACAAGAATGTTCGGTCATAGGTTTCTATTGTAATATTTATTAGAATGTTGTAATAAGTAGTTATTTAGTCGTGGTTCACGGGCTTGGATTTAAACTAATTAAAGTCCAAAAGACAAGCCCGGCCCAATATATAGTCCATTAAAGCCCGCATGTGGGTGGACTATATATACTACCCTCCTAGCATGTTAGGAGGGTGGATGGTCATTTGTAACAACTTCTTTTCTTAATCTAATCTCACCAAGTTAATCATCTCTCTCTCTACTTTCTCTCACTACTTTCTCTCTCTAGGAATTCATCTCTTCTTCATCTATTTTCTTTCTTTCTTCATTGCTTAATCATCACAAATACATGGGACAACATTTGGTATCAAGAGCCATGGGGTAGTTTTGTGATTCGTTGTTCATTTTACTTGGTTCGTGTGATTTTCTCTTATAATCATCTCGAATTCAAGATCTTTTTGTGTTTTCTATGCTCTAAATCTTGATATAAATCTTCTACATAGCCGTGGTAGGGATTTGGTCGCATTTGGTTGGTTAAAATCGCGGATTTCTTGTCGAAAAATTCATTTTTTACCTCAAAATCTCGTAACAGCACTATTATTCCGATTGGTGTAATCGGAAAAGGGTTTATAGATTCCGATTGAGATTCCGATCAGTATCATCGGAAAAGGGTTTGCACATTCCGACCAGCTTTCCGATCATCATTCCGATTGGACAAAATATTCCGATTCGCATTCCGATCAGCTTTCCGATCATCATTCCGATTGCACATTCCGATCAGTGATTCAGATTGGACATTCCGATAAGTGATTCCGATTGCACATTCCGATCAGTGATTCCGATTGGACATTCCGATAAGTGATTCCGATTGGACATTTCGATAAGTGATTCCGACTGGACATTCCGATCAGTGATTCCGATAAGTGATTCCGATGATGTGTTTTGCTAAATTTTGTTTGAGTATTTTTTAGACTTAGCCACCATCTAGACTAGTTTCGGAATATCGTTTCCACGAATATCCAAAAAAAAAAAAAAAAATTCAAATTTTACTTGGCGGGAAAACCCAAGTAAAATTTATTTTTTTCCTGACCATTTTTAGGCCATTTAAGCTTCGATTTCAAATTTTGGCGATGCGAAAAATTTTTTGACCAAAAATTCAAATTTTCGGACCAAAATTCAAATTTTTAGGCCATTTTTAGGTTTTATTTTTCGTTAAAATTTTCATTTTTCAAACTTTTTCCCTACTAGTTATTGACTATTTCTAACTCGTTTTCAAAATTTGGTTATTCAAAATTTTTCGGTTTACCGTTTTAGTCGGACTGAGGAATTTATTGTCGGACTGAGAAAAAGTTCAAATTTTCGGAATTTCAACAACAACACAATCACGCTACTTAAGATCCAAAGTCACTTCATCCACAGAGAGAGACGATCATCATGCCAACGAGTAATGCGGTTACTGCAAGTTCAGACGTGAAAGACCTTGAAATGGAACGACTACAACAACAGATATGTTTCTTAAGAAAAAATGCCATGGACGGTTTTAGAGTACTTCAAGATTCTTTTCAGAACCTTTTAAAAGTCTTGTTCGACTTACGTGAATCCACTGGCACATTCAGCAAAACATTCACTCATGCCATGGATAAACTTCAAACACAACTTGTCAACGAAAGAATCATTGCTAGTGAATGCAAGATCACTTTCACTGATCTCAAGACATCACTTGAAACGATGTTTTCTTCTGACTTCATCAAGTCTTCGCTTACCAACGAGTGCTTCAAGCGATATCATGGAATGGATGCTTTATCATACAAAGATCGGATAACCCGCAACATCGACTTCATTGTAACCTATGTGAATCACACAATACAGATGCAACAAACCATTGATGACAGACTTCATACCAGTTGTGGTATCGCATCAGATATTGAGAATATAAGCTTTAGATATGAGACTCCAACGCAGAGTTCAAGGAATGATGACAACATTTCTGGGAAAGACAACAGCAGCTCTGGCAAACAACACATCGACTCTGAGAATGTCATCAGCGATACACCTTCCTATGATAATGGTCCTGTTTACGATTCTGAGCCATTGGAAGAGGTACACAATGCTGAATTTAATGTGTTTGCCAATGCCAATACGCATGATCATAGTGATCAAACAACAAACCTTATTGACACATGTATGACGGAAAAGGTTGATAGCAATACCACACCCAATTCATCAGCCATGTGTAATAATGAGTTTGAGGATGATCAACATGCAAATGAGTATGATGATGAGGAGCGTGTCGCGCTTGCTAATTTAATTGCTAGTTTACAAAAAGATGTCAATGAAACTAGAAAGAGTCAAAAGCAATTAAAGAAGGCAAACGCAGCGCTCACTCAAAACTTTGAAGAATGCAAAGCCGCTCTAATTAAATCTAATGAGACCCTTGAAAGTAATAGGGCTGAGCTTCTTCAGAAAACCAAAGAGCTTGAGGGGTACAAGGGAAGTGCGTTAAAAAATCAAAAGGACGATTTTGAAAACAAATATAATACAACTCTTGAGTTATAAGCTAAAGAGAAGCGTCAATATAATGTTTTCTTAATGGATGAACGTCAAAAAATGTACCTTACCAATACCAAAGTTAATGAACTTGAACAAAAGCTCTCTATGACCACTACTAATTCTGCTAAAATTCTAGAGGATAAGAAACAAGAGGTAGATGCGTAAAAACAAGACTTCAAAAGTAGATATGATAAAGAAACCGAAAAAGTTACGAAACTAGAAGCACAAGTCGACTTTTTGAAGAACGTTGTTTGTAAAACGCATGATTCTATTCAATCCGTAAGAATGCTAGCACCTCCATCGATGTTTAAGGGTCAAGCTATCTTTGCAAGTCCTGAGTACCTTGCCAAAGCTCAAGCTGCGAACCCGTGTCTCTATCTTGATGAGACTGAAAGGACCGATCTTGATTGCATGCCGGTTAGTGCCGATAGTGAGGAGACTGCCCTTTGGGATGCTGATAGTCAACCACTTGTTAATAAGGAGTTTGTGAAACCATATAATTATGCTTATGAGAATAGTCTTTATGGTCTTTTCAACAAACAAACTCAGAAAACTCGTGAGGAAGTGTTTCTAGAATGCAAACAAAAGAGAATTCAATGGAAGAAAGCATTTTCCCCTAAGAAATCTGATGTTTACAAATACATAAACTACCTCCCTCTAGATGAATCTAAAAGCAAGAGTAGGAAAACATTAGGTATTCTTAAACACCACATAGATAATGTTAAATCTATTGTTGAAAGAGACTGGGCCAAACGTGAAAATGCTGAGTGGACACGTCCAATTCCTCAAGATATTACCTTGCTTGTGAAAGAACTCTTAATTCCTAACACGACGTTGATTAAAGAAACTGTTCTTCAACTTGAGGAGTTCATTCGGACTGAAATGTTTGATGATTTAAAATACGTTGAATCTCTTGAGAAACAAATTGATGATCTTCAAATGGAGAAGTCTGATTTCTCAGATGAATATGATTTACTCTTGCAAGAATGCGTTTCTAAAGATGTTATGTGTGCTTATTTTACATCTTGTGCTGATATTGATGAATATTCTGAAGTTGCATGCCAATATCTTGATAAGATCAAAGAATGTGAACGTCTTGAAATTGAGCTTTCGAAACGTAAAGAAAATGTTGACAAAAAGGCTTTGAGTTACTTCAACACAAAACTGATTTCCTTCAAAAACATTGTCATTCACTTGAACTTGCTCTGCAAAAAGAAGTTGGTAGTTTTCCACATGATAATAAATTGCAAGAAAAACTTTCCCAAACATTTCGAGAAATGAATAAACAGAATTTGGAAATTAAAGGGTTGAAAGCTCAATTACAAGACAGGGATAGAGCAATAGCAGAGTTGCAAAAACTCGTTGCTAAAATGGGTGGGAAAATCGTGGAACCTAGCATTAAGAAACCTATGGTTCGACAACCCAATGCCTACAAGGATTCAAAGCTGTCTATCTTAGGAAAACCGACTCCGTTCTCCAATTCTTCTCATATGAAATCTAGGTTACCCCCTAAGACTGATGTGCAACCAAGTGTTCCAAAACCATCCATATCACCCTATGTTCCTCCATTTAGAAAGCACACTGTTGCTAAACCCAACCATGTGAATGAACCTAGCACTTCTAGGACTCCTCCAAAACGTGTGACATTCACGTCCACAAAGGAATCTGTAGGTTCAAATGACCTCGTTCATACCCACAACCTAGAGGATGCGAAACAAAAAGGGAAGATTCAGAAAGACAAACCAGTGTATGAAAAACCTAGTTCACCAAATCCCTCTAGAGTTCCACACACTCCTAATGGTAGTCAACCAAAACCTAGGATCCTTCTTCAGCAATCTAGGAATTGGAAACCATCCATGAATAGTCGTGTTTCAAACACTACGCCTGAACGATTTAGAAAACAAAGGAATACAAGTACTTTCGTGAATCCAAAATTCCCTGTATGTCCCACTTGCAAAAAGGGCATTCACAATGGAAATCATGACCATTGCATTTTGCAATACCTCTATGAGGTCAAATCTCGTTCCTTTGAACGGAGATCGAATACAGAATCCCATAAGACAACAAGGAGATACAAACCCGTCGTAAAGAAAAGCAACCACACCAAATCTGAGACGTGGATTCAAAAAGGACATAGTTTCTCTCCAAAGAAGTCTTCCGCTGTGCAAGAGAAAGCTACTCCTAAATCTAGTCTTCAGTGGAAACCAACGGGACGGATCTTCACAGAAGTTGGTCTTAAGTGGATTCCAATAGAGAAGAGTGATGACACCTGCACCAGCACTAATGCTACTGTTCTACACGCTGAAAAGGAATTTGTTACTCCTAATTCTAGTATTTGTGCAAACTCTTCTTCTGTGATTGCAGGTACAACAGCGGATTCTGAACCCACTTCTCCTTCTTCAAAGGGTTCCAATTCTGTATATTCGATATCACCTTCTTCTGCTGTACAAAAGTCTATTTTGGATTATTTTCAAAAAACTTGAGAAAACAAAAAAAAACAAAAATATAATAAAACGTAAATATCCATAGAAAAACAAATTAAAAAATGGAAAAACTTTCAAAATACCAAAAATATTCTTCTCGACATGTCTTTCAGTATCGATAATATGGACGTACCTAGAAATGTCGCTCAATAACGACACGGGTGTGTACATAAAGCTCGAATGAAAGTTGTAAATATTTTTCAAAACATGTCATTTCGATGATTTACAATTACCTCAGATTGTGACTCGTACTTCCAAGAAAGGAAAGTTTATCACGAATGATAACTTATCCTTAACAACGGGAAAATAAATTTTCTCGGTCATGAGCTCTCATTAAAAACATTCAAAGTTTTTAAGCTCATGTAAACGACTTACAGTTAAATGTCAGACTGTAACTCGGATCTCAAATAAAGGAAAGTGTATCTTTAAAGATACCATATCCTAACAAAGGGGTAGAGCAATCTTACACGGGTTGAGCTTGTCACAAAACATTCAACGTTTTGAGCTCAACACAATGGCTTGTAATCACTTTCAGATTGCAACCCGGATCTAAATTCACGGGGGAGTGTACGCTTTTGTACTCTTACCCTTAGCAAAAGAAGTTAAATCTTCTTACACTTGAGTGGATTCGTCAAGACATTCAAAGTCTATGAACTCAAGTTTATGCTTAAGAAAAACCTTTTCGACAAAAAGAATTGATTTTTCAAAAAGCGTTGAACACAATTTTTTCAAGAATTTCTCAATGATATTCAAAATCTTTCAAAAATTGTGTGTTCAACAACTCCCATCCTCAAAAAGTTTAATGTGGATCAAATCCTCGAAATGACAATTCCATTGGATCAATTTTGAGGGGGAGTCGTTCCAAAATTCATGCTATGTTTGACACATTTTTCTCCTGAAGATTTTCAAGACTATTTTTCAAAATATATTTTAATCAAATTTGGTATCTCTAATATCAAAAGATTTTATATATTAGAGATAGGGGGAGAAAATGTGATTAAAATGTGATCTATAAGACTCAAGCACGTTAACTCTTACCCACATGGGCAAAATGTTTACTTAAATTCTTTCGCATTTAAATGCACATGTGAAGGGGGAGTTTTTCTGAAACGACAAAACTAGCAAGGTGTTAAATGTTTTTCAAACACTTTGTTAGAATTTAAAGTGGTTTTCATGGTTACGATCAAATACCCACAACATCTTTAATTCACGACGTTATTGGTGTCAAAAGGGTGGTTTGGTTTAAGTCCTATGATCTAACCAGAACCGGAGGGATCTTCCCAGGGACAATCCAATAGGTTATTAGAAGTCCTTAGGAAAGATGGAGTAGAATGTGAACGTAGCTGAATGCCAACTAAGTACTGATGATAGCACTGGAACAATCACAACAAGGTGCTATTAATGATGTCTTGGTAAGCATTGAAGGGGTTGAAGAATGAAAAAGAAATGTAAGGATAAAGGGTCTAAAGAAAGAAGCCCTCCATACAACTTAGGCAGAAACCGGGTCAACTCATCATGAAGAAAAACTCATCATGGACCCAGTGATGTGAAGCACAACCCTTTCCTAGCTACTCAGACTTCTCTCAAAAGAAGTTTGTTTTATTGTCACGGAGATCAACACGACTTCTATTGACTTTATCACTCCGAGATAGTTGATATTGAATAGGTGGCATCTGCTCCAGCCTCCGACCACTAAAAGTGCACAAATCGAGTCTAGAGCCAAGAGATCAATGGACACACGGATGAAGATCAAGAGAGTACTACGCTATATCCTTGTGATATTGCTAGAACACTCAGAGTGATACTACTTAGTATTCACAATGATGAGTGGAAATCCTTCCAGTGTTAACATCAAACAGCACTGCGGTAGGTCATATGCAAGATTCTTTATGAATTGAACATATGTAAAACTGAAAAGCAACAGTGGTTTGATTCTGAATTGATTCAAACTCGTTTCAGGTTTCTACGCAATATCTTTATGGTCTTGCCAGAACATTCAGAGTGATATTTATTAATATTCACAGTGACGAATGGAAATCCTTCTAGCGTCAACATCAAACAGCGCTACGGTAGGTGACTTGTGAGATTCTTATGAATCAAACTTGTGTCAACTGGAAAGCAACAATGGTAAGATTCTTAATGAATCAAACTTGTTCCAGGAATTTGAATTGACGACTTTAATCAAGCGAATATTTATCCAATTGATTCACTCTTTATGTTCGCAGTCTTGCTTTGAGACGGTCGAGTAAAGAGAACGGCTAGTACTGCCGCGAAACCCTGTCAAGGAGATTCTTAATTGAATCTACCTGATCACAGGTACGATATTTAATATCGTATAACGGTCTTCACCGACCGGAGGTAAAACGCTACCGATTTAGGACGAATGTCAAAGCCATTCAGTCCGTGTCTATGTTTTGTCTCGAGAAGGTGGCGTCACGGTGTACTCAGCAAAGTCAAAGATTCACAACCACATATTCATGCCCAAAGACTTATCCAACAATTGATAGTGTGAGCATGTGGATAAAGACACAAGATCACAAAATGGCAAAGACAAGTCAAGAATGATTTGAAGATCTCAAGACTTAAAGACAAAGTCGAAAGACAACGACAAAGGCTCAAAGATCACAGCATGAAGGAACAAAACTATTGTTACACGTTCAAGACTCATTTATGACGAAATTCATTAATCTCCATTGGAATCCAAATATCAAAGAGGAATGACCTCACATTGGGGGAGATTGTTAGCCTCAAAATATTGAGTCAAACAAGAATGTTCGGTCATAGGTTTCTATTGTAATATTTATTAGAACGTTGTAATAAGTAGTTATTTAGTCGTGGTTCACGGGCTTGGATTTAAACTAATTAAAGTCCAAAAGACAAGCCCGGCCCAATATATAGTCCATTAAAGCCCGCATGTGGGTGGACTATATATACTACCCTCCTAGCATGTTAGGAGGGTGGATGGTCATTTGTAACAACTTCTTTTCTTAATCTAATCTCACCAAGTTAATCATCTCTCTCTCTACTTTCTCTCACTACTTTCTCTCTCTAGGAATTCATCTCTTCTTCATCTATTTTCTTTCTTTCTTCATTGCTTAATCATCACAAATACATGGGACAACAACAGGGATATTTTAACAAAAGATTGTATGATTTCACGGTGTTCCGTCAACAATAATATCAGACAGAAATTTACGTTCACGTTCACGTTTACGTTAACGCTCACAGTTACGTCTCACGTTGGCGATCACGATATTGTACGCGTTCACGTCCTTGTTCCATTTCACGACTTGCTTTTCGCATTCACGTTCATGACATTGTTCACGTTCATGATCGTATTCTATCTCACGATTTACGTTCACATTTCGTTCTAGAAAGGGTTGCAGAAAACTTGGGAGACCAGACTCAAGTTTAGCACAACATTCCATCCGTAGACAGACGTTTTACGTCAGATTTCACGTCTCATCTCGTATCATTGGGTGTTACCTCCTCAATTAGCACATGTTCACGATATGTTTCACGTATCACATTCATGATATGTTTCACGTATCATGTTCACGATATGTTTCACGTATCACGTTCACGATATGTTTCACGTATCACGATCATGATATGTTTCACGTATCACGTTCACCATATGTTTCATGTATCACATTAACCATATGTCTACGTATCACGTTCATAATTGTTCACGTATCACGTTCACAATTGTTCACGTATTACGTACACAATATGTCTCTCGTATCATTGCTCATAGATTACTAATATCATTATTTTTATGTTATTTCGTATCGTATCATTTCATGTATCTTCTTCACGTTATTTCTTATCCACTCGATCAGATTCGTGAGGATCTGTGTTATGTTGAGGAACCAGAAACTTTTCCGTATTGTCAAGACATGGTCATGAAGACCAAGATTATTCTTTTCGTCAAGATCCTTTAGAGGAAACATCCCGAGCGGGAAGCCACTTGGGGAACGGAGGAGTCCATTTGAATTTCTTATCCTCATTCCCTTCCATAACCCGGGTATGTTCTTTTCAGCCACGTCACGTCCATGTTCTTTTCAACCATATCATGTTTCTAATTCGAGGACGAATTATTCTTTTTAGAGGGGAAGAGTTGTAAACCCCGCATAAAATACATGAAAGCATTAAATACACAAAAACACGGATTAATTTAAACTTTATAATAAATTAATGCACGACAAGTATTACGTATATTATTTATTCATGACAAGTATCTACGTATAATAAATAATGCACGACAAAACGTAACATGAATATAAAACAAGAACTTACGTCACGGATTTTAATACATGAGAATTTATAAAACACGAAAACAAAATTTATACTATAAAGGGGTGTTTGGTTGGCTGTAATAGAAAGAAAAGAATAAGGGCCCAAGCTCGGCCTATGATTAAAGTCAACTCACAGGAAACAACAAAATGCATTTCATTTTACAAGTCTAAAAAAAATAAAACCCTAGCCTTGTGTGTCTTCCTTAGCCGCTGGCAGAAATAAGGAAAAAGGGAAGGAGAAACGATTTTGATCATTGATTTGGGTTGTGTGTTCGTGTTTGTTGTTCTTCATTCACAAGGGTTCGGTAATAACTTTTCTTTTTATTTTCATTTTAAGAATCAATGATTTTTATTAAATAATTATATAAACATGTATGAATGGTTAAAACATGTGTTATGATTAAAACAAGACTAGAGATTGATCGGGTTTGGTTGGTTTTCCACGGAAACCGAGATCTTAAAGCTCTAGATGGGTTTAATAAACCACCAGCCGAGACATGGTGGTCTCGGTGGCTGGGTTTCATGGGCATCCGCAAGAAACAAGACCCCAACAGGAGGTGTTTGGTCGAGAAGTGGCAACCGAGAGCCTAAGCTCTCGGTGGGAACTTTTTACCGACAGGGGGAACCGGCTGTAGCTGGTGGGAATATTTCACAGCCGGTGGCAAAAGCCACGGCTGCAAGGGCAGAAGGACCACAGCTGGTGGCTGTGGTTGATGGTGTTTGTTTTGTTTTCGTGCAACCGAGAACTCGTGGTCTCGGTGGGCTTAATATTGGGGCTCGGCTAAACAGAACACGAGGGGTGTTGGATCATGAATTTTGGCTAATTAATTTCGGACTTACGATATATCATTTTATTTGATCATTCATGAAAACAACATGGCACGTTTAATTTAACATGATTTAATTAAGGATTTAGCCTAAGTAATGAAATACATTTTAACCATGGTATAGTTAAATTATTTATAACCTTTAATTTAATTATACAATAACCAAGTTTATCTAAAGTTTTATTAAGATGTAAACCATGCTTTATTATTAATTAATAATTACTTTATTAAAACATGATATATTATTAATTAATAGTTATTATAAGGTTATGACATGTTATATCATTTATTAAATAAACTTTACTATATTATCATTTAAATAAATCATGACTTATAAATATGTTCATTAAACCTCAACTTATATTATATGCTTATTAAACAAGATTCTTACTATTTATGGAAACTTGCTATTTATGGAAACTTTCTATTTTTGAAAACTTACTATTTTTGGAAAGTTGCTATATATGGAAACCTGATATTTTTGAAAAGTTACTATATATAGAAACCCGCTGTTTTTAGAAAGTTACTTATTATGAAACAATCAAGTATAATAACACATTAAACACTAAGAAATACATGATAAAACATGAAACAGTAAAATAAGTCAAGAGCAAGTAAAACAAGTCAAGAACAAGTTAAGTAAACTAAGAATCAGTAAGTTATACATGAACATACAACTCACTCACGTTCTTTATCATGTAGCACTCGTGAAGTCGGATTAGTACTTTTCTCCTTTCATATTCATTTGTTATTGAACATAAGGTATGAATATTTCGTCCTTCGGTAAGGACATTCTCTTTCTATGCATGATTAGCATTCCCCGTTTGCTGCCATCTGTTTTCCCTAATAGTTTACATGTGATAAAACTTTTCAGTATTTGTCATGCTATCATTTTAAATTGCCTGAGATATATACATGCATGACCGTGTCCACCTAGTTATGGAGGTACCATAACCATGACACTTGAGGCACCAGTGTCATGACTCTTTCGCGACGAGAGTGATTTATCGCGATGACCCTTTCAGTTACTTGGCCGTTATTATTATTATCATCTGTGCATATGGGTGCATCCTAATACATGTTTTACAGGTTTACAAGGTGACTGTGATGTGTGCTCTACGTCCGTCACATTGTAGCTGATCCGTCCCCCCAGACTTATATAATTAGAGGTCACCCCTCTAATTGCATGACGAGTTCACCCCTCAATGTATTCATGCACGTTGATATATATCATGACCTATTTTGTCTTTTTAATTACTTTTGCATGTATAAACATCAGACTTTTCAGTATAAACTAGTTTATAAAACATGTTCTAGGTTTTCCAGGACTTACACAGATTCCGCTGCATTTCATGTCTTTTACTTATGATTCAGTTATTCTTATCATGTCATTATATCCGTTCACTGAGCGTATTGCTCAGCCGTATTTTTTTCCATGTCCCAAACGGCAGGTACCTAAGGACAGACTTGAGCATTGAGAGCGCGTGCTTAGGATGAAAGCTACCTTAGTCTTCTTCTCCTTTTTCATTTAATATACTTATCTTGCTTGGACACTTGTTTAGTCTTTTCCTACTTCGTTTACTTTATGCATGTTTTGGGCTTATGTTTGGGAACCGATGTTTGATTCCGGTTTTCCTTTTTGGTCATGTATGTTTTAGGTTATGTTACCTTGCATGCTTGGTCAACAAGTATTTCAAAGTGGAGTGATCGGTGTAGACGATAGTAGTGGAAAGCACAAGATAGGGGGGGAATTACTCAAAAGCATACACTACAGCTAAAAGATCTTTTTTGGTAGTGGTATAATGCAATTGAGCCCCCGTCATTGTCTTACTTGCGTAATGAATGGGTTGGAAATGCTTATTAACTAGTTTACCTAAAATCACTCCTACCGTGAAATCACTAGCATCGCACATTAGCTCGAAAGGTAACTCCCAATTTGGGGAGACTAAGACCGGTGCCTTAGTTAATTTACCTTTACGGATTTCGAAAGATTCTAGACATTCAGGAGAAAAGATGAAAGGAGTGTCCTTTACAAGAAGATGAGTCATAGGTCGGGCTATTTTAGAAAAGTCTTAAATAAAGCGTCGATAGAAACCCACGTGACCTAAGAAAATCCTAACTCCTTTGACAGTGGTGGGAAGATGCAATTTAGAAATGACGTCAACTTTAGCACGGTCGACTTCGATACCGGCATAAGAAATTTTATGACCTAGGACGATGCCTTATTTTACCATGAAATGGCACTCTTCCCAATTTAGAACGAGACGAGTGTCTTCACACCGTTTAAGCATACGTTCCAAATTGGCAAGGCAAGAATTGAAAGAATTTCCAAAAACCGAGAAATCATCCATACATACTTCCATAGTTTGTTCAACCATGTCATGGAATATTGCCATCATAGACCTTTGAAAATTCCCTGGAGCATTGCATAAGCCGAAAGGCATTCTTTTGTAAGCAAATGTTCCATAACGACAAGTGAATGTGGTTTTCTCTTGGTCTTTTGGATCGATTGGAATTTGAAAATACCCGGAAAAACCATCTAAGAAGCAATAATATTCATTTCCAGCTAAGCGCTCGAGCATTTGATCCATGAAAGGAAGTGGGAAATGATCCTTACGAGTGGCATCGTTAAGTTTACGATAGTCTATGAAAACTCGCCAACCCGTAACAAGTCGAGTAGGAATTAACTCATTGTTTTCATTGGGACAACGATTATCCCTCCCTTCTTGGCACACAATGAACGGACTAACCCACGGCGAATCCGAAATAGGGTAAATCATGTCGGCATCGAGAAGTTTGATAACTTCTTTCTTGATAACTTCATGAATTTTAGGATTTTCCCTTCTTTGACCTTGGACCGCGGGTTTAAAGTCATCTTCCATGAGAATTTTATGTGTGCAAAAATTAGGATCAATTCCGCGGATGTCGGAGATTTTCCAAGAAATTTCTTTTTTATGCTTTTTAAGAATTTCGATAAGCCTAGCATTTTCATCCTCTTTTAAGTACTTAGCAATAATGACGGGTAGCTTATCAACTCCTTCTAAGAAAGCGTATTCTAGACGAGAAGGTAAATCCATAAGCTCTAAATCCGGTGGATTTTTGGTGGAAGGCTTAGTCAAATTTGGATCATTGTTTGTAACTTCCTTAGGAGAAGGTGGAGAAATATGATCTTCATTAAGAAGTTTCTCAATGGTACGAATGTCTTCATCCCAATCGGTGGGAGAATCGTCATATTTTAAATCCACATCTCCTAAACTTGCTTCAAATTCTTCTAGGATAAAATCACTTGCACCCAAAGGAGTCAAGGATGGAGCATTGAAAGCTACAGTCTCAACACTAGGTAAAGGAGAATTCACTCTCTTACAAGCCTCATGAAAGTGTTCTTCACATGCTTCGTCAAGCACGTCGACTAAATTTACGGATTCGGGCTCATTGGGAAGTTTGGAAAGTTGACCCATGTTAAATACGATTTTGCCATCCCCTACCCTCATGATAAGCTCCCTCGTGGCTACACCAATCAATGTATGCCCTATCCGTAAGAAGGGTCGTCCACAATTAACGGAACTCAAGGATCCATCTCATAGTCGAATACACCGAAATCGACGGGGAAAGTGAATTTATCGACTCTTACGAAAATATCCTCGGTTATCCCACCGGATACCTAACCGTACGGTTAGCTATCTCTTAAGTCATACGAGTGGGGACAAGCTCGGGTAGAGATAATTGCTTCCATACGGATTAAGTCATAAGATTGATACTCGCTCCTAAGTCCGCCAAAGCCATACAGTTCTCTAACCCAGGGAAATTGCAAGAGATAAGGAATCGACCGGGGTCACCGAGTGTAACCAATAATTTTCTCAAAAGAACCGCGGAATAACTTTTCATTTAATTGGGTGTTAGCGATATCAAGCAATTTTTCCTTATCGGTCAAGAGATCCTTAAACATTTTAGCATAATTAGGCAAGTGAGCGAGTGCCTAGGCAAAGGTGATATTGAAATTTAATTGCTTAAACATTTTCAAGAAGTTAGAAACTTTTATATCATCCTTGTTCTTCACTTCTCCTTCCCCAACCTTGAAGGGTAAGGTATGTTGATCCCAAACTTATATCTTAAACCTTAGCTTGTTTAAGAGAAGTGATAGCAAGAGTAAACTCAAACTATCACTTAGAGAAACTTTGCTTTTGAACAAGATGTGAAAAGTAATGTTTAGCACAAGAACAAGTAGTAAACCAAACTGTAAGCTTTAATATATTGAATATTATACGAATACCCAAGATGGTATTAGGGTTTACAAACTTAAAGCATGAAATGAAATGACAGGAAAGATATATCAAATATAGAACCCTAGTGAGTCCTTTTATAGCATAAGGACTCTTGTACAAGATAACTATGAAACAAACTAAGAAGGTATTCTGGACTTGTAACAGAAATGCATCAATATCTCTTCCAAGTTTATCCTTGTAGTAGTGTCTTTGACTCCTAGCAGTGGGAATAGATCCCACAGCCTTCAATATTTTAGCAGGGGCAAGTACACTAGCAGTAGGCACTTGTTTGTCATAGCAGGGGGATCTTCTCTTGAATATTTATTCCTAACAATCCTCCCCTAAACTTGTGCTTTCACCAAAATACAAGTTTCTGAATAAATACTACTAGTGATGAGGATGCTTACAAATTCTCAAGTATGATATGATTGTGGATGAATCTGAAAAATTCATATGGAACATGATTCTTGCAATCCACTAGTAGACTAGTCTTCATCATTTTCTTCAAAGTTTCCTGAGTCAGTGGGTAATACCTGTTACAATGTAAATAGGTAATAAAGCCTATCATAGCCAACTCATAAACACCAGAGGATGTAAACAACCTCCAATGTTTTATAGTATCACCCCCTTGAAATTTGAATGGCTGGTCACGCTCCTCGGTTTTAAACATCCTATTCATGCTTTCCCACATCACCCAATATTTTTCAACAGGAGACATAGGAGTTGGAGGATTACTTCTAAACTTGGCTTTCAAAACCCTCCACAAGTCATCCAGATCTTCTTTATCCAAGGTCTAGAACATCTTACTCAACTCCTAAAAGGTCTGAGCACTATCATCATTCCTAGTTAACTTCCACAAGCTCATCCCCTTTTCTTCATAAACTTCATATTTCACAATAGGGAACTTCATTCTCAAAGGCTCTGGCACAAAGTCATCTGACTCTTACAATACCAAGCACTTGTGTATCTCTGCATCTGTTAGCCCATGATCCCCTTTTTAAAATACCCCAAGTTTCTATGTTCTTTTCATTCTCTTAGCAGCTCTTTGTCTTTCCAACAAAATATGTGGGGATGAAGTTTCCACTGCTGTGGATGATTCACCTGTTATAGCAGTTGCACCTGCTGCATCTTCAGCCTTTCTTTTCATGCTTTCTTTGGCCTTTTTCATTATCTCATCTATCCTTTTTATATACTTGGCTTCTTCTACTGAGCCCATTTCCAAAAATTTCTCTACACTGTTTTGTCTAATCACATGAATATCTTCTCTTTCTATTTCATCAAATGTCATGCCTATAAAGTCTGAATCTTTATACCTTTTAAACCTCTTCAGCATAACCTTGTAATGAGCCTTCCTTCCAGCTTCAGAACTTAAGTACTTTTCCTTTGTGATCTGCCTTTCCTTGATTTCCTTGTAATTCTTTTGAAAATTAGAAGTCATAAGCATCAGATCATACCTCACATGCAAAGTTTCATTCATAATTTCTTCCTCATATGCTTCCAAAAACTTAGCAACCTTTGGTACATGATCATCTAACTCCCTGTGCATGATCTCAGTATCCTTTTCAATTTCCCTAGAATTTACTTTTACTTTTTCATCACAAGAAAAGTCTATTTTTGAAACATCAATATGCGCCTCTTCTTCTGTCCTTCTCTTCCTCTCCATTTCCTCCTTATGTTCTTCTTCCATCATTTATTGAACAAGAACAACATCACTTTCCGCTATGGCTCTTAACTCCTCAGCTGTTTTGAACTTTTGCTTCTTCTTTGGTTGTTTAGCCATAACCCCCTTTCCCTTGTCTTTTAGATCAACTGCTGGTGAAGCCTTTGGTATAGTCTGTCCAATGAAAATCCATTTATGTGCTGGTTGTCTTCTTTTTCTTGTAAAGGTTTGAGAAATAGCAGCTCTAGATGGGGTAACAGCACTAGCAGGGAAAAAATATGTACCTATAGGGGGATTAATTTTAACTGGGGGAACATCTGCTTGACCAAGATTGAGTGAGTCTCAGCAATGTCATCCTTTAAGTCACTTCCCTTCTCACCACTTCCAATTTTTTTGCTTGAACATTCTGTGGTCCTAGATAGTCAAATCACTCAATTGATCCTATAGGAACTTCGTCCCCTTTGGAAGCATCCTCATTAGTAGAAAGAATCAAGTAAGGGTGTCTCCTCCCCTCAAGAGTAGCAAGCCTAGACTCTAGATTGGAGATCACTAGGCCTTGCTTTGTGACAGTTTGTACTAAATGTGCATTCTGCTCTTGCAAGGTGATGCACATAACCGTCAATTCAAGTATGGAAAAAGGTTTCAGACTGCTCTCAACCTTATTGGGAGATTGCTCTCTCAAGAAGGTATCATTTAGTGGGGGAGAGGACTTAGCAATGGTGTCACTGTCCTGCTCACCCAATGAGTATTAAGCAGTAGTTATAGCCAAACCCCCAGACTACTCCATACCCATGGAGGCTTCCCTTTCTACAACAGGTGAAGATACACTAGGCAAAGGAGACCTAGCAGATCTGTGTTTGGTTCTTCTTTCGAAAGGTTGATCAACAGTGGGAAGATCATTGGCAGGGGAATCAGAAGAAGAAGCAGGGGGATCTCGAAGTGGGGATTTGGCTACTATTGGTCTTTTAGCAGCTTCACTTCGAATCAAGTTTAGCATGGTTTGTGTAAGGGGTACTGCACGGCCAGAAAATTGTGGTGAGAGTGTAAAAAGTATGTTGAACAACTTAGGAGAATGGGCTGTGGCAGTGAAGTAGTGTGTATATTTAATGGGACCATGCTGGTGCATATCAATTACAAGTTCTACAAACCTGGGATACATGCAAAATTTTCCACTACTTTTCACATTTTTAAGCATATTTTCAAAAATCATTTGAGAAAAAAATAGAATTTTCGCCCTGTAGCCAAACAGACCACAATAGTGGCAACTTTGCTATCAAACTCATTAAAAGCAGTGGTTTTGGAACTTAGACATTGTAGAATTGTGTGAATCAAAAATTTCCAGTGGGGTGCAAACTGTCCTTTAAAAAACTTTAACCTTTGAATTTCCATAATATTATACCCCAAGTTGGAATGATTTTCAAAGATCTCAGCCTTAGGTAGGTTGATCACCCCATCCTCATCATCCAATACAAGCTTGTCTCGAATGGAGGCAAGATTTACCACTTTGGGGTGACCATCAACTAGGCTCTTAATTATTATCTCTCCATTCACTGTTTCAGTCGTGGAATTCGAGCAAAACTGTTGAATGTTGAGGTGTAAATGTGAGGATTAAGAACAAGAGCTAACCTGAAATAACTTGCTCTTAGGTAAGCCACAACCTCATGAAATGCTGGATGATCATCAGATAGAATAGCAACTTGGTTGTGATATTCAGCAATTTTAAGCGCCATGAAAATTCTCTTGATTTAATGAACGCATAGATGAAAGGTTAGGTGGGAAATGATCGTATGAATGACTTGAGCCTGCTGGTTAAGGGAATTGAAATTATATAGAGGAATTAGAAGAATTTTGATTGGACCAAAGTTTCAACTTGAATAGAAAATATTTGAAAAGATTAAAATAAGAAACCAATCAACGAAGAAACCGCCTTAAATATCTTCTAAATATTTTAAAATATTCCCTAACAAAAAATTTAGCAATAGGCCCAATGGCTATAAGCATGTGTAACAGTCAAATTGGTCAACGGTCAAACAGAAGTACCTTTCATAGGCAGGGGGATTTGTACAAGCAGGGGAAAGTAGAAATAAAGTAGGGGAAACTATCCTAGGGATGATAATTCCATCTCAATTAGCAGAAAGTAAATAGCACTGCCCAAACACACAATCTCAAATATATGAAAAAGATGTGTTGAAACTAAAGTGTCCTCCATTTACAGACTGCTTTTTTTATAGAAACTAGCATATAAGTTCACCCTGCACCAGGTCATCCCAAAAAGATTACGTATACCCAGGACTCCCTCCCAACCATACCAGAACCTATGGTCAGCAGTCTTGGCAACATGCACCTAAATATCCCATGTTGACCAGCAAGTTGCTCAAGTAGAAAAGTTAGATGCACATTACAGTGCCTCAAGGTCTAAGAACTCGAACAAGCCATGTAGTAAGTCTTCATAGTCCCAAACCCTCACTCACCAGTGGGTATAATCTAGGATCATACATGAGTATCATAAGGATACCCTTATTCCTAATGGTTTGACCTACCCCTCCCCTTAAACATTGAAAACTTACAAAATCCATGCAGAAAGTACATCATAATCCTAGCTGGTTCCTGCATAGTCAGTCTAAAACCACAAAGACATGACACATAAAAAAGAAAAACCCTAGCAGGGGGAAAATTTTCAAACAAACAGTAGCATTAGACAAAGTGGAAAAACTAACTAAGTATGGTATAACAACAAATAATAGTACAACCCTGAGCACACACAAGAATTCACAGACATCTGTTTAGGGATTGACCATACCAATACTTGTTACCAAGTACTGAAATCTCCCAATATCAAAAGGTTTTGTTAAAAGATCAGCTACATTAAGTTCTGTATCAATAGATTCAGGCACAATTAATCCTTTTTCAATACTATCTCTTATAAAATGATGCCTAGTTTCAATATGTTTAGTTTTGGTGTGTTGAACAGGGTTTTTGATAATGCAAATTATACCATTATTATCAATGAATATCTTGGTTTTAAGAAAATTGTACCCATAATCAAGCAATTGATTCTAAATCCATAAGACTTGTCCATGGCATGCAGCAGTTGCTACATATTCAGCTTCAGTTGTGGAAGTTGCCAAAATGGTTTGCTTTTTGCACTGCCAAGATATATGCCTACTCCTCAAAAATTAACATCTACCTGTTGTGGGTTTCCTATCTTTGTTATCACCAGCATAGTCACTATCTGAATAGGAGACTAGCTTAAAGGGAGACTCCTTAGGGTACCAAAGTCTTAAGGTAGGGTGACACTTGATATACCTAAAGATCCTCTTTAATGCAAATTGATGGCACTCCTTTAGTGTCACTTGGTGTCTGGCACAGAGACACACAACAAACATGATGTTAGGTCTTGAAGCTGTAAGGTACATGAGAGATCCAATCATGGACCTATAGTTTCTGACATCAAAAACCTTGCATGGCCCTTCTTATCCCCGAGGATTCTCTTTATCCATTGGAGTAGAACTTTCTTACCTTCACATAACCCAAACTTCTTCACAATTTTAGCCACATACTTATCTTGAGATATAAAGATACCATCTTTCCTCTGCTGAACATGTAACCCCAAGAAGAAGTTGAGTTCTCCCAAAGCACTCATTTGGAATTTCTCCTACATTAATTTGGAAAACTCTTTGCTAAGGAAAGGGTTTGTAGATCCAAAAATGATGTCATCCACATAAACTTGTACCAAAAGAAAGTCACCTTTTTGTTGCTTGATGAAAAGTGTTTGATCTATTTTGCCCTTGTTGAATCCATAATCCAAGAGGTACTTGGATAAATTTCCATACCATGCCCTAGGGGCTTGATGAAGTCCATACATTGCCTTTTTCACCTTGTAAACTTTGTCTGGATGTTCTGGATCTTGATAGCCTGGAGGCTGCATTATATATACTTCCTCATTAATTGTGCCATAGAGGAAGGGACTTTTAACATCCATATGATATACCACAAAATCCATGAAGGAAGCATAGGCCAAGAACAATCTTATGGCCTCAATTCTGGCAACCGGAGAAAATACTTCCTCATAGTCAATTCCTTCCTCTTGTGTATACCCTTGAGCTACTAACCTGGCCTTGTTTTTGACAACAATTCCTCTATCATCCTTCTTGTTTCTGAGCACCCATTTTGTCCCAATAGGCCTCGCCCATTTTGGACAGTCTACCAAAACCCAAACCTATTGGATATCAAATTGTAGTAACTCTTCTTGCATAGCCTCTACCCAGCTCTCATCATTCAAGGCTTGAAAAATCTTCTTTGGCTCTTCTTATAAAAGAAAGGAAGCAAAGAGACAACATTGCATATTTTCATGATTGAACTTCATAGTGATGTTTGTAATGAAGCTATGTTTCTGAGCTTGATATCTGGTTTGTCTAGGAGTATAAATGTCACCTATAATTTTTGATTGTGGATGATCCTTGTTGATTCTGAGGATGGGATTCATATCAATAATGACCTCTGTTTCCAAGTTTCCATAGTCATGCTCTATAGGACTGTCCTGATGTGGAAAGACTTCTTCAAAAGGACTCCCTAAGGATACTATATTGCTTAATGAAGGAGCTGAGTTTCGGTCTGAGTAACGTGGACCTCCATGTCTTAGAATTTTGTTTCCACTGCTGGTCATGGAGAATAAGGTAGATGTAGAATAAGGTGGGGTTCCCTTTTTGCATCATGCTTATCATTAATCACTTTCTCTTCACAAACAGGGGGAATGACTGTACTAGCAGGGGAATGTGAGATTCCACTACAATCAGACATTCTACTATTTTTAGTATTATTGTCAGTAGAGTGATTGATAGGTTTTGGACCATTTTGGGTTGCTCATCCTTTTGAGATAGATCATTTTCTTCTGCATTCCCTTGGGCAGAATCATCAGCAGGGAACAATGATGGTAAAGTCATGTACCTTAAAGGTGGATACTCTAAAGCAGTTGGTTCCTTGGTATCTGAAATGTTAGTATTTTACAAAACACCAGGCACATAGTTCATAGATTTAGAAAGAACATCAATATCAAAGAACCATTTGGGACTTGTTTGTGTGTCTTCATGTTTATCTTCCAGAAAATTCACATGAATGTTTTCTGTCACCATGCTTGTATTTTTGTTGAAGACTCTGTATCCCTTACTTGTTAATGAATACCCAACAAAGTATCCATCATCTCCCTTTTCATTGAACTTTCCCAAATGATCAAGTGTATTAAGGATAACCACATGACACCCAAATGGTTTGAAAAAGTCAATCAAAGTGGGTCTTCCATTGAATAGTTGATATGGAGTCTTGTTGTGAGCCTTTACCACTAGAGCTTTGTTTTGAACATAACAAGTAGTGCCAATAACTTCAGCCCAAAATATAACTGGAAGCTTAGAATCAGATAGCATAGTCCTTGCAGCCTCAATAAGTGTTTTGTTTCTCCTTTTTGTAACTCTATTTTGTTGTGGGGTCCTAGCTATGTTATATTCCCTTTTGGTAACTTTACTGATGCAGAAAGAATCAAGTTCATTGTTTCTGAACTCTCCACCATCATCTGACCTAATTTTCACCACCTTCATACTCTTTTAAAGCTCAATCTGAGTAATGAAGTTTCTGAGAATCTCTGTTTTGTCACTCTTTTTTAAACAGAAACAAGGTCCATGTGAAACTTGAGAATTCATTAGTGACCACTAAGCGGTACTATTTCTTACTCATACTTGCTACAGAGGTAGGACCAAAAATATCCATGTGTAGCAACTCCAATGGTTTGGTGGTGGATTGAGCAATTTTAGATTTTCAAGAGGCTCTATGTTGCTTTCCCTTCAAGCAGGCAACACATGTAAGATCATTATTGAAGATCTTTGAAGGAAGACCATGAACAAGATCGAATTTAACCAATTTGTTCATATTATTGAAGTTTAGATGACCTAATCTTCTCTGCCATTTCTTGCATTCAACAACTGAGGCTTTGGCAATGAAATAGTTTTCATTTTCTTAGATGGCTATTTCCTTTAAGTCAATGGTGTACATGTTCTTCTGTCTTGGAGTTCTCAACACAATAGGAGTGTTGGGTTGTAACACAAATTCCTTTCCTAACACCAAGCACTCAGTTTCAGTGAAAAGAACAAAGTTTTTGTTGTTTGTCATTTGAGACACACTGAATAAGTTGTACTTGAGTTCTTTCACCAGATAGACATTATCAAATGTCATTCCATATGTGACAATGGTCCCTTTGACAGTTATTGTCCCATGCCCATCCCCAAATGATAAACCATGATTGTCATGCAGGGGAACGAAGTTGACAGATATGCCTTTGTCCAGTCATGTTCCTTGAGCAACCATTGTCCCAATATGCTTTATCATTCTTTGTCTGCCTTGTCACCTGCAAAAGAACTCATGATTTTAGTTCCATTTGTGGACCCAATCCATTACTGACTTAGGTCTACCTCATGTATTAATATAAGAATATCTATCAAAAGCTAGAGATACACCATTGGGTTGAGTTCCCCTTTTGGGGATCTAAACCCAACGAGTTAAGGCTTTCATAGCTTTTCCCTATCTTCCCATGTTAGCAGAGGCAAAAACTTTGCCAGCAGGGGAAACCCTGGGCTTAGCAGGAGAAACCCTTTGCTTGTTTTTTCCTCTATAAGTTCATTGGTAAGGTCTATGGCCAGATGCATATGTCTTATGAGATGTTGGTCTGGTTATATTTGTACTAGATTTAGGGTATGCTTCAAGTTTCTTTCTGAGGGCAGGTGCAACATACTTATCAGTTTCCTTATTTCTCAAAGCAGGGGGAATATATTTAGCAGGGGAAAAAGTTTTTGCCCCTGCATTTCACAGAATGGCTTTTGGTTGCATTTCCTTTAAAGGATTTGCAGCCACAACCCCCATACTTGACTTACACTCTTGATGTACGTGACTAAAACTGCCATAGGTGAAACAAGGTTTGGTGGTTTTAACAAATTCTTTGCCTAGTTGTACAGATTTTTTATTGTTCCAGTTCCTTTGATTACCTCTAGGGACAAGTTTTAGGTTTACGTAATCCTTGGATTATACTAGGCTTGGAATGATCTAAAGAGAGTGTAGAAACAAGATAATCTATGATCTAAACAAGTGGGTTGTCGTTTCTAGAGAGAGAAAGTAGAGAGAGAAAATAGAGAGAAACTATGTGATATATTATGAAAAATGAAAACAACCAACACCCCTTTCCATGAAAGAAAGGGGTTTATATATACCCAAGTCCCTTAGTAGACTTGGGCCTCTGGCCCATGAACATGCTCATGGGTCGGGTTAGCATAAAATGTAACTAAACTATACTACGAGCCGTTAACTATATTGTTGGAGTGACCGATACTTTCTAAATACGCAAAACGTATTTCCAACAATCTCCCCCAAAGGGAGGTCACTCCAAATTACAAAGTCCTAATCTAGCATGTTAAACCTTCGTTCTCGTGCTTGTAGTCCACTTTCTCTTTACTTCTTTTTCCTTTCTTCATTCTTGTGAATATGTGTTACTTACCATCAGGCTTTGGCTTAGAACATGTTGTTTTTGGCCTTTCATGTGCAGTCTTTGCCTTCTTGTGATGTTTGCCTCTTCGTGACTTCATGTCCAACATACCTATCCTTTGTTGAATTCTTGAAAGTTTTAGAGTTGATACAGCAGAAGACTTTTAGGTCAGACTTTCTTGAATTTGCTGAAATATTTGATGAAGAAGGAGTAAGTATGTGAGGACGAATTCAGCTGGTACACCGCAACGCCACCGTCTTCAAATGCAGCAACATAATAAGACACGCATATAATAGCTTTGACATTTTATTCTGATTCAGTAGCATTTTACCTCCGATCGGTGAAGACCGTTGGATGATAATAAATATCGTACTTGTGACATGTAGCTCTAATTAAATATCTCCTTGACAAGATTTCGCAGGTAAACTCATTCTCTTTATTCGGCCATCCAAAGCTGACTGCGAACATTAAGAGTGAATCATTTGGATAAGAAATAACCTTATGACTGAAGCAGTCAATTAATGAACCTGGAACAAGTGAATTTCAATTAAGATTTTCACCATTGTTGCTTTCCAGTTGTCACGAGCTTGATTCTAATAGAATCTTGCTTGTCACCTACCGTAGTGATGTTTGATGTTGACACTAAAAGGATTTCCACTCTTCACTGTGAACTATAAAGAGTGCCACTCTGAGTGTTCTGGCAAGATCACTTAGATTTTGCGTAGAGGACCTGGAACAAGTTTAAACTCAATAAAAAGTTAAGCCGTCGTTTCTTTCCAGTTATCACAAAATTAGTTCTTAAATAACCACACGTGTCACCTACCATGAGCTTGTTTGATGTTGGCTCAAGCAGGATTTCCATCTTCATTGTAATACTTTCGTATCACTCAGATGTTCTAGCAATATTACAAGAATTTTACGTAGGACTCATAAAAATATTTCTTGTTTTAAAATTGTGTCCTAATGAGACTTTTTATGATCTCGTGGCTCTAGACTCAATAGTGCATTTTGTTTTGTTGATCGGAGGCTGGAGAGGATTGCTACCTTTTCAATATCAATTTATTCGGAGTGAATAAACCAATAGATAACGTGTTGAACTCCGTGACATTAAAAGAAATATCTTTTGAAGATATTTGAGTTGGCTGGGAGGGGTTGTGCATCGCATCACTGGGTCCATGATACTTTCGTCTTCAAGATGAGTTGACCTGGTTTTTGCCTAAGTTGTAAGGAGGGCTTCTTTCTTTACACCCTTTATCTTTACATTTCTTTTTGATTCTTCAACCCCTTCAATGCTTACCAATACATCATCACTAGCACCTTGTTGTGATTGTTCCAGTGCTAGCATCAGTACTTGGTCGGCATTCAGCTACATTCATAATCCATTCCCCATCTTTCTGAAGGACTTCTATTTCCTAACTATGGAATTGTCCTTGGGAAGATTCCTCCGGTTCTGGAAGAATCATTGGACTAGTACCTAATCCTACCACCCTTTTGTCACCACAACCGTTGTGAGTTAAGTGTGTTTTGGGTAAGTATTCGTCTTCATGAAAATTCCTTAAAAATCACTAAGGTACTTGTGATATAAATATCAAGAGTTTTTGTACCTTCAATGTTTTTGACAACAAAATGCTCCCCCTTAACATATGCATAGCACATATCAAGTTGTATTTTCCATTAAGCCTTTTCATTTTTAGCCACGTATATTTATAAGTCTCCTTAATCCCATTTTCTCCCCTTATCCAAAATGTTAACCGTCAATATTTTGGATATTAATGGATTAATTGGTCTTTGGGTAGCAAAATGAAATTTGTTGATGGCCATAGAACATAGTAATGCTCCCCCTCAGTTTAATGAGGGTTAGTTGTAGTGCTTAAGTACTACATATTTTGAAAGATTTAGAATCTCGTGAGAAAACATATGGAGTTGACCTAATGCACATATTATATATACCGATTCACAAAAGCCTAATGCACATATTATATATACCGATTCACAATAAACAAAAACATATGGAGTTGACCTTAAAGAATGCGATCCATATTAAATAGATCGTTCTATGAGCCTGTGGTGAGCTCCATATGGTCTTCCACCTACGAATCATTCCAAACTTCATATCAACTGTCGCTCCCGTAGTCTTTCTTCGATCTTCTTAATCGCATATGTGGCACTCTTCTTGCATTGATCTGTCCATGTATACTTAACTGCTGGAAGCGGTTGGCCGTCATTGAGAACAAGCAGGTTATCCGGAACATGTTTGAGTGTGCCATCACTGAATTTGTGCAGTTCGGAAAATCTCATGAATTGCATGACTCTTGTTTCGTTCTGATAGAATATTTGTGACAATCCGTCAATTTATGATTGATATTTTATTCTCAAGTATTATTTAAAAACATTATTTTAATGTTATATTATGAACTCACACATTTTGGGAAGAAATTTGGGTTTACGTCTTGAAGTAGCATCGACTACGTCTAAATCGGAGGACTCTACGTTACGTGCTTACGTTTACATACACCGTCTTTGGTGACAGTCCGACACTTCAGGAAATAAATTTATCCGTGAATATTATTTTGGAATTTTAAATTTGTGTTGGTTCGTAAACTCACAAATTTACGAGAAGTGATTAGGAATTACGTGAATAATTTAACGTCTTTTACGATTAAACCGGAAACCCTAGGTTTACGTATTTACGATTAAACCGGAAACCCTAGGTTTACGTATTTACGTTTTTGAACTCCGTTTTTGATGATACAATTTTTATTAGACTATTTTTGTGTCGTTGATTCATAATTTATAAAAAACGTTTTTCGTAAAACGACCCGAGGGCACGCAAATCGAGGAAACTAGAATCGAGGAGTACCTGTAAATTAATAGGAATGGGAAAAGTTTACACTTGCCCACCCCCATAACAAGTGGCGGCAAGCTTAGCCAACACACTTCATGTGTGTGTCAACTTGATATTAAACCAAGGACACATGTCCTCCTTTTCATTCAAAACCACTTAAGGCTTAAACAAGCTAACTAAACCACTAGCAACTCATATCTTACATGCAAAATTCACATATCTCTCTCTCTCTCTCTCTCTCTCTTTTGCTCTCTTGGCCGTCCACCACCACCCATAAACCACCACCATTGATCAAAATTCATCCATGAATCCTATGTTATTCTTACACAAGAAGATGTCCTTTTGAAGCCTTATTGATTGGAGGTGAACATAACATCCACAAAGGAGATTTCATGAAGATCAAGGGCTGATTTTTGGAGGAGTCTACAAATACTTGATGATCCTATAAGTGGTGTTGATATCTCATAAGATTGGTTACCAAAAACCAAGTCTTGTTCATCCAAAAACTCATCATTTCATCACTTTGGTGGTATAGAGATTGTTTCTTCCTATCCTCTTATTATTTTGAATATGTAATCTTGTATTTTCTTTATTTATGTATATGTATATGATGATGAATGATGATCAACATATTATGTGGGGATTTGGTGTTGATAGATTTGATTAAAAAGATTAAAATCTACTTGAAAGGATGTTAAAATCATGGCTAAATATGTAGGCTGTATAAAACAGTAAAGAGCTAGATGATAACTTGTTAAAATGACTTGGTAAAATTAATATACAGTAAGGTATGTGTCTTGTACATATGTGAGAGTTGGCCACTCAATGGAATCTTTATAATGAGTGAGATATGATCAAAACAATATTGGAGTACAAATTTGCATAGACTGTTTTGGACAAATTTATTAAAATACTTAGAGGCTGATTCATCAGTAGCTATACAAGAGTTAAATGAAGCACATATCATGTAGTTTTTGCTATAAAAATTTGGGGTTTTATCTCCTTATAGAACTCTAGATATGGATGTTTTAGTGGACTGAATATTTAGGATCAGATTTTGTAAAATAAAAAGTATATAATATAAGCACTCAAATTATGTACTTATAAAATATACATATATAAAAACCCACTAGTTACTAATAATAATTATAAATGAAAGTTATATATTATGATATTAAAATGAGAAATTTTATATAATTTACAAGTACAAATATTTTACAAGTTAAAAAACTATATACATAAGTTTTACGTCTTTTCGGCTAAAACCGAAAGATTAACGTTTTTGTTAAATAAAACTTAGACGGTCGGACCCGTCTAATGTAAACTTTTTATAAACTCACATACTGATGTATAAACTTATATAACAAGTAAAAACCGATAAAACCCGAGCTTTATAACATATGGACATTAACGGGCCAAATTAGCCTTATTGGACTATTAACCCAACTAATTTGGCTAAACACTAATGGACTTATTCATTGGGCTTAACCCACTTGGGCCCAACATGTGAGTATTGGGATGATGTTAAAAGTATAAAATTGGACTAATAGAATGTAATGAGCTTATAATGGGCTTATTGGGGCTTGACATGTAAGCAAGTTAAACTAGTGAAACTAGTATAAAAGAATTTACCAACACATAACACTATAATGAGTGAATAAAGATGTACAATCCCACTTGATCGTCATCATATTTATAAAATCATCATATATATACATAGCCGTTATTTTTACAAAGTCATTGGACAAGAGTCTAAGAAGAGTATTATTTGTCTAGGTTTCCGTGATTGAAGCACGTACCATACATCCAAATCGCCGATAAACGCTGATAGGTGTGTAAAAACCCATCCTTTTCACCACTTAATTACAATAATAACCGAGCCAAAACGTGTATTTTATGTCTTTTATGTCGGAATTATACGTGGTTTGTATTTTTTTTGTGATTTAGGACGAAATTGTGAAAAGTGGAGAAAACACGGCATTCACGGGCTTTTATTGAAGAAAAAGATGAAAGATGAAGTCGAGAAGTCAAGAGTGCAAAAAGAACGGAAGTCCAAGACCAATTCTGAAGATTTATCGAAGAAAAAGTCGAAAGACGGAAGTTTACTTAAAGCCGAAGAACTCAAGTCTACTTTATTGAAGAATTAAAAGACGAGTTCCAAGAAATCCCGAGCCAAAAGTCATTAAAGTCCAAGATTAAAGAAGATTTAAAGGCTTAAGGACTAATGGTGCAATTAACAAAGAGATTAAGAAAGAAGGGCCTAATGATGCAATTAAGAGAAAATGAAGGAGGGGAGGAAGCTTGCTAAGCACCCCTTAATCCTCCCCTATATATAGATTAGTTCTTAATCATTTTCATTTGGTTGGCTAATCATGACAATTAGTTCTTCCACTTTTAATTACCTTGTCATTTAAATACTTGTCAAATTTAAATTCTTGTCTTGCACCTTAATTACCATTTAATTTCAAGTAAGTTTTTCTTTTAATTCTTGTTAATCTTTATCTTTATCTTGTTAATCTCATTCTACCTTTCTTAATCTTTGATTTTTATTGTTTATGTTCATGTTCATGTTCTTATTTTTCTTATTTTGATCAAAGTGGTTTTGATAATTTTGATTAGTTTTATGAGTTTGATTATTTTGGATTGATTGTTTATCATTAGTATATGTTTAATTGTTTGTTTGCTTTAATCTTGTGGTTGCTTTAGCTTTACTTTGATTAGATTCGTGTTATTCCTTTTTCCTTGTTCTTCGGTTGTTAGTTTCTGTGTTTGCAGGTTCTGATCCTTCCCAGGAACGCAAGCCAAGAGCATTCCGTATCAAGGTCTTGTACTCAGTACTCTATTCGGAATATCCATTATTCCGAGTAAGGAAGATATTCCGAATAGGCCTAAGATTCCGAATAGGCAATACATTCCGAGTAAGGAACTATATTCCGGATAAGGGTTCATCAGAGAGGGTTACTCAGAATATTTAATATTCCGCATAAGGAACATTCCGAATAGGGGCCATATTCCGTTTAGGACTTTATTCCGAGTAGGCTGCTTTATTCCGGATAGGGGTACATTCCGCATAGGGTATTTATTCCGAGTAGGTTTGTTATTCCGTATAGCTATAACATTCCGAATTGGCTGGATATTCCGAATAGGTGTGTTATTCCGAGTAAGGGCACTATTCCGCATAAGACATTATTCCAAATAGGGACATTTATTCCGGATAGAGTTTTATTCCGGATAGAGAAATCTTAGTTTTTAATTTTCTGCTTTTTAATTTCGAGCCTTATTTTTCCCGCCTTTTTAATTAGTTGCACTTTAAATTTACTTGCCTTAGATTTCTTTTAGCCTTGCCTTAGTTTAAAGTTTAGTTTTAGTTGCGTTTTAAGTTTTCCTTAGTTAGATTGAAGTTTGCGTTATTTACTTTTAGTGCCTTTTAATTTTAACCTCGCTTTTAAATTCTCGCACCATTTATTTTAATTAAACTTAGATGTACTATACTGCACTTTTATTTTAATTGTTTGTGCACTTTTATTTTAAATACTGCAACGACACAACTTTTGTTTCCACCAAAGAACAGCTGAGTCATACATTAAACGTAGTTTTTCAATTCGAAGAGACATACTTAAACGAATATTTTTACCTGGCCAAAAGCCTTGTATCAAATGACGCCGCTGCCGGCTCTTCTTCATTTGATACAGAGGTTTTCATTGGTTCGGATGGTATCCTCTCGAATTGATCACAGCTCAAAGTGGAATGATTTGTTCTTGGTGACAAAAAGTGGGTTTGGTTTTCTATTCTATTAAAAGATAAATGACTGAAGTAAATTTAAATTTAAACCAAAACAATTACTTAAATAAAACTAGAATTTAAATTGAACAGTTAAATGATAAAACAGTAAATTAAACTCACTGGAAACGGGCTCTATTCAGAGTGTTGATCCTACTCGGAATAAGTGTGGCTACTCGGAATGCTAGTGCTATGCGGAATGAACATACCATTCGGAATATTTTGATCATGCGGAATGTATGGCTATCCGGAATAACTGAGAAATCAATGCTATGCGGAATATCTTACTCGGAATAAAAAATCTATTCGGAATTTAGTACTAAGCGGAATATTAAAGTTCAATGCGGAATAACTTGTTACTCGGAATAAATAAGTCTATGCGGAAAAATCACCCTATGCTGAATATAGGACTACTCGGAATACTAGTCTATTCGGAATAAGAACACTTATGGGGAATGTCAGGCTTACTCGGAATAAACTATTCTATGTGGAATAACTAAAAATTCCGAATAAGAGAAAAGGAAAGAAGACTACTCGGAATATTTAAATATTCCGAATAAGGAAAAAGTGGAAGAGACTATGCGGAATAACTGGGAATGGAAGAACAGTGGCAGACGCAAGAACAGGGGAACACGAATTTTAACCAAATCGAGCCAAATGAACAAAAAGGTTTGAACCAAACTAGGCAATAATCATCTATTAACCATAAGGATCAAATGCCAATCAAAAAAATACAAAATCAACAACTTTTGAAGATCAAAACCAACTAAATAAGAACTTAAGAACTTTGAATAAAAAGATGATGATGAACAAGAGGAATCAAAAGATTAAATGAAAACTTGTATTAATGATTAAGATTCAATAAACCAAATGAAAGGATGAAACTTACACAATTCAAGAAGAAATCAAAGAAGATGAAAACCACTCCTTAAGGGAGATGGTTCTTCCTACGAACTAGAAAAAGAGTAACTGAAAGAAAAACTAAAAACTAGCTCCAAATTTTGTGAGGGTGATTTCCTTTTATAGGCTAAGTGGTTGGTTGGTGAGTGGGCTTTCTCCCTTTCTTCTTGTCTTCTCGTCTTTTCAGAAAAGTTGACGTTTTCGATTCTGATTCGGGATTTGTCGACGATTAAATTCAACTCGTCTTTTAATTTCTTCGTTCAATAGACTTGAGTTTCTTCGACATATGTAAATCTTCCATCTTTGGTCCTTTTCTTCGATAAATCTTGAAATAGGCCCATTGACTTCACATCTTTTGCATCTCTTGGACAATAGACTTCGTCTTTAGTCTTTTTCCTTGATAAAACCCATGCAATCCCATGTTTTCTTTAGTATTCATCCGGTTGACTCTGAAAACACAATAAACACAAAAACCACGCATAATTCCAAACAAATGATATTAAACACGCGTTTTGGTCTTGTTTTAGTAAGAAATAAGTGGTAAAAGGATGGGTGTTTTCACACCTATCAAATCCCCTACACTTAACCATTACCATGCCCTCATGCAATGCTTAGTGATAAAGCAAATTTATATTTTTCTCATAATCAATCAACCTTGGCCTTATTAACATACTACTAAACAAAAAATTAAAGTACTAAGAGAAATTAAAATTTTAAAGCAAACAAAAGGATAGAAAACCATTTGCACTTGAAAATAGCTAAATGGAAATAACTTACAAAGAAATCAAGGACTTACATTAGGGCTTTGGTGCTGCGAAGATTTATCACCCTCAAGTTTCACGTTCCCCAAACTAAGCTTAAAAACGAGATCATTGTTATTATAAGTTAGCAAATCAAACACTTACACACATGGCTTAATTAAATGCTTAAACTCCCTTATTCCTAGAGGTATCTCTTATATTTTATGTTTGTCTTAGAATGATCATGAAGATGCATTTTTGGACTTATTTCGATAGTTTATTTAGGCTGAAAGCAAAGTAGGACGATTTGATCAATAGTTAGCTAAAGGACAAAATCTCTTAAAACTGCTTCTCGGGATATCAAAAAGTTCATATCTTGGCATAACTTGGTTCACGATTTGAGACCTTTCTCGGGCCGATATTTGGCATGTACTTCATACTTCATATCTTCGAGAGACGTTCTTGAGATAACGGTCTTCTCTTTGTTAATAGAGTTTCTTCACTTGGAGACTTTTGAGGGGTACTCCAACTTTGTTGACCACGACTTCATGATTATTTCTTCAATCTCTAATTGGGATTTTGAGATACAACGATCCGCCTCCTTTTCGGACTTGGATCTATTTATCCTCATACCTTGTTAGGGTCTTTTGGGATAGACTTCTCCATGATCTTTATGGGAGTTGATTGCTTTTCGTCGTGAGTCTTGATCCTTCATATTTATTTTGGAAATAATGCTTTTCACATCACTTTGGATCTTCAGCAATAAAATTGAATCCTCATGCCTTGTTAGGGCCTTTTCGGACTCGCCAATCTTCGCGCCCCGCTTCATAAGTTATGCCTTGGCTATGAACTCTTATCATTACCGAGCAACTTTTAAACGATCTTGTGCTAGAAGCTAAGTAACTTTTCAAATCGTACGACCTTACTTATTGCAGATAAATTATTAGCAAGTGATGGGAGAATAGGCAGATAATTACACCAAGTGAGCTTGTGCAAGAATACCGACTTATAATTGACTCTATCATTTCTCGTCCTCCATAATTTAAAATCTCAAGTAATGAGACTTGTGGATGCTTAGCCTAATAAACCACTTAAGGTCTACATGGTTAAGGATACTAGCTAGAATAAACTTGGATAAGTCTATTCGGGTTGAGTCAAAATAATCGCAACGGGCCTAATATGTCAAAGACTTCAAAACTAGCTACACCACTTTATTAATATTTTTTACTTTATTGAGGGATATATACATATGAAAGCAACGATAAAAATTTTAAAAATTACGACTAAATGGCCAAAGTTAATAAAAAATTGAAAAATGTTGAAAAAGATGATTTTCCGGTCAAATGAAGGCATTTTCATGGAAAAGTCCACTTAAAACTTCGATAGAATTCCCCCCTACACTTAAGATAAACATTGTCCTCAATGTTTAAGCATGTGGGAAAAAAATCTCCCCTACACTTATGACATTGTGCACGTTGGTTAAATCAAGCTAAGGAAGAGACGACTAACGTGATCAATTTCAAACGTGAGTATGAAGAAAATTGAATCACGATAGTTGAGAGATAGAACCGGATTTCGAATAACACGGGAGCATGGTTCTTCAAAGATTCCAAGAGTGCATTCATCCCTGTAATCACATCACCATACAAACACAAAGCACCTATAGAGGCCCCCCTACACTTAGGAGGTTAAAACAGAAAAGGATAGATACTCGGGCTGCCTCCCGAGGAGCGCTTGTTTTTGATAACCGAGTCACGAGCCTGACTCGACCCAAAATTAGTTCATGGGAAACGTGGTGAGGGATGGAATCATCTCCTGAGAGATGTCCTCACCAAAGTACAACTTCACTCGTTGGCCATTCACCTTAAAATTAGGTCCATTAGGTTGAGCGAGCTCGAGAGTACCATATGGAAAAATTTGGGCAATGGTGAATGGGCCGGACCAACGAGATTTCAGCTTGCCCGAAAAGATTTTCAACCAAGAGTTAAAGAGTAAAACTTTGTATCCAACTTGGAACTCTCGGTTTTTAATCTTGGAGTCATGAATGAGCTTAGTCTTCTCCTTATAGATCAAAGAATTTTCATAAGCTTCATTACGGAGTTCATTCAGCTCATTGAGTTGGATCTTGCATAGGTCACCGGCTTTGTTGATATCGAAATTAGCCCATTTCAAGGCCCAATAAGCCTTGTGCTCCAACTCAATGGGGAGGTGGCACGCTTTCCCGTACACGAGACGATATGGTGTACAACCAATCGGAGTCTTGTATGCGGTACGAAAAGCCCACAAAGCATCATCAAGTTTATCGGCCCATGAGGCACGATGCTCTCCCACGGTTCTTTCGAGAATTCGCTTTAATCCTCGGTTAGAGATTTCAGCCTGGCCATTAGTTTGTGGGTGGTAGGCGGTAGAAAGACGATGATTTACACCATACTTCGCCATGACTCTTGCAAATTGGTCATTGCAAAAATGAGTCCCACGATCACTAATAATGGCACGAGGCACACCGAATCTAGCGAATAGCAATTTTTTTTCAAAAAGTTACAAACCACCCTTGCGTCATTAGTGGGTAAAGCTTTGGCTTCAACCCACTTTGAAATGTAGTCAACGGCTACAAGGATGTATTTGTTTCCTTTAGATGAAGGGAATGGCCCCATAAAGTCGATACCCCAAACATCAAAGATTTCACATTCTTGAATGAAATTCTGAGGCATCTCATCTTTATGTGTGATCTTGCCTTGTTTTTGGCAAGCATCACAATGTTTAACCATCTCGTGAGCGTCACGATAGATGGTGGGCCAATAAAATCCCGAGTCAAACACGTTTTTGGCGGTGTAGTTGGGACCAAAGTGACCACCGGTGGGTCCTTTGTGGCAAGCGTCAAGGATTTGTAAAGCTGCTGGTCCATCAACACATCGACGAATAATCAAATCAGTGCATTGTTTGAATAGGTAAGGGTCGTCCCAGAAGTAATGTTCAACATCTTTAAAGAACTTTTTCTTTTGTTGGGATGTTAACCCTTCCTTGAGAATTCCACCCGCCAAGTAGTTTGCAATGTCCGCAAACCACGGGGTTTCATCAGAATTCGAATTGATAGACATTAAGATCTCCAGGGGAAAAGAATCATTGATTTCTTTGTTCGGATGATCCCCTTGGTAAGTATCCTCAAGTCTACTGAGATGATCCGCGGCTAGGTTTTCGGCTCCCTTCTTATCACGAATTTCGATTTTAAATTCTTGGAGAAGCAAAACCCAGCGAAGAAGTCTTGGTTTGGAATCTTGCTTAGCTAACAAGTACTTCAACGCGGAATGATCGGTATACACGATTGTGGTAGAAAGATAAGATAGGGGCGGAATTTTTTAAAAGATAGACAACAGCTAAAAGCTCTTTCTCGGTTGTCGTGTAATGCAATTCAGCCCCCGTCATTGTCTTGCTAGCATAGTGGATTGGTTGGAAGTGTTTATTCACTCTTTGGCCCAAAACCGCTCCAATAGCAAAATCACTAGCATTGCACATCAACTCAAAGGGAAGCTCCCAATTAGGGGTAACCAAGACGGGTGCCTTAGTTAGCTTATCCTTAAGCGAGTTGAAGGCTTCAAGACATTCTTTGGAAAAGATAAAAGGAGTATCTTTTTCCAAGAGGTGGGTCATCGGGCGAGCGATTTGAGAAAAATCTTTGATGAATCGACGATAGAAGCCCGCATGACCAAGGAAACTTCTCACACCCTTCATGGTTGAAGGTGGAGGCAACTTGGCGAAAACATCGACTTTAGCACGGTCGACTTCAAGACCGGCTTTGGAAATTTTGTGTCCTAGCACGATGCCCTCTTTTACCATGAAATAGCATTTTTCCCAATTAAGAACAAGGCAAGTGTCTTCACACCGCTTAAGCATACGTTCTAAATTGGCAAGGCAAGCGAAGAATGAATCGCCATAAACCGAGAAATCATCCATGAATACTTCCATAGTGTCTTCCACCATGTCATGGAAGATAGCCATCATACACCTTTGGAATGTCCCAGGAGCATTGCATAAACCAAAAGGCATGGGTTTGTAAGCAAATGTTCCGTAGGGACAAGTGAATGTGGTCTTTTCTTGGTCCTTGGGATCGATGGGAATTTGAAAATACCCGGAAAAACCGTCTAAGAAGCAGTAATAGTCATTAACAGTTAGACGTTCGAGCATTTGATCCATGAAGAGAAGAGGAAAGTGATCTTTTCTCGTGGCATCATTGAGCTTGCGATAATCAATACAAACTCTCCACCTAGTAACGAGACGAGTGGGAATCAACTCGTTGTGTTCATTGGGAACAACGGTTATTCCACCCTTCTTGGGCACACAATGGACGGGACTTACCCAAGGCGAATCCGAAATAGGGTAAATCAAGCCGGCATCTAGAAGTTTGATAACCTCTTGTTTGATGACGTCATGAATGCGAGGATTAACCCTTCGTTGGCTCTGGATTGCGGGTTTAAAGTCATCTTCCATGAAAATCTTGTGAGTACAAAAGTTCGGATCAATTCCGCGGATATCGGAAATTTTCCAAGCAATTGCCTTCTTATGATCTTTAAGCACGGCGATTAGGCGAGATTTCTCTTCTTCTTTCAAGTCCTTCGCGATGATGACGGGCGAATTCTTATCTTCATCAAGAAACACATACTCGAGATGGGGCGGCAACTCCTTAAGTTCTAAATCCGGAGAATTTTCGATGGGATGCGTTTTCAAAGTCGGAGCATCGATAGCAATAACCATGGGAGATGGTGGAGAAAGATTGTCTTCTTTAAGAAGGTTCTCAATGAGGCGAAGATCTTCATCCCAATCGGTGGGAGAATTGTCAGTAGCTAATTTCACATCTCCCATGGTGGCTTCCAAATCTTTCCAAAGGAAATCACCTTCTCCAAATAGAGACAGTGATGAATCAATAGAGGAAACGGTCTCAACATTGGGAAGAGAGGTAGGAATACTTTTACAAGAATCTTTGAAGTGTTCTTCACAAGCCTCATCAAGAACATCAATACAATTAACACTCTCGTATGAATAAGGCTGTTTAGAAAGCTTTCCCATGTTGAAAACGATTTTATCGTCACCCACTCTCATGATAAGCTCATCGGCTTCAACATCGATGAGAGTGCGAACGGTCCTCAAGAATGGGCGACCAACGATCAATGGCACACGAGGGTCCATATCGTAGTCAACAACGACGAAATCGGCAGGAAAAGTGAATTTGTCGACTCCTACAAAGACGTCTTCGGCTATCCCCACTGGATAAGCAACCGTACGGTTAGCTAATTCCAAAGTCATTTTGGTGGGGACTAGCTCAAGGAGAGATAATTGCTTCCAAACGCTTAAGGGAATTAAATTAATACAGGCACCTAAATCGGCTAGGGCCATGCAATTCTCTACTCCCGGGAAGTTACAAGGGATTAAGAAACGACCCGGATCACCAAGATTGGTTGGCAATTTCCTTAAGAGCACTGCAGAACAATTCTCATTAAGTTGGGTGTTAGCAATATCAAGAAGCTTCTCCTTGTCACTTAGAAGATCTTTGAACATTTTTGCGTATTTGGGCATGTGAGTGAGAGCCTCAACGAAGGAGGTGTTGAAATTCAACTGTTTAAACATTTTGAGGATGTTCGAAACCTGAATATCGTCCTTGCTTTTGAGCTTCTCTTTCCTCAACCTTGATGGATAAGGTATATCGGAAGAAGAGGAAGGCTTTGGGAGAATAGGATCACTCACATCCTTGGGTGGAGGAGGGGTATAAGTAAGAGGTGGAGAAATTGGGGAAGTAGAAGGATGAGGAATAGGAGCAGGTGACTCGTTCTCCTTAGTCACAATCACCGGTGGAGGTATAGGAAGCTCGGGTTCCTTGGTACCTTTGCCACTGAGAGTGGTGATTGCTTTCATCTCCCCTCTTGGATTCACAACGGTGTTACTCGGAAGAGTACCCGAAGAAGAGGGTTGATTACCTTGGAAGAAACTAGCCATCATGTTCCTTAAGTCATTCGTTTTACTATCCAAAGTGTTTCTCATATCAGCTCTCAGATCGTTCCCTTGTTTCACCAGGTCTGCTTTCAAGTTGAGCACTTCCCGTTGGAGATTGTCCATGATCACATCATTAGTCCTCATGTAGGTTCCAATGTCTTGGTGTAATGCGGTGGGTTGGTTAGGAGGAGCATTGTATGCGGGTGGTGGATAAGCAGGTTGTTGGTAAACTTGGTTGTTTCGTTGAGTTGGATATGGTTGTTTGTGAGGTGGTATGTATGGTGTATGAGGTTGTTGTTGTTGTTGAGTAGGGCGATTGAGGTTTTGTTGTTGGTTTGGGTTATTAGGAGGAAAACCGGGTGGTGAGAGATAGTTGTTAGAGCGGTAGCTAAGCAAGTTGTGGTCACCTTGAGGACGAGCTTAATAAGCGGCCGGAGGATAGGTACCGTATGCTGCATTCACATTCTCAGAAGGGTAGTCTTGGGTGGCGGTACAAGTGGTGTAAGAGTGAGGACCCTCGCATATTTCACAAGGTTGTCTAACAGCATTGACTTGAGCGTCTCGAGCGTTTTTAGCGTTGATGTTGTAGGTGTTGTTAGCAGTGTGGGTAACAAGCGATTCAAGAAGCGTAGTAATTTTGTCAAGTCGCTTGTCGCTGTCACTAGTACTAGCACTAGCGGCATTGGTCCGCACACTCTTGGTTTGCACACGAGACTTATTCTCAAGGATATCCCAAGCGGCATTAGAAGTCTTAGCCAAAATATTACCCCCCGAGGCACTGTTTAGTGAATCTTGGTCATTCATGCTTAAACCATTATAAAAAGTATTAATTTGGTGCACTTTGGTAAAACCATGTTGTGGGCATTTTCTTAAAAGATCTTTAAAATGGTACCAAGATTCACTGAAAGACTCATCGTACTTTTGTTCAAAATTAATGATTTCATTCCGCAAAGCGGTAGTACGAGAGGGTGGGAAAAAGTAGTTTATAAACTTGGTCTCTAAATCCATCCACGTAAGAATACTTTGTGGTGGTTCCTTTGTAAGCCAATGCCGGGCTTGTCCCTCTAAAGAAAAGGGAAAAAGTTGTAAACGGATTACCTCTTGTGGAACACCATTGAATTTGACCGTATTCGTGAGTTGTAGGAATCTTTTAATGTGGTCATGTGGGTCATCAATGGTACGCCCCAAGAATGGTTGAGCAGAGACCATCTGGATAAAGCCGGATTTCAGCTCAAAATTGTTGGCTGCAATCGCGGGTATGACAATTGGATCATTGTTGCCGTCAACATGTGCTTGCAGAAGTTCAATCATCGGGCGATTGTCTGGTAAAGGCTCATTGTTGAGAGGTGGATTGTTATTGTTGTTGTTATTATTGTTGTTGAGAGGTGGGTTATTGTTGTTGTTTTGTACACCGGCCATTCTAAGTCTTCGAGAGGCTCGGGCTCTTGATAAGACGTTGATCGTGTACGCATGCACCTACAAAAGAACTAACAAAGCAAGCAAGAAATATTGATGAGATGGCATTTATAAATGATCTCATCGTTCTTTTCGGGCTTTAAATGCATAAAAATGTCATAAAATACCATATATATGCTTGTGTTTGTTTACTTGTGTATTTTAGGTATGGATATCGTGAAAAAGACAAAAGATCACAAGTTACAAGGAAAAACGGACACGAGAAACGAAGCCGTACAAAGAACCGGGCCCTAATCATGGAATTTTCAACAAATACCCTTGAAGACTTGAAGACAAACAAGATTGATCCTCATTTATTGAAGAAATGACACTTAAAACCCTTGTATATTCATAATTACAAGTTTGGTCCCTTAAGTTTGTCAAAATTACACAAAAGGTCCTTCAACTTTGAAGAAATGGCAAGATTAGTCCCTCAACAAATCAAAATTGCCAATAATGGTCCCTCATGAAGATTAAGATACATTGAAGACCATTGAAGATCAACAATGTCCAAGATCAGCCCTTGAAATATGCAAAAGTGTCAAAATTAACCCTTGATAACCTTTTTCCAAAGTTTGTGCCAAATGTGACAAATGGTGAAAGTTATTAACAAAGGAAATACGTTTTTAGGGCTGAAATGCTTTGTTTACCAAAAATACCAAAACACAAGGGCCAAAGGTGTCTATTTGAAACATTCAAACTGAAAATGCGCCAAACAAACACCTTTCCCCCAAAATCGGATCAAAATCCTTACTGTTTACCATTCATCCCACCCAGAATTACCTTCACTTAAACAAAGGGTAATTCTCAATTACCTTGGCACATGTGTGATTCACACATGCAGAAACACATCCCACACAAAACCCTCATCTCCACTCACCAAAGGGCCCCACCCATTCACCCGTCCACCTATCACATCATACATTCCTATCCAAGGCTTGCCACGTGTCAAGATCAACAGCCCACACTCCTTGTTTCACCCCAAAGCTATTATAAACGGTTTGGATGCATTTGGACAGCTCATTCCATCAAATGATCTAGAAGAACTCAAGGGCATTTTAGAGAAATCACATCTAGCCAGGCATTTGCCTATAAAAGGAGACCTCAACATGTGAGAGTCCCTTTGTTCCAGTTTTAGGCTATTAATCTTTGTAATTCCTTTTTAAGCTTAATAAAATTTGAATTTCTGAAATTTGAAATCTCTTTTTGATTTAGTTAAAAGTTTGGTGTTTGAGTAGCCTAATTTTGAGTTCCATTTGATTGTTAAGGCCTACCTTAATCTTGTGGTTAAGGCACGTCTTGTTTCATTAGGTTTTTCAGGTTTGAATACCTTGAAATCCTAGGTTCTGTTTTGGCTTATTTTGTGTACTAACCCTTAGCCTTAAGCCTTGAGTTCTTTCAAGCTTGTTGACACCAAGCCTAAAAAGGATTCTAAGCCTTTGGTTGAGTTTGTTTGCTGCTTGTGTTGAATATATAAAGTCCTTGAGGTTCTACTTTGAACCATCAACCAAGGCTGTTTGCATCTCCTTCATTGAAGTACCTTGGTCTTGTTCTAGTTGTTGAACAAGGTCCAAGGAGCATTGTTGGCCTTCCTAGGATGTTGTGGAAGGCAGGTATAAGCTCTTGTTAAGATTCCCCTAAAAATTTCATGTTTATGACTGTTTTGGATTTTGTGCTTTGATTTTGAGTATTTGTGTTTGTGCTGGTGATTTATGTGTTTGATTGTGTTAGTTGCTGCCTAGTAAGTGTTTTTTATCATTAAAATCAGTAGGTTATTAGAAGAAATCACAATTTTCTTTGATAAGTGACTGATTAAGGAGTGTTTGGGATTACTGCATAAGTTTGGATTGTGGTTTGCTAAGTGCTTCTTTTGTGTAAGCAAGTGTTGGTATCTGTTATTTAGGTGCTTGTGTTCATCTGTTTGCAGGTTTTGAGGTTTTGATCACATAGATTCTTGTTTTGGCTATAAAATCTTAAAAACTTGGTAAAATTGGCTAGGATTTTGAGGACACCTAGATCTAAGCTTAGGCTAGGGGTAACAAGAGCTAAATCATAGTTAATCACAAAAGGGTGGAAGGATTTGAGGCTTGAAATTGGATCAAGTGTCAAGTATATCAGCAAAACTTGTCTGCATATTGTTCATTGTTCATCAGAAACTTTTTATGCCTTGATCTTGTTATTTACTTTGATTCAGTGTTTGATTCTTGTTGCTTTGTGTTTATTGTTAGTTTATATAGCTTGTGTATGCATCCTGTTAATTTTGGTTGGCTTATTTTGCTTAAATCTGCTTATTAAGTGCTTAACTGCTTATTTGCATATCTGGAGCATATCTGGTAACTGTTTGGCTTATTGTGGCTTATTGTGTGAACCATTTTGTGATTTTATTGTTGCTATTGACTCCTTGTGATTCACTAATCACAAGGGTGCCTTTGTTTCCAATTGAATCAAACCAGAACTCTCATAAAAGCTTGGTCAAATAGTCAAAGCAGTGGGAACTCCTTTCCCCTGCTGGTTGCCACTGATAGTGCAAATTTGGTGTCAGCTTATCAATAAGCTATAATAGCTTATTCCAACCAGCAACAACTTTGTTTTTGTAATAGGTGCTCATATTTTGACCCATTTGTTCATACTGGAGCATTTGGGTGGTTGACTTTTAGGTTTGACTAGAAAACCAACTCCTTTGACTTTTACATAAGTTCATTTGTGCTTATTCTGGCTTATTGGTTGTGCTTATTGGATTTTTGTTGATTATATTGCTTATTGAGTCCATTTGAAAGCTTTTGCAAGTTGAATCAAGTCCTGAGGTGCATTATTTCTCAAAAACGACTATTTTGTCGTTTTGTGGATTTTTGCTTTTCTATTTTCTGGCTTATTGAGTGAGCTTTTTGGAAATTTCTTTTGACAGATCTCTTAAGCATCCTAAAAGAAGGTTGTGTGTCAAATTAGAGCTTATGGCATTAGCTTATGGCTTAATGGGCTGAAAAGCCCAATAAGAATAAGCTTTGTGTTCAATAAGCTGTGATAAGCACATTTTTAGCTTTTAGGCCTTTAGAGTTTTGTTCTTAGAATTGAATTTTAAGTCAGACAGGGCTTTTCCAAGTCAATTGGGCCAAGTTTGACTTTTTGGGCCCAAAAGCCCATTTTGGTTGACTGATTTTGGATTTGGCCCATTTGAGGGCCCATTAGGGGTAAATTGGTAATTTCACTTTGATTTTCTGATTATTTAGGTTAAAATAAACTAGTTTGCAAGTTTTTAGAATTTTTTATAATTTTTGGATTTTTAATATTATTTTAATATTATTTTATTATTATTTTTGAAATTTCACATTTTCCAACTTTTTACATTTTTCTTAGGTTTAATACATTAAAATAGGAATTTAGCAACTTTTAGAATAATTTTATCACTTTTAGAATAATTTTTATAATTATTTTAAGTTTTAATAGTTTTTAAATCATTTTAAATAGTTTTTTATTAGTTTTAAAATTTCTAAAAATAGTTTTTAATCTTTTTAAGTCATTTTAGAGGTTTACCAATTGAAAAATCTTCATTTGGGCTTTTTGATAATTTATTTGATTTTTAGGGCTTTAATTAGCATTTAAAAATTGAATATTTAATTATTTAAAAGGTTTGAAAAAGTGTTGATCATTGGTAAACTCTTAGTTTATTATTTTTGATTTTTGGTGAATTTTTAGAATTTATTTTTATTTTTGTGGTTTTTAAGGCTCTACGTTTTAACTTTCTAGTAGTGATTTTTCGTCAATTTTTTTTTTACGTCTTCGTCATTTTCTTTTCTCATCCCCTTCTAAACCAAATATTAATCACAAATCTTGAACATCTTAGTCACACCCATATACCTCCTTGGGAAACGAACTTTCACACCATTAAGGGTCATTAACACTTGATTTTTCCTAAAGTCATTTGTTTGATACTTACCACTATTTACCCTCCTTTTCCTAAAAGAGGTGTAAATTACCACAATCACTTTGGTGCCGCTGTCGGGGAGGTGTGTCGTGATTAATTTGCATTGTTGTTTTTAATATTAACCAAATAGTATTTGTATTAGTAGAACTCTACTAATACGTATTATCGGTTTTCTTGGTTTTTCTTGTACAAATATTATTACTATATTGTATTAAGTATCATAATAAATTCACAATATCTCCAAAAGTGTGAAAACACAACCTTAGTTGGGATTTCATCACTCAATTATTTTATTCGAATCTCAAACAAAAAGAAAAAGGCAAAAATAGATAAATACTTTCGTGAAGCTCGATTTTGAAAGATACAAACTATAAGGTGGGTATAAGGCGGGTATTATAAAATATACCCTAAGGAAAAAGGCTCTTAAGTGCTTCGCGCCGCCTCGTTTCCCCGCTTGCTTGTGAGTATTTTGAGATTAAAGGCTAATCGAGGGTTTTGCCGCCCAAAGTATTATTACGTATAGTATATTTACTTGGTTTCTTTGTGATTAAACCCTCTTGAACAATTTGGTTTTCACCAAAGTTCTAAAGTCATTCGAAGGCGTTCACTCCACGTGATCGTTTTCATTCCTTTGAGGCTTCTTTAATCAAGAGTTTGATTCGAGGAGAGATTTTGTAGATTGTTGTCTACAAAGATACACCAAAATCCAAAAAAATTAAATATCATCAAAAACACAAAAAAATTGAAAATTCACAAAACACCAAAAAAGAATCTTCTTTGCTCACCTCCCATTCTTCGTGAAGTTTATGATCACTCGTAATCAAGCAAAATGAGCTAGTAAACGACTTCAAAAGCAAGCCAATCAAGAGACGTTGATTGCTGAAGAACCTCCAATTGTTGAACCTATTGTAGAACAAGAAGTCGTCATGGCTAATCGTACTATGATGGAGTTGCTACAAGCACCCACCGAGGGTTTTGGAGAGGCTATTGTGATTCCCGCCATCCTTGCGGAGAATTTCGAGATTAAGACGGGTTTAATGTCGATGTTGCAAGCAAATAAGTTTAGAGGTCACGAGAAAGACAACCCGCATTACCATATTAGGAATTTCAACCGTCTCACCGCCACTAGCAAGTTTAAGGATGTTCCACATGACGCCATTAAGATGATGTTGTTTCCATACTCGTTGGATGGACCCGCAAAAATTTGGCTTGAGAAAGAACCGCCAAATTCGATTTTGACATGGGCCGATCTCGTTTCTAAGTTTGTGAACAAGTTTTTTCCACCATCTAAAACAACACATTTGAAAAATGAGATTTCACGATTTGTGCAAAGAAATAATGAAAGTTTTTCAATGGCATGGGAACGCTTTAAAGAAATGTTACATGAATGTCCACACAATGATTTTACGGAATTGCATCAAGTGGATACTTTTTATAATGGGCTTAATGATCATGAACGAGATTATTTGAATGCCGCCATGGGTGGTAATTTTTTGTGCAAGACGACAAATGAGGCTTTACAAATCATTGAGAATAGATCTAAGGTTTATAACCCTCGTAACACACCGAGTGTTGCCAATATGGGTTCGTCATCTTCGTCACAATCGTCTCGTAGCATTAACGCCTTACATGATGAAGCTAATGAGGAAAATTGGTTTTTTGATAGATTTGCTAATCTAATGTCCCATTGGAAGGCTCAAGAAGCTTCCAATTTTGCTTCGGTTAAAGCGGTTGCTAAGAGTTGTTTATCTTGTGGAGGAGCTCATGATCTTTCCGAGTGCATTACCGCGGATGGTAACACTTCGAGTGCTTATGTAGCAACGGGAACTTATAACCAAAACGGTCAAGGTTCCCGCCAAAATCAAGCTCCACCAAACCAAAATGTTAACAATTATCGAAACAACAACCAAGGTAATTACCAAGGCAATACACGCAATTACAACAAAGGGAATTATCAAAGTGGGAATGGACAAATTTCTAATCAAAACCAAAACCGTGATTTTCAAAACACTACACAAGGTTTTCAAAATGCTCACACTAAAAATTTGCAAGGAGAATTTTTGGATTAGGCAAAAGCAAATGATGCTAAATTTGATAACATGCAATGTGAGATGATTAGCTTAAGGTCCGAGTTGAAAAACGAGCTTAAAAATGAACTTGCTAATGAACTTAAAACTCATGCAAACAAAATGGAAGGAAATGTCCAACGTCTTCAACAAAACCAACAAAAGATGGAATTAGGACAACATGAGATTAAGCAAGAGTTATTAAAAGCGGATGCTAGGCAATCAAAATTTGAGGACCGAATGGCTAAGATGTTTGAAGCAATCATGTGTAAACCCTCTTCCTCGGGTGGTCTTCCTAGTGATACCATTGCAAACCCGAAGGGAGAAATGAAGGTTATTACTACACGAAGTGGTAAAACTTTCAAAGAACCAATCTCTCGTCCAAGTACTTCTAAGGAGAAGGAAATCGAGAAAGAACCCGAGGTGATGGTCGAAAAGGAGCACATTACAATCCCACGAAGTACCGCTCATACCACACCTACGGTTGAACCAATACCAATTGTGGAACCCGAGTTTCCAAGGCCGTTGCCTAATGACCAACCCACACCACCTTTACCCTACCCTTCGAGACGAAACAAAGAGAAGTTGCAAGAACGTAACAAACAACAAATCGAGCTTTTTATAAAAATGTTTCAACAAGTACATTTTGATGTGAGTTTAGCCGACGCGTTGTTATATATGCCTCGTTTCGCTTCCACTTTTAAAAGTATGATGAGCGATAAGGAAAAGCTTTCAAAGCTTGCTAATTGTTCTTCGGTTTATCTTAACCGCATACCGGAAAAAGTTGGTGATCCCGGAAAATTTCTCATTCCTTGTGACATACAAGAAATGAAAGAATGCCTCGCCTTGGCCGATCTTGGTGCGAGCATTAATTTGATGCCATTTTCCATTTGGAAATCGCTTTCGCTTCCGGCTCTCATTCCTTCTAACATGTCCATCGAGATGGCCGATCATTCTACGATTATGGCATGTGGAGTAGCCGAAGATGTTTTCGTAAAACTGGGGAAGTTCTACTATCCCGTTAATTTTATAGTAGTTGACATCCGCGCGGATCCTCAAGTTCCTCTAATTTTAGGTCGTTCATTTTTAGATACTTCGAGATCGCTTATCGATGTTCATGCGAGAACTATCACTTTGAGATTCAACGAAGAGGAACTTGTTATAAACGCTACTCAAAACTCGAAGCCTTCTCATGTTTATGCAATCGCTACCATCAATCACATTGACATCGTTGATGTGGTTTGCGATGAGTTTTCACAAGAAGTGTTAGGTTTTTCCGATAGCTCGTCAAGTGGAAATCCCACTATTTTGGATCCAATTCTTGCTAATTCCACACCAAATCTCACTCCATTCCAAGGAGGCGATTTTACTTCAAATGAAATCGACAATGAAGATGAGGTGTTGATTAGTGATGAAATTTCTATTCCACCATTTCTTTCGCCGATGGAAGTTATGAGTGTTGAACCAAAATCTTCAATCGAGGAACCACCTATCCTTGAATTGAAAGATCTTCCTTCTCACCTTGAATACGCATTTTTGGAAGGTGATGACAAGTTGCCGATTATTATTGCAAAAGGTCTTGCTAATAATGAAAAAACCGAGCTCTTGAAAGTTCTTAAGGCTCATAAAGGGGCAATTGCGTGGAAAATATCCGACATTAAGGGTATTGACCCAAAATTTTGTACTCACAAGATTTTAATGGAGGAGGACTACAAACCTGCAATTCAAAGTCAAATAAGGGTGAATCCCAAAATTCACGATGTCATTAAAAAGGAGGTCCTTAAACTCCTTGACGCGGGAATGATTTATCCTATATCCGATAGCCCATGGGTGAGCCCAATCCATTGTGTCCCTAAAAAGGGAGGAATGACCGTTGTGCCTAATGAAAACAACGAGTTAATTCCCACTCGTGTTGTGACCGGTTGGAGGGTGTGTATTGACTACCGAAAGTTAAATGACGCCACTCGTAAAGACCACTTTCCTTTGCCCTTCATGGATCAAATGTTGGAGCGACTAGCGGGAAATGAATTCTATTGCTTTTTAGATGGTTTTTCCGGTTACTTTCAAATCCCTATCGACCCTCGTGATCAAGAGAAGACTACGTTTACGTGTCCTTATGGAACGTTCGCTTATCGTAGGATGCCTTTCGGACTTTGTAATGCACCCGGTACGTTTCAACGGTGTATGATGGCGATTTTTCACGATATGATCGAGAAGTCGATGGAAGTGTTTATGGATGACTTCTCGGTATTTGGTAATTCGTTCAGGTCATGTTTGTCTAATCTCGAACAAATGTTAAAACGTTGTGAAGAAACCAATCTTGTGCTTAATTGGGAAAAATGTCATTTTATGTGTAAACAAGGAATCGTCTTAGGACATAAGGTGTCAAAGGCGGGGATTGAGGTCGATAAAGCTAAGGTAGACGTCATCGCCAAGTTACCTCATCCCAAAACCGTTAAGGGAGTTAGGTGTTTCCTAGGCCACGCGGGCTTTTATCGTCGTTTCATCAAGGACTTTTTGAAAATTTCTCGTCCTATGACACACCTTCTTGAGAAGGATGCTCCTTTTAACTTCAATGAGGATTGTGTTAAGGCTTTCGAAACTCTCAAAAGGAAACTTACCGAAGCTCCAATTCTTGTTGCTCCTAATTGGGAATTACCCTTTGAAATCATGTGCGATGCAAGTGATTATGCTATAGGGGCCGTCTTAGGGCAACGTTATGACAAGAATTTTCGTCCTATCCACTATGCTAGTAAGACGATGACCGAGGCTCAATTAAAGTACACCACAACGGAGAAGGAATTCCTTGCCGTGGTCTATGCTTTTGAGAAATTCCGACCTTATCTCGTCTTGACTAAAAGCATCGTGTATACCGACCATTCGGCTATCAAGTATCTCTTAGCTAAGCAAGATGCTAAGCCGAGATTGCTTCGTTGGATGCTCCTCCTCCAAGAATTTGATGTCACCGTGCTTGACAAAAAAGGAGCCGAGAATCTAGCGGCCGATCATCTCTCTCGTCTAGAAGATCCTCACAAAGATGTTTTCGAGAACAAGGAAATTACCGAAACATTTCCTCTTGAGACTCTCGGTGTAGTGAATTCTAAAGACACAACCCCATGGTTTGCCGACATTGCAAATTACCATGCGAACAATTTCATAATCAAGGGTATGACGACACAACAAAAATGAAAATTCTTTCGTGACGTCAAGTTCTATTTTTGGGACGACCCTTATCTCTTTCGGATTTGTGCGGATCAACTCGTTTGACGTTGTGTGTTTGGTGCCGAAGCTTCTAATATCCTTAGAGCTTGTCACGAGGGACCCACGGGTGGTCACCACGGTGCTAATCTCACGGCTAAGAAAGTGTTCGATGCCGGTTTCTTTTGGCCTTCTATCTATCGTGATGCACACGCACTTGTGAAGTCGTGTGATTCGTGCCAACGTCAAGGAAAATCATCTCAACGTGATGAAATGCCGCAAAACATAATTCAAGTATGTGAGATTTTCGACATATGGGGAATAGACTTTATGAGGCCGTTCCCATCGTCTCATGGCAACAAATATATCCTCGTCGCGGTGGACTACCTTTCTAAGTGGGTGGAAGCTAAGGCTTTGCCTACTAATGATGCTCGTGTGGTAGTGAAGTTTTCGAAGCAACTATTCTCTCGGTTCGGAACCCCTCGTGCTATTATAAGCGATCGTGGAACCCATTTTTGCAATGACCAATTCGAAAAGGTTCTAAAGAAATATGGAGTTACTCATCGTCTTTCTACGGCTTATCACCCGCAAACGAGTGGGCAAGTCGAGGTTTCGAACCGAGCTTTGAAGAGGATTTTAGAGAGGTCAATTGGAGAAAACCGTGCTTCATGGTCCGACAAACTTGATGACGCTTTATGGGCCTTTAGGACCGCTTATAAGACACCTATCGGTTGCACTCCTTATAAGTTAGTCTATGGGAAGAATTGTCATTTGCCCATTGAGTTGGAGCATAAGGCATATTGGGCCCTTAAGCATGCAAATTTTGACTTAAAGACCGCGGGAGATCACCGGAAAATACAATTGAATGAATTGGATTAATTAAGGGATAATGCTTATGAAAATTCATTAATTTTTAAAGAAAAGACTAAAACGTTTCATGATTCAAAGATTAAAAACCGGGTTTTTAACGTTGGTGATCAAGTGTTGCTTTTTAACTCTCGTCTTAAGATATTTTCCGGAAAATTGAAATCTCGTTGGTCGGGTCCGTTCACCATTACACAAGTGTTTCCATATGGGACCATTGAGCTAGCTCAAGATGATGGTCCTAATTTCAAGGTGAATGGACATAGGCTTAAGCACTACTTTGGTGGGGAAATTCCTTCAATGGTTGCCCTCGACCAAGTCACCTTCCCCAATGATAATTAGCATTGAGGGGATCGAGTCGAGCTCATGACTCGGTAATAAAAAACGAGGTGCCTCGTGGGGGAGATCCCATGCTTATCTTTATGCTCACTATTCACTAATAAGGGGACTTGTACCCTTTTCAACTCGTTGTCTCGTGGTTGTTTGTGATTGTGTTATCTAGATCATCATCATCATCTTCGATTGAAGACTCTCGTGTTCGTTTACGTGAGCCTCCATCGTTCGTTTGAAGAAGTTTTTCACGATTCCATGACATATCCTTTATTGTTCTAACAATTATCTTTTAGCATACTTAATAAACGGCTTTAGATATATTGTTGATCACCCTTTCCATGCTAGATCCTAAGCATTCGACTCTTCGTCTCTAGTATGGGGGTGCTCCACCTTTAGACTCGAAACATTGAGGATAATGTTTACTTTTAGTATGGGGGTGAATAGGTACTTGCTTTGCTACGCCCTCACGCTTTCCAACTTTCAATGTTTTGTTTTGTTTTATTTTGCTAATAAGGCTAAAAATGGCCAAATTTTTTAAATTTTTTTAGTTTTTCATAAGTGTTTTTAAGACACGAATGTATATTTTCCGATGGGTAGAATAAGAGTTAATTTTTGACTTGATGGGCATTTGGAGCCATTTACATTCCTTAACCCGCTCAATTCAAGTTTTGCTAGACTTTTATATAGGGAGCTTTAAAACGCGAAAGTCTTAATTCATACGGGTTAAGAACAAGAACTTTTCGCAAGTTCCTATAATTGATTCTAGAAAGTCACTTATCAAGGGAACTATAAAACGCATTCTCTAAACTTGAAAAAGTCCAAGAAAGTGCAAGATCCTATAGGTGGCTTGAAAACCCAAAACTTTGATTTGATATAGTCTCAATGAAAGCTAATCCAAATTTGGCTTAATTTTGACTTGCATGGCTAAGTATTCACGAGTCTCTTTAATTAGAGGTCTTTATATAGTGAAGAACGAGAAAGGATAGAGTTAGACAAGTGATCATGCTAAACGTACAACATGAAAATGTTCTTTCAAAAACTCATATGTTTTTAATTGTGGCTTTTTCTTCCCATAATATCAATGCATTAGGAATAAATAATAATTGCAATAAGTAAGGTCGTACGATTTAAAAGGTTACTCAGCCTCTAGCGCAAGATCGTTTAAAAGTTGCTCGGGGTTGAATAGAGTTCATAGCCAAGGCATAACTTATTGAATCGGGACGCGAAGATTGGCGATTATCCAAAAAGGCCCTAACAAGACATGAGGAGCTCTATTTTTGCTAAAGATCCAAGATGATGTGAAGTATCATTATTCCTAAATCAATATGAAGGATCGAGACACACGACGAGAAGCAATTACTCCCCTAAAGATCATGGAGAAAGTCTATCCAAAAAGACCCTAACAAGGTATGAGGATAAATATATCCAAGTCCGAAAAGGAGGCGGATCGTTGTACATCAAAATCCAAAGTAAAGATTGAAGAAAAATGATGAAGTCGTGGTCCAATATGAAGAATCTCTCAAAAACGTCAAGTGAAGAAATTCCAAATATATGAAGAGAAGACCATAATTTCGAGAACGTCTTCCCAAGATTTGAAGTATGAAGTACATGCCAAATATCGGTCCGAGAAAGGTCTCAAATCTTGAAACGAGTTATGCCAAGATATGAACTTAAGGAGATACACGAGAAGCCATTTTAAAAGATTTTGTCCTTCGGCTAACTATTGATCAAATCGTGCTACTTTGCTTTCGGACTAATAACTATTCAAATAAGTCAATATGAATCACTTGTGATCCATGACAAATAGATAAAAAATGCTAGTAACCCATTTCCTTTTATAATAACTAGGATTGCAGGGAGAAAAAGTATTACACAATTTGGACGTATGAGTAGTGTTAGCATTGTGACTTGTACCAACAATGATCTCGTTTTTGCACTTAGCATGGAATGTATGACAATCAAGGATGACGAAGTTTACTCTAAGGGACATTTACTTGTTTCTATTCTTTGACCCTAAAAGTAACTTTTTGTGATGAAAATCATACATTATGTCTTTACACATCTTCGTAGTATGTTGCAAGTCTTTTACTTTTCAATAAAGGTTAATAAAATTGAACTTTGGTGATGCTTAGATACTTTATTCTAGCATTGCGTGAGGGCACGGCAATGGCTTAGTATGGGGGAGTGATGAGATGGCATTTATACATGATCTCATCGTTCTTTTCGGGCTTTAAATGCATAAAAATGTCATAAAATACCATATATATGCTTGTGTTTGTTTACTTGTGTATTTTAGGTATGGATATCGTGAAAAAGACAAAAGATCACAAGTTACAAGGAAAAACGGACACGGGAAACGAAGCCGTACAAAGAACCGGGCCCTAATCATGGAATTTTCAACAAATACCCTTGAAGACTTGAAGACAAACAAGATTGATCCTCATTTATTGAAGAAATGACACTTAAAACCCTTGTATATTCATAATTACAAGTTTGGTCCCTTAAGTTTGTCAAAATTACACAAAAGGTCCTTCAACTTTGAAGAAATGGCAAGATTAGTCCCTCAACAAATCAAAATTGCCAATAATGGTCCCTCATGAAGATTAAGATACATTGAAGACCTTTGAAGATCAACAATGTCCAAGATCAGCCCTTGAAATATGCAAAAGTGTCAAAATTAACCCTTGATAACCTTTTTCCAAAGTTTGTGCCAAAAGTGACAAATGGTGAAAGTTATTAACAAAGGAAATACGTTTTTAGGGCTGAAATGCTTTGTTTACCAAAAATACCAAAACACAAGGGCCAAAGGTGTCTATTTGAAACATTAAAACTGAAAATGCGCCAAACAAACACCTTTCCCCCAAAATCGGATCAAAATCCTTACTGTTTACCATTCATCCCACCCAGAATTACCTTCACTTAAACAAAGGGTAATTCTCAATTACCTTGGCACATGTGTGATTCACACATGCTGAAACACATCCCACACACAAAACCCTCATCTCCACTCACCAAAGGGCCCCACCCATTCACCCGTCCACCTATCACATCATACCTTCCTATCCAAGTCTTGCCACGTGTCAAGATCAACAGCCCACACTCCTTGTTTCACCCCAAAGCTATTATAAACGGTTTGGATGCATTTGGACAGCTCATTCCATCAAATGATCTAGAAGAACTCAAGGGTATTTTAGAGAAATCACATCTAGGGTTTGTGAATAGTGTAGCCAGGCATTTGCCTATAAAAGGAGACCTCAACATGTGAGAGTCCCTTTGTTCCAGTTTTAGGCTATTAATCTTTGTAATTCCTTTTTAAGCTTAATAAAATTTGAATTTCTGAAATTTGAAATCTCTTTTTGATTTAGTTAAAAGTTTGGTGTTTGAGTAGCCTAATTCTGAGTTCCATTTGATTGTTAAGGCCTACCTTAATCTTGTGGTTAAGGCACGTCTTGTTTCATTAGGTTTTTAAGGTTTGAATACCTTGAAATCCTAGGTTCTGTTTTGGCTTATTTTATGTACTAACCCTTAGCCTTAAGCCTTGAGTTCTTTCAAGCTTGTTGACACCAAGCCTGAAAAGGATTCTAAGCCTTTGGTTGAGTTTGTTTGCTGCTTGTGTTGAAGATATAAAGTCCTTGAGGTTCTACTTTGAACCATCAACCAAGGCTGTTTGCATCTCCTTCATTGAAGTACCTTGGTCTTGTTCTAGTTGTTGAACAAGGTCCAAGGAGCATTGCTGGCCTTCCTAGGATGTTGTGGAAGGCAGGTATAAGCTCTTGTTAAGATTCCCCTAAAAATTTCATGTTTATGACTGTTTTGGATTTTGTTCTTTGATTTTGAGTATTTGTGTTTGTGCTGGTGATTTATGTGTTTGATTGTGTTAGTTGCTGCCTAGTAAGTGTTTTTGATCATTAAAATCAGTAGGTTATTAGAAGAAATCACAAGTTTCTTTGATAAGTGACTGATTAAGGAGTGTTTGGGATTACTGCATAAGTTTAGATTGTGGTTTGCTAAGTTCTTGTTTTGTGTAAGCAAGTGTTGGTATCTGTTATTTAGGTTCTTGTGTTCATCTGTTTGTAGGTTTTGAGGTTTTGATCACATAGATTCTTGTTTTGGCTATAAAATCTTAAAAACTTGGTAAAATTGGCTAGGATTTTGAGGACACCTAGATCTAAGCTTAGGCTAGGGGTAACAAGTGCTAAATCATAGTTAATCACACCAGGGTGGAAGGATTTGAGGCTTGAAATTGGATCAAGTGTCAAGTATATCAGCAAAACTTGTCTGCATATTGTTCATTGTTCATCAGAAACTTTTTATGCCTTGATCTTGTTATTTACTTTGATTCAGTGTTTGATTCTTGTTGCTTTGTGTTTATTGTTAGTTTATATAGCTTGTGTATGCATCCTGTTAATTTTGGTTGGCTTATTTTGCTTAAATCTGCTTATTAAGTGCTTAACTGCTTATTTGCATATCTGGAGCATATCTGGTAACTGTTTGGCTTATTGTGGCTTATTGTGTGAACCATTTTGTGTTTTTATTGTTGCTATTGACTCCTTGTGATTCACTAATCACAAGGGTGCCTTTGTTTCCAATTGAATCAAACCAGAACTCTCATAAAAGCTTGGTCAAATAGTCAAAGCAGTGGGAACTCCTTTCCCCTGCTGGTTGCCACTGATAGTGCAAATTTGGTGTCAGCTTATCAATAAGCTATAATAGCTTATTCCAACCAGCAACAACTTTGTTTTTGTAATAGGTGCTCATATTTTGACCCATTTGTTCATACTGGAGCATTTGGGTGGTTGACTTTTAGGTTTGACTAGAAAACCAACTACTTTGACTTTTACATAAGTTCATTTGTGCTTATTCTAGCTTATTGGTTGTGCTTATTGGATTTTTGTTGATTGATATTGCTTATTGAGTCCATTTGAAAGCTTTTGCAAGTTGAATCAAGTCCTGAGGTGCATTATTTCTCAAAAACGACTATTTTGTCGTTTTGTGGATTTTTGCTTTTCTATTTTCTGGCTTATTGAGTGAGCTTTTTGGAAATTTCTTTTGACAGATATCTTAAGCATCCTAAAAGAGGGTTGTGTGTCAAATTAGAGCTTATGGCATTAGCTTATGGCTTAATGGGCTGAAAAGCCCAATAAGAATAAGCTTTGTGTTCAATAAGCTGTGATAAGCACATTTTCAGCTTTTGGGCCTTTAGAGTTTTGTTCTTAGAATTGACTTTTAAGTCAGATAGGGCTTTTCCAAGTCAATTGGGCCAAGTTTGACTTTTTGGGCCCAAAAGCCCATTTTGGTTGACTGATTTTGGATTTGGCCCATTTGAGGGCCCATTAGGGGTAATTTGGTAATTTCACTTTGATTTTCTGATTATTTAGGTTAAAATTAACTAGTTTGCAAGTTTTTAGAATTTTTTATAATTTTTGGATTTTTAATATTATTTTAATATTCTTTTATTATTATTTTTGAAATTTCACATTTTCCAACTTTTTACATTTTTCTTAGGTTTAATACATTAAAATAGGAATTTAGAAACTTTTAGAATAATTTTATCACTTTTAGAATAATTTTTATAATTATTTTAAGTTTTAATAGTTTTTAAATCATTTTAAATAGTTTTTATTAGTTTTAAAATTTCTAAAAATAGTTTTTAATCTTTTTAAGTCATTTTAGAGGTTTACCAATTGAAATATCTTCATTTGGGCTTTTTGATAATTTATTTGATTTTTAGGGCTTTAATTAGCATTTAAAAATTGAATATTTAATTAATTAAAAGGTTTGAAAAAGTTTTGATCATTGGTAAACTCTTAGTTTATTATTTTTGATTTTTGGTGAATTTTTGGTAATTTTTAGAATTTATTTTTATTTTTGTGGTTTTTAAGGCTCTACGTTTTAACTTTCTAGTAGTGATTTTTCGTCAATTTTTATTTTTACGTCTTCGTCATTTTCTTTTCTCATCCCCTTCTAAACCAAATATTAATCACAAATCTTGAACATCTTAGTCACACACATATACCTCCTTGGGAAACGAACTTTCACACCATTAAGGGTCATTAACACTTGATTTTTCCTAAAATCATTTGTTTGATACTTACCACTATTTACCCTCCTTTTCCTAAAAGAGGTGTAATTTACCACAATCAAATATTTTTGGTTTTTATGGTTTTTTTAATTTTTTGTATTTTTGAAAATTTTATATTTTTTTAGGGTTTTTTTTTTGAAATTTTTTATGAAAAAGTAACGTTCACGGTGAACGGACCCCAAAATCCAAGTTCTCACAAAAAACTGTTGATCTTAACGAGAAGAGCCGGCAGCGGCGCCATTTGATACATGAATTTTGTATAGGGGTTCAAGTTTTGTTCTCGGAATCTCCTCTCTGAATTGATCACAGCTCAAAGTGGAATGATTTGTTCTTGGTGACAAAAAGTGGGTTTGGTTTTCTATTCTATTAAAAGATAAATGACTGAAGTAAATTTAAATTTAAACCAAAACAGTTACTTAAATAAAACTAGAATTTAAATTGAACAGTTAAATGATAAAACAGTAAATTAAACTCACTGGAAACGGGCTCTATTCGGAGTGTTGATCCTACTCGGAATAAGTGTGGCTACTCGGAATGCTAGTGCTATGCGGAATGAACATACCATTCGGAATATTTTGATCATGCGGAATGTATGGCTATCCGGAATAACTAAGAAATCAAAGTTATGCGGAATATCTTACTCGGAATGAAAATCATATTCGGAATTTAGTACTAAGCGGAATATTAAAGTTCAATGCGGAATAACTTGTTACTCAGAATAAATAAGTCTATGCGGAAAAATCACCCTATGCTGAATATAGGACTACTCGGAATACTATTCTATTCGGAATAAGAACACTTATGCGGAATGTCAGGCTTACTCGGAATAAACTATTCTAGGCGGAATAACTAAAAATTCCGAATAAGAGAAAAGGAAAGAAGACTACTCGGAATATTTAAATATTCCGAATAAGGAAAAAGTGGAAGAGACTATGCGGAATAACTGGGAATGGAAGAACAGTGGCAGACGCAAGAACAGGGGAACACGAATTTTAACCAAATCGAGCCAAATGAACAAAAAGGTTTGAACCAAACTAGGCAATAATCATCTGTTAACCATAAGGATCAAATCCTAATCATAAAAACACAAAATCAAAAACTTTTGAAGATCAAAACCAACTAAATAAGAACTTAAGAACTTTGAATAAAAAGATGATGATGCACAAGAGGAATGAAAAGATTAAATGAAAACTTATATTGATGATTAAGATTCAATAAACAAAATGAAAGGATTAAACTTACACAATTCAAGAAGAAATCAAAGAAGATGAAAACCACTCCTTAAGGGAGATGGTTCTTCCTACGAACTAGGAAAAGAGTAACTGAAAGAAAAACTAAAAACTAGCTCCAAATTTTGTGAGGGTGATTTCCTTTTATAGGCTAAGTGGTTGGTTGGTGAGTGGGCTTTCTCCTTTTCTTCTTGTCTTCTCGTCTTTTCAGAAAAGTTGACGTTTTCGATTCTGATTCGGGATTTGTCGACGATTAAATTCAACTCGTCTTTTAATTTCTTCGTTCAATAGACTTGAGTTTCTTCGACATACGTAAATCTTCCATCTTTGGTCCTTTTCTTTGATAAATCTTCAAATAGGCCCATTGACTTCACATCTTTTGCATCTCTTGGACAATAGACTTCGTCTTTAGTCTTTTTCCTTGATAAAACCCATGCAATCCCATGTTTTCTTCAGTATTCATCCGGTTGACTCTGAAAACACAATAAACACAAAAACCACGCATAATTCCAAACAAATGATATTAAACACGCGTTTTGGTCTTGCTTTAGTAAGAAATAAGTGGTAAAAGGATGGGTGTTTTCACACCTATCAAATCCCCTACAAAATCCTTGTATCAAATGGCGCCGAAAAGCCTTGTATCAAATGGCGCCCCTGCCGGCTCTTTTCGTAAAGATTAACGGTTTTCTGTGAAAGACGCGTTGCTTTTTGGGATCCGTTCACTTGTGAGCGTTATTTTTCCTGCACAAAAATTTACAAAAAAACCATAAAAATTAAAAAATTGATAAAAATCCATAAAAATTAAAAATTTCAAAAATCCAAAAAGATTTTATCTTTATTGTGTATATATATTGTCTTTGTCTTTGGTATTGTTTACTTTTGCATTTTCAGGTGTATGCGTACTAGATCTTCTAATTATCAAGAGCCCGAGACTCAAGAAGATTTAAGTATGTAAGGTGTTAACAACAACAATAATCCACCGCACCTCAACAATAACAACAATGTTCTTCCACAGCCCGATCTTCGGACAATGGAGGAGCTTTGTCAACCTACCATGTTTGGACGAGGAGGACCGATTGCGCCGATGCAAATCAACGCTCCGGAGTTTTCGTTGAAGCACCACATGATTCAGCAAGTGCAAACTAACCTATTTCGTGGATTGCCTGATGATGATGCCAACAAACACCTCGACAAGTTCATTACAATCACCCAAAGCATGAAGTTGCCTGGTGCCACAATGGATGTTCTTCGCCTACAACTCTTCCCACATACTTTATCACATCATGCCGAGAAATGGTTTGATCGTCTTCCAAAGAATTCAATTCATACTTGGGATGACATGACTCAACGCTTTTTGTCGCGCTACTTTCCACCATCCATGGTCACGAGCCTTCGCAATCAAATCAGCGGTTTCTTGCAAGAACCCGATGAATCTCTTTTTGATGCTTGGGAAAGATATAATGTCTTGATTGATCGTTGTCCAAACCACAACATGCTCCCTGTGACCTTAATTGATACTTTCTACAACGGATTGACTTTTCGAGATCAGGATACGATTAATGCAGCCGCCGGTGGCACATTTATGAAAAGGAGACTCGAGGAGTGTAGAGAGCTAATTGAGAACATGACTACTCACCACAAAAAATGGGATTCCTCCGCTTCTTCAAGGAACAACCCGAGAGTCAATGTTTCTTATACCTCCGCAAACCCTGAGATGACCGAACTCACCCGCATGATGACTGAAATGAGCAAAAGTATCACGCTTCTCGCTTCAAACCAACAACAACAACAAGTTAAAGCGGTTGCCAATCCTTGTGAAACATGCGGCGGTCCACACTCATACACCGATTGTCCTTCTACACAAGGAAATCCGGAAAATGTGTATGCAGCTTATGGTAATTATTCACCGGAAAATTACCAAGCTCGACCTCAAGGGGATAGAAATTTGCTGAGCTACCGGTCAAACAATTACCTTTCACCCGGTTTTTCTCCTCAAAACCAAAACCCCGCCAACAACTACAATAGAAGCAACCAAATCTCACCAAGAGCTTCTAATCCTTATCACCCACCCGCTCAACAAACCCCACCCATTAACCCCGATGTTGAAGCCATTATGAGAACCCAAGGTGAGCAAATCAAGAATCTGCAGAGCCAAATTATCAATCTTAAAGGAGATATTACCAAGCAAGGAAATGAGATAAGATCCGAGCTTCGAGATAATATTCAATCCTCCTTCAGCAATCAAACAAATGATTTGAAGAATATGCTTTCTAGTTTCTTGCCCGCCGCTCAACCTTCTACTGCAAGTTCTCTACCTTCAAACACCGTCACCAATCCGCGAGCAAATGTGAGTGCTATTACTACTCGTAGTGGAATTACCATTGTCGATCCACCAATCCCACCCCCATCATCTACACCTCCTCCACCACCATTTCTCCCTACTCCTCCTACACCTAGTATTAGTGCACCATTACCGTCTCCGCCTCGTCATGACGATGTCTCTAGGAAGGACCCTTCAACATCTCAACCTTTACCTACACCTTCACCTTCACCACCCAAACCTAATATCCCTTATCCTTCTCGCTTGGGCAAGAACAAAAAGTTAACCAAGGAGGACTCTCAAGTGACGAGCTATATCAAGATGATTTCTCAAATGAACTTCAACATTAGCTTTCTTAAAGCACTTGTCCACATGCCCAAATTTGTCAAAGCATTTAAGGAATTGCTTAACAAGAAAGAGAAGTTGCTTGAGCTCGCCAACACACGCTTAAATGAAAACTGCTCTACAGTTATTCTTAAAGAAATTCCGGAAAAGCTTGGAGATCCAGGTCGTATTATGTTGCCTTGCGTTTTCAACAAAACCGAAGAATTTACTGCCCTTGCTGATTTCGGGGCCAGTATTAATCTTATGCCTTTGAGTGTTTGGAAAACACTATCATTACCCGACCTCACTCCAACAAAGATGACTCTTGAACTTGCAAATCGCACTCTCGCTTACCCCGTTGGTATAGCCGAAGACGTGTTCATCAAAGTTGGCCCATTTACTTTCCCGGTCGATTTTGTCGTTGTTGATTATGAAATGGACCCTCGTATTCCTTTAATACTTGGTCGGCCATTCCTGAGAACCGGATGAGCTTTAGTGGATGTGGCCGAAGGTGAGTTAATCTTAAGAGTCGGGGATGATGCACAAGTTTTCAAAATGGGGAAGCTTACAAGTACAACCTTTGGAGGCCGAGAATCAGTGAATATGATTAATGTGCATGATGACTTTGTTGTCTACAACAATCCTCTATTCGATTCTTCCATTGATAATCCACTTTTTCAAGATGATATGGATGATTCTCTCTCCAATTTGGAACCTTCTCCCATTTATGATTCTCCATTGATCTTTGATGCTTATGATGATGATTCTAGCTCAGATTCGGATGATTTTAATGAGGCCGATACTCTTTCGAGCGATTCTTCACACAATGAAGATCCACCGCCATCACTCGATCCTACTTTGGACGATTACTCATTTGAGGAAGACTTCTCTACGTTTCTCAACACTTACTTCCCTCATGAGAGTGATGCTCCTCCTTTGGACTTTGAAGATTATCGTCTTGATCCTACTTTGGATTTGAAGAACATTCTTTCCAAGGAGAAGAAACCGGTCGACACCAATATCAGCAGCACATATGATTTAACACCTCTTTGTCCCCCTTTTGAGGACGAGGTTGTGCTTCTTCGTGGATCTTCTTCACACTCGGCTGAGCCTGAGTGCTATTTTCCCTTAAAGGAAAAGGTGTTCGACCCCGGTATCGATATTCTGCAACCATCTCAGTATCCACCTGATGAAATAAAAGGAAATATCTTTGGAACTTATAGAAATCTGCTTGCACCACTTCACCCTTGCTTACACCGTGCTCCATCGCTGCTTAAGGGAACCTTGCCTACTCTTCTTTAGCTTGCCTTGTTCGCCTTAAGCCTCTGCTATTTGATGGACGAAAACTATGTCTTTGATCCTGGTGGATATGTTTCATGCTTCTTCCTATGATGATCAAGGTCGAGTCAGGCTCACGACTCGGTTAACAAAAATCAAGCGCTTCTTGGGAGGCAACCCATGCATCTATCTTTTCGCTTTCTTTATCATAAGTGTAGGGGGAGACCCGTTGGTTTGCTATTTCCTCTCCTCCCTTCTTATAATCAGGGATTCGCGCTCAATGATCCACTCTTCATGATTCTTGACGACCCGTGATTCCGTGTTCACTTCTTCCCGGTTCTATCCTAAACTCATTTCGATTCACTATTATATATTTTCTAATATTAAAATAGGAATCTCTTTAGTTGTCTTTTCCTTCGCGAGATTTAAACAACGTGCACAATGGCCTAAGTGTAGGGGAGTTTACTCCCGCATTCTTAAACATTGAGGACAATGTTTATGTTAAGTGTAGGGGGGACTTCTATCGAAGTTAAGTGGTCTTTTCCTTGTATTTGTCCTCATTCTAACCGGAAAATCAATTTTTCGACATTTTTTAAAATTTTTGATCTATTTTGGCCTATTAGTTTTTCCCTTTGTATAGTTATTTTTCCTTCTTTGTTAGAATAAATCTTTAATAAAGTGGTTTTAATTTTCTAGCGTTGTGAATCTTTTGACTCAACCCGAGTTTACTTATCTAAGTTACTCTAGCTAGTATCCTTAACGTGTTTAAGTCAAGTTTTTCTAGGCTTTTATATAGGGAGCTATCAAACGCGAAAGTCTTAACTCTCACGGGTTAAGAACAAGAACTTTTCGCAAGTTCCTATAATTGATCCTAGAGAGTCGTTTATCAAGGGAACTTTAAAATGCGATTTCTAAACTTGAAAAAGTCTAAGAGTTTGCAAGATCCTATAGGCGACTCGAAAACCCAAAACTTTGATTTAATAGGCTAAGTATCCACGAGTCTCATTCCTTGAGATTTTAAACTATGGAGAACGAGAGATGATAGAGCCAATTATAAGTTCGGTATTCTTTCGGGAATTTATGTGAGTTAATTATAAGACTATTCTCCCATCGCTTGCTAATAAATTTATCTGGAACCTTCTCCCATTTATTATTCTCCACCGGTTTTTTATGCTTATGATGATGATGATTCTATCTCAGATTCGGATGATTATGATGACCTTACTTCTGAGTATCCCGAGCTGCCCACATATGATGATTTCGATGAGGCTGATACTCTTTCGAGCGATTCTTCACATGATGAAGATCCTCCGCCATCACTCAATCCTACTTTGGACGATTACTCATTTGAGGAAGACTTCTCTATGTTTCTCAACACTTACTTCCCTCATGAGAGTGATGCACCTCCTTTGGACTTTGAAGATTATCGTCTTGATCCTACTTTGGATTTGAAGAAAATACTTTCTAAGGAGAAGAAACCGGTCGACACCAATATCCGCAGCACATGTGATTTAACACCTCTTTGTCCTCCTTCTGAGGACGAGGTTGTGCTTCTTCGCGGATCTTCTTCACACTCTGCTGAGCCTGAGTGCTATTTTCCCTTAAAGGAAAAGGTGTTCGACCCCGGTATCGATATTTTGCAACCATCTCAGTATCCACCTGATGAAATAAAAGGAAATATCTTTGGAACTTATGGAAATCTGCTTGCACCACTTCACCCTTGCTTCCACCGTGCTCCATCGCTGCTTAAGGGAACCTTGCCTACTCTTCTTTGGCTTGCCTTGTTCGCCTTAAGCCTCTACTATTTGATGGACGAAAACTATGTCTTTGATCCTGGTGGATATGTTTTATGCTTCTTCTGTTGATAATCAAGGTCGAGTCAGGCTCACGACTCGGTTAACAAAAATCAAGCGCTTCTTGGGAGGCAACCCATGCATCTATCTTTTCACTTTCTTTATCATAAGTTTAGGGGAGACCCTTTGGTTTGCTATTTCCTCTCCTCTCTTAATCAGGGATTCGCGCTCAATGATCCACTCTTGATGATTCTTGACGACCCGTGATTCCGTGTTTCACTTCTTCCCGGTTCTATCCTAAACTCTTTTCGATTCACTATTTTATATTTTCTAAATATTAAAATAGTAATCTCTTTAGTTGTCTTTTCCTTAGCGAGATTTAAACAAAGTGCACAATGTCCTAAGTGTAGGGGAGTTTACTCCCACATGCTTAAACATTGAGGACAATGTTTATGTTAAGTGTAGGGGGGACTTCTATCGAAGTTAAGTGGCCTTTTCCTTGTATTTGTCCTCATTTTAACCAGAAAATCAATTTTTCGACATTTTTCAAAATTTTTGATCTATTTTGCCCTATTAGATTTTCCCTTTGTATAGTTATTTTCTTTCTTTATTAGAATAAATTTTAAATAAGTGGTTTTAATTTTCAAACGTTGTGAATTTTTGACTCAACCCGAGTTTACTTATCTAAGTTACTCTAGCTAGTACCCTTAACGTGTTTAAGTCAAGTTTTGCTAGGCTTTTATATAGGGATTTATAAAACGCGAAAGTCTTAACTCTCACGGGTTAAGAACAAGAACTTTTCGCAAGTTCCTATAACTGATCCTAGAGAGTCATTTATCAAGGTAACTTTAAAATGCGATTTCTAAACTTGAAAAAGACTAAGAGTTTGCAAGATCCTATAGGCGACTCGAAAACCCAAAACTTTGATTTAATAGGCTAAGTATCCACGAGTCTCATTCCTTGAGATTTTAAACTGTGGAGAACGAGAGATGATAGAGCCAATTATAAGTTCGGTATTCTTTCGGGAATTTATGTGAGTTAATTATAAGCCTATTCTCCCATCGCTTGCTAATAAATTTATCTGCAATAAATAAGGTTGTACGATTTGAAAAGTTACTTAGCTTCTAGCCCAAGATCGTTTAAAAGTTGCTCGGTATGGATTAGAGTTCATAGCCAAGGCATAACTTATTGAAGCAGGATGCGAAGATTGGCGAGTCCAAAAAGGTCCTAACAAGGCACGAGGGCTATATTTTGTTGCTTAAGATCCAAAAATGATGTGAAGAATCGTTTATCAAAAATCAATATGAAGGATCGAGACACACGACGAAAAGCAAATACTCCCCAAAAGTCATGGATAAGTGCATCCGAAAAGACCCCAGCAAGGTATGAGGATAAATAGATCCAAGTCATAAAAGGAGGCGGATCGTTGTATATCAAAGTCTAAAATAAAGATTGGAGAAAAATGAAGAAGTCGTGGTCCAAATATGAAGAATCTCTCAAAACTTCAAGTGAAGAAATTCCTATTATAAAGAGAAGACCATTATTTCATGAACCTCTCTCAAGGTTTGAAGTATGAAGTCGCTGCCAAATATCGGTCCGAGAAAGGTCTCAAATCGCGAAGCGAGTTATGCCAAGATATGAACTTTATGAGGTCCCGAGAAGCAGTTTTAAGAGATTTTGTCCTTTAGCTAACTATTGATTAAATCGTTCACTTTATTTTCGGACTAAATAAACTATCGAAATAAGTCAACAATGCATCCTCGTGATCATTCAAGACAATAATAAAATATAAGAGATACCCCTAGGAATAAGGGAGTCTAAGTGAATAATTGGCCCACATGAGTTCGTGATAGTTTACTAACTTATAATAACAATGATCTCGTTTTTAAGCTTGGTTTGGAGAAAGTGAAAACTTGAGGATGATTATTGTTCATGACATTTCCAAAACCCAAGGTATGTTTTTGATTCCTTTACTTTGAATGTTTATAATCTTCTATCTCTTTAATAAAGGCCAACGTGGATTGATTATGATGAAAAATGAAATCTTGCTTTGTAACTAATGCATTGCATGAGGACATTGCAATGGTCAAGTGTAGGGGATTTGATAGGTGTGTAAACACCCATCCTTTTTACCACTTAATTACAATAATAACCGAGCCAAAACGTGTTTTTATGTCTTTTATGTCGGAATTATGCGTGGTTTGTGTTTTTGTTGTGATTTAGGACGAAATTGTGAAAAGTGGAGAAAACACGGCATTCACGGGCTCTTATTGATGAAAAAGATGAAAGATGAAGTCGAGAAGTCAAGAGTGCAAAAAGAACGGAAGTCCAAGACCAATTCTGAAGATTTATCGAAGAAAAAGTCAAAAGATGGAAGTTTATCAAAAGCCGAAAAACTCAAGTCTAATTTGTTGAAGAAATAAAAGACGAGTTAAAAGAAATCCCGAGCCAAAAGTCATTAAAGTCCAAGATTAAAGAAGATTTAAAGGCTTAAGGACCAATGGTGCAATTAAAAGAAGATTAAAGAAGGAATGACTTAATCTTATAATTAAGAGAAAATGAAGGAGGGGAGGAAGCTTCCTAATCCTCTCCTATATATATATAGATTAGTTGTTAATTATTTTTCTTGGTTGGCTAATAGTGACAATTAGTTCTTCCACTTTTAATTACTTCTCATTTAAATACTTGTCAAATTTAAATTCTTGTCTTGCACCTTAATTACCATTTAATTTCAAGTAAGTTTTACTTTTAATTCTTGTTAATCTTTATCTTTATCTTGTTAATCTCATTCTTCCTTTCTTTAATTTTTATGTTGATTTGTTTATGTTCATGTCCTTGATTTTTGTTGATTTATTTAAGTGGGTTTTGATTATTTTGATTAAGTTTGTGAGTTTGACTGTTTTGGATTGTTTGATTTTCATTAGTATATGTTTATTTGTTACTTTGATTTAATCTTGTGTTTGATCTAGCTTAGTTTTATTAGATTCGTGTGTTTATTTGTTCCCTTGTTCTTCGGGATATTTGTTTCTGATCTTTACCAGGTTCTGCTTTCCCAGACATTCTGAGTGAAGCTTTGAAGTCGTGGTCTATCCGGAATATTTATTATTCCGTATAGGGGGTGACATTCCCAATAGGCTTAGACCATAGTACTCTATTTGGAATATCCAATATTCCGAATAGGCAATACATTCCGAGCAAGACTGTTATTCCGAATAGGAATAATATTCAGCATAGGGGATTTATTCCGCATAGCCAAACTATTCCGGATAGGGGACTTTATTCCGAGTAGGACAACATTCCGGATAGGAGAACTTATTCCGCATAGGGCTGGTTATTCCGGGTAAGGATTATTCCGAATAGGGATTATTCCGAATAGGCTTTTATTCCGGATAGGTCATTTTTAGTTTCTTTAATTTCAACTTTTGAGTTTCTGCCTTTTAAATTTGAGCTTTGTTTTTCCCGCCTTTTTACTTAGTTGCACTTTAAGTTTATTTGCCTTAGATTTATTGTAGCTTTGCCTTAGTTTAAGATTTAGTTTTAGTTGCGTTTTAAGTTTGCCTTAGTTAGTTTAAGTTTGCGTTATTTACTTTTAGTGCCCTTTAATTTTAGTCACGTTTTTAAATACTTGCACCATTTATTTTAAATTAGACTTAGATTTACTTTCAAGTCATTTACTTTAATTGTTTTTGCACTTTTATTTTAAATACTACAACGACACACTTTTGTTTCACCAAAGAACAACTGAGTCGCACATTAAACCACTTTTCAATTCGAAGAGATTGGTACAACGATAATTTTTAACCTGAGTAAAATCTAGTTATCAAATGGCGCCGCTGCCGGCTCTTTTCGTAAAGATTAACGGTTTTCTGTGAAAGACGCATTGCTTTTTGGGATCCGTTCACTTGTGAGCGTTATTTTTCTTGCACAAAAATTTACAAAAAAAACCATAAAAATTAAAAAAATTGATAAAAATCCATAAAAATTAAAAATTTCAAAAATCCAAAAAGATTTTATCTTTATTGTGTATATATATTTTCTTTGTCTTTGGTATTGTTTTCTTTTGCATTTTCAGGTGTATGCATACTAGATCTTCTAATTATCAGGAGCCCGAGACTCAAGAAGATTTAAGTATGTCAGGTGTTAACAACAACAATAATCCACCGCACCTCAACAATAACAACAATGTTCTTCCACAGCCCTATCTTCGGACAATGGAAGAGCTTTTTCAACCTACCATGTTTGGACGAGGAGGACCGATTGCGCCGATGCAAATCACGGCTCTGGATTTTTCGTTGAAGCACCACATGATTCAGCAAGTGCAAACAAATCCATTCCGTGGACTGCCTGATGATGCCAACAAACACCTCGACAAGTTCATTACAATCACCCAAAGCATGAAGTTTCCTGGTGCCACAATGGATGTTCTTCGCCTACAACTCTTCCCACATACTTTATCACATCATGCCGAGAAATGGTTTGATCGTCTTCCAAAGAATTCAATTCATACTTGGGATGACATGACTCAACGCTTTTTGTCGCGCTACTTTCCACCATCCATGGTCACGAGCCTTCGCAATCAAATCAGCGGTTTCTTGCAAGAACCCGATGAATCTCTTTTTGATGCTTGGGAAAGATATAATGTCTTGATTGATCGTTGTCCAAACCACAACATGCTCCCTGTGACCTTAATTGATACTTTCTACAACGGATTGACTTTTCAAGATCGGGATATGATTAATGCAGCCGCCGGTGGCACATTTATGAAAAGGAGACCCGAGGAGTGTAGAGAGTTAATTGAGAACATGACTACTCACCACAAAAACTGGGATTCCTCTGCTTCTTCAAGGAACAACCCGAGAGTCAATGTTTCTTCTACATCAGCAAACCCTGAGATGACCGAACTCACCCGCATGATGACTGAAATGAGCAAAAGTATCACGCTTCTCGCTTCAAACCAACAACAACAACAACAAGTTAAAGCGGTTGCCAATCCTTGTGAAACATGCGGTGGTCCACACTCATACACCGATTGTCCTTCTACACAAGGAAATCCGGAAAATGTGTATGCAGCTTATGGTAATTATTCACCAGAAAATTACCAAGCTCGACCTCAAGGGGATAGAAATTTGCTGAGCTACCGGTCAAACAATTACCTTTCACCCGGTTTTTCTCCTCAAAACCAAAACCCCGCCAGCAACTACAATAGAAGCAACCAAATCCTACCAAGAGCTTCTAATCCTTATCACCCACCCGCCCAACAAACCCCACCCATTAATCCCAAGGTTGAAGCCATCATGAGAACCCAAGGTGAGCAAATCAAGAATCTTCAGAGCCAAATTATCAATCTTAAAGGAGATATCACCAAGAAAGGAAATGAGATAAGATCCGAGCTTCGAGATAATATTCAATCCTCCTTCAGCAATCAAACAAATGATTTGAAGAATATGCTTGCTAGTTTCTTGCCCGCCGTTCAACCTTCTTCTTCGAGTTCTCTACCTTCAAACACCGTCACCAATCCGCGAGCAAATGTGAGTGCTATTACTACTCGTATTGGAATTACCATTGTCGATCCACCAATCCCACCCCCATCATCTACACCTCCTCCACCACCATTTCTCCCTACTCCTCCTACACCTAGTATTAGTGCACCATTACCGTCTCCGCCTCGTCATGATGATGTACCTAGGAAGGACCCTTCAACATCTCAACCTTTACCTTCACCTACACCTTCACCACCCAAACCTAATATCCCTTATCCCTCTCGTTTAGGCAAGACCAAAATGCTAACCAAGGATGACGCTAAAGTGTCATGGTATGTGAAGATGATCTCTCAAATGAACTTCAACATTAGCTTTCTTGAAGCACTTGTCCACATGCCCAAATTTGTCAAAGCATTTAAGGAATTGCTTAACAAGAAGGAAAAGTTGATTGATCTCGCCAACACACGCTTAAATTAAAACTGCTCTGCAGTTATTCTTAAAGAACTTCCGGAAAAGCTTGGAGATCCCGGTCGTTTTGTGTTGCCTTGCGTTTTCAACAAAACTGAAGAATTGACTGCCCTTGCTGATCTCGGGGCTAGTATTAATCTTATGCCTTTGAGTGTTTGGAAAACACTATCATTACCCGACCTCACTCCAACAAAGATGACTCTTGAACTTGCAAATTGCACTCTCGCTTACCCCGTTGGTATAGTCGAAGACGTGTTCATCAAAGTTGGCACATTTACTTTCCCGGTCGATTTTGTCGTTGTTGATTATGAAATGGACCCTCGTATTCCTTTAATACTTGGTCGGCCATTCTTGAGAACTGGACGAGCTTTAGTGGATGTGGCCGAAGGTGAGTTAATCTTAAGAGTCGGGGATGATGCACAAGTTTTCAAAATGGGGAAGCTTACAAGTACAACCTTTGGAGGACGAGAATCAATGAATATGATCAATGTCCATGATGACTTTGTTGTCTACAACAATCCTCTATTCGAGTCTTGCAATGATAATCCACTTTTTCATGATTATGTGGATGATTCTCGCTCCAATTTGGAACCTTCTCCCATTTATGATTCTCCACCGGTTTTTGATGCTTATGATGATGATGATTCTAGCTCAGATTCGGATGATTATGATGACCTTACTTCTGAGTATCCCGAGCTGCCCACATATGATGATTTCGATGAGGCTGATACTCTTTCGAGCGATTCTTCACATGATGAAGATCCTCCGCCATCACTCGATCCTACTTTGGACGATTACTCATTTGAGGAAGACTTCTCTATGTTTCTTAACACTTACTTCCCTCATGAGAGTGATGCACCTCCTTTGGACTTTGAAGATTATCGTCTTGATCCTACTTTGGATTTGAAGAAAATACTTTCTAAGGAGAAGAGACCGGTCGACACCAATATCCGCAGCACATATGATTTAACACCTCTTTGTCCTCCTTCTGAGGACGAGGTTGTGCTTCTTCGCGGATCTTCTTCACACTCTGCTGAGCCTGAGTGCTATTTTCCCTTAAAGGAAAAGGTGTTCGACCCCGGTATCGATATTCTGCAACCATCTCAGTATCCACCTGATGAAATAAAAGGAAATATCTTTGGAACTTATGGAAATCTGCTTGCACCACTTCACCCTTGCTTCCACCGTGCTCCATCGCTGCTTAAGGGAACCTTGCCTACTCTTCTTTGGCTTGCCTTGTTCGCCTTAAGCCTCTGCTATTTGATGGACGAAAACTATGTATTTGATCCTGGTGGATATGTTTTATGCTTCTTCCGTTGATAATCAAGGTCGAGTCAGGCTCACGACTCGGTTAACAAAAATCAAGCGCTTCTTGGGAGGCAACCCATGCATCTATCTTTTCACTTTCTTTATCATAAGTGTAGGGGAGACCCTTTGGTTTGCTATTTCCTCTCCTCTCTTAATCAGGGATTCGCGCTCAATGATCCACTCTTGATGATTCTTGACGACCCGTGATTCCGTGTTTCACTTCTTCCCGGTTCTATCCTAAACTCTTTTCGATTCACTATTTTATATTTTCTAAATATTAAAATAGTAATCTCTTTAGTTGTCTTTTCCTTAGCGAGATTTAAACAAAGTGCACAATGTCCTAAGTGTAGGGGAGTTTACTCCCACATGCTTAAACATTGAGGACAATGTTTATGTTAAGTGTAGGGGGGACTTCTATCGAAGTTAAGTGGCCTTTTCCTTGTATTTGTCCTCATTTTAACCAGAAAATCAATTTTTCGACATTTTTCAAAATTTTTGATCTATTTTGCCCTATTAGATTTTCCCTTTGTATAGTTATTTTCTTTCTTTATTAGAATAAATTTTAAATAAGTGGTTTTAATTTTCAAACGTTGTGAATTTTTGACTCAACCCGAGTTTACTTATCTAAGTTACTCTAGCTAGTACCCTTAACGTGTTTAAGTCAAGTTTTGCTAGGCTTTTATATAGGGATTTATAAAACGCGAAAGTCTTAACTCTCACGGGTTAAGAACAAGAACTTTTCGCAAGTTCCTATAACTGATCCTAGAGAGTCATTTATCAAGGTAACTTTAAAATGCGATTTCTAAACTTGAAAAAGACTAAGAGTTTGCAAGATCCTATAGGCGACTCGAAAACCCAAAACTTTGATTTAATAGGCTAAGTATCCACGAGTCTCATTCCTTGAGATTTTAAACTATGGAGAACGAGAGATGATAGAGCCAATTATAAGTTCGATATTCTTTCGAGAATTTATGTGAGTTAATTATAAGCCTATTCTCCCATCGCTTGCTAATAAATTTGTCTGCAATAAATAAGGTTGTACGATTTGAAAAGTTACTTAGCTTCTAGCCCAAGATCGTTTAAAAGTTGCTCGGTATGGATTAGAGTTCATAGCCAAGGCATAACTTATTGAAGCGGGATGCGAAGATTGGCGAGTCCAAAAAGGTCCTAACAAGGCATGAGGGCTATATTTTGTTGCTTAAGATCCAAAGTGATGTGAAGAATCATTTATCAAAAATCAATATGAAGGATCGAGACACACGACGAAAAGCAAATACTCCCCAAAAGTCATGGAGAAGTGCATCCGAAAAGACCCTAGCAAGGTATGAGGATAAATAGATCCAAGTCATAAAAGGAGGCGGATCGTTGTATATCAAAGTCTAAAATAAAGATTGGAGAAAAATGAAGAAGTCGTGGTCCAAATATGAAGAATCTCTCAAAACTTCAAGTGAAGAAATTCCTATTATGAAGAGAAGACCATTATTTCATGAACGTCTCTCAAGGTTTGAAGTATGAAGTCGCTGCCAAATATCGGTCCGAGAAAGGTCTCAAATCGCGAAGAGAGTTATGCCAAGATATGAACTTTATGAGGTCCCGAGAAGCAGTTTTAAGAGATTTTGTCCTTTAGCTAACTATTGATTAAATCGTTCACTTTATTTTTGGACTAAATAAACTATCGAAATAAGTCAACAATGCATCCTCGTGATCATTCAAGACAATAATAAAATATAAGAGATACCCCTAGGAATAAGGGAGTCTAAGTGAATAATTGGCCCACATGAGTTCGTGATAGTTTGCTAACTTATAATAACAATGATCTCGTTTTTAAGCTTGGTTTGGAGAAAGTGAAAACTTGAGGATGATTATTGTTCATGACATTTCCAAAACCCAAGGTATGTTTTTGATTCCTTTACTTTGAATGTTTATAATCTTCTATCTCTTTGATAAATGCCAACGTGGATTGATTATGATGAAAAATGGAATCTTGCTTTGTAACTAATGTATTGCATGAGGACATTGCAATGGTTAAGTGTAGGGGATTTGATAGGTGTGTAAACACCCATCCTTTTCACCACTTAATTACAATAATAACAGAGCCAAAACGTGTATTTTATGTCTTTTATGTCGGAATTATGCGTGGTTTGTGTTTTTGTTGTGATTTAGGACGAAATTGTGAAAAGTGGAGAAAACAAGGCATTCACGGGCTTTTATTGAAGAAAAAGATGAAAGATGAAGTCGAGAAGTCAAGAGTGCAAAAAGAACAGAAGTCCAAGACCAATTCTTAAGATTTATCGAAGAAAAAGTCGAAAGACGGAAGTTTACTTAAAGCCGAAGAACTCAAGTCTACTTTATTGAAGATTTAAAAGACGAGTTCCAAGAAATCCCAAGCCAAAAGTCATTAAAGTCCAGGATTAAAGAAGATTTATAGGCTTAAGGACTAATGGTGCAATTAACAAAGAGATTAAGAAGGAAGGGCCTAATGATGCAATTAAGAGAAAATGAAGGAGGGGAGGAAGCTTCCTAAGCACCCCTTAATCCTCCCCTATATATAGATTAGTTCTTAGTCATTTTCATTTGGTTGGCTAATCGTGACAATTAGTTCTTCCACTTTTAATTACCTTGTCATTTAAATACTTGTCAAATTTAAATTCTTGTCTTGCACCTTAATTACCATTTAATTTCAAGTAAGTTTTTCTTTTAATTCTTGTTAATCTTTATCTTTATCTTGTTAATCTCATTCTACCTTTCTTAATCTTTGATTTTGTTGTTTATGTTCATGTTCATGTTCTTATTTTTCTTATTTTGATCAAAGTGGTTTTGATTATTTTGATTAGTTTTGTGAGTTTGATTATTTTGTATTGATTGTTTATCATTAGTATATGTTTAATTGTTTGTTTGCTTTAATCTTGTGGTTGCTTTAGCTTTACTTTGATTAGATTCGTGTTATTCCTTTTTCCTTGTTCTTCGGTTGTTAGTTTCTGTGTTTGCAGGTTCTGATCCTTCCCAGGAACGCAAGCCAAGAGCATTCCGTATCAAGGTCTTGTACTCAGTACTCTATTCGGAATATCCATTATTCCGAGTAAGGAAGATATTCCGAATAGGCCTAAGATTCCGAATAGGCCATACATTCCGAGTAAGGAACTATATTCCGGATAAGGGTTCATCAAAGAGTTTTATTCCGGATAGAGAAATCTTAGTTTTTAATTTTCTGCTTTTTAATTTCGAGCCTTTGCACTTTAAGTTTACTTGTCATAGATTTCTTTTAGCCTTTCCTTAGTTTAAAGTTTAGTTTTAGTTGCGTTTTAAGTTTTCCTTAGTTAGATTTAAGTTTGCGTTATTTACTTTTAGTGCCTTTTAATTTTAGCCTCGCTTTTAAATTCTCGCACCATTTATTTTAATTAAACTTAGATTTACTTTACTGCACTTTTATTTTAATTGTTTGTGCACTTTTATTTTAAATACTACAACGACACAACTTTTGTTTCCACCAAAGAACAGCTGAGTCATACATTAAACGCAGTTTTTCAATTCGAAGAGACATACTTAAACGAATCTTTTTACCTGGCCAAAAGCCTTGTATCAAACGCCTTTCCCAATCAACGTGAGTTCATAGCCTCGCAATCTTTTAAATGTTTTATGAAATGTTTATAAACCCCGGGGGAGATAACATGTTAAGTTTTAATAAAATAGGACACCAGTTGTCCCGATTGTTTGTGTATTGATATGGACCCGAATGATTAGATAAATGAAATGAAATGGATTATTAAAGTTAGGTTATGTCACTAAAAGTCCCATTAGCATGAATTGTGAACTACCGGGATTTGGTAGACGCTTATGCATATAATAGTACTATTTGGGGAAGATCACCCCAGTTCGCGCCTTGACGGTTGATCCCCGTTGTGCCACACTGATTGCTAAGCGAATTTATGTATGAGAAGATTTATATAAGCGTGATTATTGTGACGACACGCTGTTTTAGATAGGCAAATGAGTTTCGGGTTAGCTACCCGTTGTTTGTTATAGTAAGGTAGCAATGTCATACGCATTGAATTATAATATATTGCCTGACTAGCAATACGGGGTCTTATTATTGATATTATGTTCGTGTTTTGGTTTTACATAACCATATTCATTTTTATTTAACTATATACAACGTTATAAAACGTATTGTATGATGTATTTACAACATTGGTTCGTATAATGGTTTTGAAGGCAAAATCCTATAGTATGATTTACAACAAAGATTTGTATAAAATGTTTTTGGCTTATTTTATGGCCTACAACAAAGGATTGTATAAAATGATTTTCGGTAATAAATATATACCGAAGATATATTAATGGCTTTTATTAAACTCTATGAATTCACTCGACGTTTTCGCTGACCTTTTCTTTTAACATGTTTTATCTCAGGTACTTGAAGGTAATTCTCGGGAAGACGACAAGAATTCATGGCCCGCACTTAAATAACAATTTCCATTCAAATGTTTTGTAAATATGTATGAAATGATATGACTTGGGACCTATGTAAATTTGATATTCATGAATGGAAAATGCTTTATTATTAAACGACGAGATTTCAAGTGTTGTCTATGATTTGAGTAATGTGCTATCCTGTAACACCAATGATTCTTCCGCTGAACTAAAGTATGAATATTTAGGGGTGTTACAGTTTGGTATCAGATCTCTCGTTATAGAGAACGAAAGATTTTTAAAACCAAGGTTTTGAATAGAACTGATAGTTGAGTTTTAGTACACCTTTGTTTTAGGAAAAACAAGGTATAATGCGGGCAAGTATTAAACTCGACGATTTAGGAAAACCGACAAGTCGAATAAATGCGGGTTCGTTCTCGAGGAGGTGTGTGGATTAATGTGCCAAAATATATAATCAATGGTTTAGGGTAGTGTCGTTTTTAGAAGAGAAAAGAAAGAAAAACTAAGACGAACTACGATTACAATTAAACTACGACGAATGACGTAAAACGCGAACGTAAGTACGTAAAACGTGAAAATTTAAAAAATTTTAAGCTAAAAACAAATTAAAAATGAAAAAGTGGTTCAAAATAATATAAATAAGGATAAAAATCCAACAAATATATTTTTAAACCTTTTATTAATTAAATATTCAATTTTTAATGCTAATTAAAGCCCAAAAATTAAATATAATTAAGAAAAAGCCCAAAATATTATTTTATTGGACAAATAACTCACTTATATTATTTATAAACTAAAAAGTATTTTTCTTAAATTTTAAATACTATTTTTCTATTTTTAAATCACTAAAAACTATTTTAACACTAAAATAATGATAAAAAAAAATAAATAAATAATTCCAAAAATAATTGAACAATTTTAAAAATCCTAATTTACCCTAATGAATAGTAGAAAAATGAAAAAGTTTGGAAAATCAAATATTTTTCACTAAAAGACAAAACAGTATACAATTTAAACCCTAATTAACTTAAATTAATTCTAAAAATAATAAAAAAGATGAACAGTAAAAACTTTTTATAACAAAAATCTTGAAATGTCCTAATCTAAGAAAAATGTTTAAACTGAAAAACAAGTATTTTTGGCACTAAATGCCAAAAACAGAAATAATAAAAGTTAATTAAAAAGGCTAATTAATCTAAAAAATATAAAATGAACAGTAAATAAAAATCTAGTTAAACAGAAAAATCATAAATAAAATAAGAAAAATAACAAAACTGGTTTCAAGGTCTAATTCCCATTTTTGGTCACTAAAGACAAAAAAATTAAGAAAACTGACAATGACATGTGACCCCTTTTGTCTTTTTGCTTAGCAGGGGAAACCTTTACACTAGCAGTGGGAAGTGAGTTCCCACTGCTTTCACAAAAAACGGGTCTGGGCACTTTGGTGCCTAGAACTTGTTGATTTCTTGGTTTTGTGGGCAAACAAAGGCACCCCCAAAACCAGTTGGGTTGTGGGGAGTCAACAAAATGATAAAAACAATAAGCTATTAAGCAAGATCAAGCAGAAAAATCCCAAAATCAGTCACTGGTCTAGTATAGGGGGTCTGTGGGGATTTTGCTGGTGTGTTGTGCACTTTGGTGAGTTTTGGTTGGCCAAAACTCACTCAAGGCACTCACAAACTAGCCAAAATCAAACACAAGCACTAACCTAACCCTAATCTAAGCCTAGTTCAAAGATTGCAGGCCAAGATCTACAAAATCAAGCAAGTTTGTAGCCTACTGATTTTTAGACTATGTTTTCCTCAAAATTTGCATTCAAAACTTACCAAATAGCATCCAACACAACACACTAAGCAGAATAAACATGAAATTACTGAAATGATTGAATCTAAGCAGATTAAAAACCAAGTGCACCTTACAAATTGATTTTAAAACTTAAATCCAAACACCCCTTTAAAACTGAAAAATGAAATTTCAACAAAGGTTTCTAACCTAACTTGCATAAAACTTGATCAAACCATCCCTACATGTTTCAAATCATCCAGCAAACAATATCTAACACTTGTCCCTATCATCCACAATCATAATCCTAAAAATTACTCTAGCCAAAAACCTTTTTCAAGCAAGTATAGAAGAGAAAGTATTATACCTTGTGACCCTACATCCAGGGATCACCAAGGCAGCTTTGCCTTTTCCATCAAGCCCGGGCTTGAGCTGACCAAGTTCAGGGAGTGGTTGTTGGTATGACTAGAGAGATTGATGGGTTTCAAAAGAAAACAGCCACCACCTTCAATATGTGAGATTTGTTCCTGCCGAGATATCAAACAAAGAAAGAGAGTGACCTGGGTAAACAAGCTTATAGGAGTATAAGTCTAGCTTATTGATTAAGCTAGCTTATCTCCTTAAGCTGATAAAAAAAATAGCTTTTTCAAACAAATTTCCTTGAAACTTATTTTTGATAAAAGTGAAACCTTTTTCATCCAAAAATACTTTCAAACTATTACTGAAATAAAAACAGAATTAAAGGAACTCAGATTATGCAATTCAAACTTTTTTCATTTTCATTACTTAAAATTTAAAGATTACAAAAATCTGGAACAAAGATAAATGGGTACATGACACCCATTTATATACTACTTAGAAGAGTATTCTAGAAAAAAAGAAAGAGTAACCCTAATGCTACATGAAATTCCCATAAGGCCCTTGGAATCTTGACTGAAATATGGGTCAAATTGTGCTCATGTGATCTTCCTGCTGTTGCACAGCTGTTGAAGTGATCTTGGACGTTGAGGAGTACTTTGGGAGCAAGAAATGATGTTCAGCCGTTGATCTGGTCCCTTTTTGGGGTTTTGTGTGAAAGAGACGGGGCAGGGGAACCATGGGGGTCCCATTTGGATGAGTGAAAAGGGAATCTGGGTTGTGGGTTTGGTTAAGGGTATGTTTAATTAGCCATCTGGATAGTATTAGCTAAAACCCCTATGGTTGGGTTGGGGATTGGATTAGGGTTTATATGGGAAGAACAGGTGGGGTTTAATCTTATTTTGGGGTTGATTAGTTCAAATTATGTGTTTAGGAGGGAAATTATAACTGATTAATTTAGTTATAATAAAGGGTGGGTGGAAAGGTGAGGTGGCGTAGGGATGGAGTGTGATTGGCTGAGGATGGATAGTGGGGCACGTGGCTTGTGGGTATTGGATGGGAGAGGTTTGTTTGTCTGCCCAGATTGCCCCCTAGACTCCCATTGTTTGTTCATTTTGGTTTAAACTTCCAACAGCGCCCAAAATACAAGTGACAACTTTGGGAAAGTTGTCATTTATGGCACAATCATGTTTACAACTTTTTCCAAGGGCTTCAAATGCAATAAATAGATTCTTCAAGGACCAATCTTGCATAATCTCATCATTTTAGGGACCCAATGTGTAATTTTGATTTTGACAAGGGTTTAAAATGATAAGTCTTCAAAAGATAAGGGACCAAACTTGTACAATCTTCAAACTTCAAGGGCTTGATAGGAAAATCATGACTTGGGCCCGGTTCTTTGTGCGGCTTCGTTTCCCGTGTTTGTTATTGCTTCATTCTTGTGATCATTTGTTGATTTCACGATATCCGCACCTAAAATACACAAGACACAAATACAAGCATATATAGGGGTATTTTGATGATATTTTAAGCGTTTTAAGCCCGATTTGGACGATGAGACTATGTATAATTGCAGACTCATCACTCCCCCATACTAAACCATTGCCGTGTCCCCACGCAATGCTAGAATTAAGTATCGTAGCACTTCCAAAATTCATTTTATGATGACATTTATTGAAGACGTAAAATTTAATAAACTACTACATGTGTGTTAGACATAATGTAATGTTTTCATCACGAGAACGTGACTTTTAGGATCATAGAACAAGAACACGTGAATGCTTCGTTAGAAATAATTTCGTCGTCCTCGATTTTCACCCAATTCCATGCTAAGCGTGTAACGAGATCATTGTTATTATAAGTTAGCAACACGAACACATCTCATGAGTGTTAATTACGAACCTAAACTCCCTTATTCTTACTTGGTATCTCTTATATTTTATTTTGTCTTAATGATCACGAGGATACATCATCGACTTATGTGTGAATAGAGATTAAGTCTAAAAATAGAAACTTAACGGTGTAACCAAAATCATCAAATCAATAATTCATCCCAATAGACAAGGATGTCAAAAAAATTAAGTCAACAAGAAGGATCGATAAACACGGTTTTATAACGGTTTTGAACATGAGACTTATTACCAAGACTTTTATACGCCCCCTAACGGAAGGGCCTTATTATCTTTGGTTTACCTCCATCTTTTATTCAACTTCGCCATGAAGCTTTTATTATGACTTCGGTCTTGCCTTGCCTTTTATTATCCGCCTCATCGGTGGTTTTATTAGCCAAAGACGTATATCCTCACGCTAAGGCGAATTTTGGATCTTTAAAGCTTCGAAGATTAAGGCTTGATTCACTTTCAGTTTTGCATAGATTTTTCGGCCTTGTGGGGCTTCAAATTGTTTGCTTGATTTAGGTGAGCACTTGAAATCTTATTATTAGGTGAAGCTTTCGATTATTCGGGTGCCAATACTTCAAAACCGTGACGCTGGCGATACCTTAATGTTTTCCCAATTTAATTACATGGAAGCTATCAAAACAAATTAGAAACCCAACAATAGTGACTAAACCGCCAAATTAATATTTATTAACAATTTATTATGCAAAAGCGTTGGGAGAATAAGCTAATAATTACTATACATAAGATCGTGACGATTACGAGACTTATAAATAACTCTATCATTTCTCGTCCTCATTTAAGAGACTTAGCCTAAAAAGTTAAGGAATCGAAGCTCAGTGCTCAACACGCACGGTTGAGTCAAAAATTACTCTCGTTCTCACCATCGGAAAACCTACATTCGTGTCTTAAACACTTATTAAAAACTAGAAAAATTTTAAAATTTGGCCATTTTTAGCCTTATTTTGCAAGAAAACGATAACAAAAAGATGAAATTTGGATTGCGTGATGACGTAAGCAAGGTGAAGTATCTACTCACCCCCCCATACTAAAACTAAACATTGTCCTCAATGTTTCGAGTCTAGGGGTGCAAACACCCCCATACTAGAGACGAAGTCGAATGGTTAATCTCGAGCATGGAAAGGGTAAAACGAATAACCTAAAAGCCGTTTATGAATTATGCTAATAAGATAAACGTTAGAACATAAAAGGATATCATCGGATATCGGAATCTCCAAAGGCAACGATCGAAGCTCGAGTGCTACGTAAAACGAACACGAGAGGCTTCAATGATGACGATGAACCTAATAAATCACAATCACAAACAACCACGAAACAAAGGTAGGAAGAGCACAAGTCCCCTCGTTACGTTAACTAAGAAAGCAATAATATGTACATGGATAAGCATGAGAATCCCCCATGAGGCACCTTGTTTTTGATAACCGAGTCAAAAGCTCGACTCGAATCCCCATAAATGTGATCATTTAGGGATAATCATGGTTCGGTCATTTTTGGTGGGGCTTACATGTAATCAAGGCCCAAAAGCAACCGTGTATAAAGGCAAAACCTCTATACCGGGATCAAAGATCGTGTCTTCGTTTTCGGATGATAAACGAAACAACACGACTTCAAGTAACATCGTCCCAAAGGGACACAAGAAAATAGCATAAGAAGAGAAGGGTGGGACATTGGTTGGGCATAAAAATCGAGTCACTCGAGGTAAACTCATACCGTAAGTGTAGAAGGATCTTCTAGTGACTACTTCGGTAAAAGACCGAGATTTTATCTTAAACGTGATACCGGGGTCAAAAATCTCGTCCTCGGTGGAGAAGTGTGAGGAAACAAATGGGGCTTCCCCCATAAAAGATCCACACAAAACGTCGTCAAAAGAAGTAGACGCGTTTGTAGAAAGCTCAATTAAGCGAGGTGATGATGGAGTTAACTTTGGAAAAATTTTCAAATCAATTGTAAAATCTTTGCCTTTTTCATTTCTTAACTCTTTGTTACGAAAACCCAAGTTGATTAAATTGAAAATATTTGGTGTTTCTAAAATAATTCTAGGCACACTTAAGATTTCCACATTTATCTTAAAGGCGGGAGGAGGATTTGAATTTTTAAAACGTGAATCAATTAACAAAACATCCCCCTCCGGGCTAACGCAACGGTCCTCATCAAACTCGAAAATCGAAAGCGGCTTATCAAGAATACGTTTGATCTCGCAAAAATCTCCATCGGGATCAAAAACGTCTTCTCTTCCTCGTGGAAGAGGTCGAGCAATAAAGTCGTCGATAATCGAGTCGCTAGCTTCAACCGTCGTGAAACTAGGAATAGAAGGCTCTTCGATTGAAGATTTTGCCTTTGTCGTTTCGACCTCGATATCGAAAAACGTATCGATGTGAGCAAGGCCATCGGCGGACTTCTCACATGATAAATCCAAAATCTCACTCGGTGTGGGATTAGGAGTAAAAGGCTCGTCTTGTGACGATTTTGCCTTGACGGTTTCAACTTTGTCCTTCGAAGGGATCGAACGTGGGTTTTCAAACATTTTAGCAAAATTACAAACACGTCCCTTCGGAATTAATTTTCGTTCATCTTGTAAAAACGAGGGTTCAACGATTTCCTTTAAAACCTTTTCACATTTTTCTTTTTTAAAATCATTTGATGGAATTTCTTTGTCAAAATTAAGTGTATATTGATTTAGAAAATCCTCAATAATTTCATCCTCATTAGAAAAATTAGGTTTAGAAGGTACAAGATTTAAATATCCCAAGTATCCTACGAGTTTTTCCTTTGGTTTATTTTCAAAATCATTTTTCAAAACTTCGTTAGATGACTTTTTCGTTTCCTCTATGGTTTTACAAGATGATGAAGGTTGCACGACTCTAAAATTCGAGAGACATGGATCAATGCGAGACGTACGAGTCTTAGGAGTCGAAGTAACTTGAACCTCTCCCTCGGAATTAGGATTGGTGTTGTTAGATAAAGAATGAAATTTTTCCACTAAGCCCTCGAACATTAAAAGAATTTTATCTCTCTCTCTATCATAATTTTCTCTTTCAAGAGCATGATTTTCCTTAATGCTATCCACATATCCTTTCCACATCTCTTCATTTTGATCATACAAACGTTGTTGCTCTTCGATAAATGTGTCATAATCGTTTTCCATTTTTTTGAAAGTGTCCCTTTGGGTTGCCATTTGTTTATTACAAGTTTCCTTAAGGCTAGACAATTGTTCTTCCACCATCGTTAATTTCTCATTATTTCGTCTCACAAAATCATTAAAGGCATTATGAAAAAACTCATTATTGCAATTAAAAGATGGATAATACGACGAATAAAACGAAGACGATGGGTGACCTTGGTCGTAAGATTGAAAATTGGGACCATGATCACGTGGAGCGGAGTTATAAAGATAACCCCCTCGACCTCCAATAACCTCACAATAAAAACAATTGGCACCATCGGGCGGGCCTCCACAATATGGACACGAATAATAACCACCATGATTTGCCATGATGCAACGAGAATGGTGCTACAAGAATTAAACGTTATAGAGGGTGAAAGAAGAGAATTATGAAATTAGAGGGAATGTAGAAGATTATTTTTTTGTGCTTTTAATTGTTTTTTAATTTTTTTGGTATTTTGAATGTATTACGTAGACAAAAATCTACAAATCTCTCCTCGAATCGACTTTCTCGATTAAAGGAGCCTCAAAGAATGAAAACGATCACGTGGAGTGAACGTCTTCGATGACTTTAGAACGTTGGTGGAACACCAAAACGTTTAAGAGGGTTTAATCTTGAAAACAAGCAAATATATATATGTAGATAATACTTTGGTTGGCAAACCCTCGATTAGCCTTCTTTCTCAAAACACGCACAAGCAAGCGGAGGAAACGAGGCGGCGCTAAGCACTTAAGAGCCTTTTTCCTTTAGGTCATGAAATACAACCGCCTTATACCCACCTTATAGTTTGTGTTAATTGAAGTTAAGCCTCACGAAAGTATTTATCTATTTTGCCTTTTACTTTTGCTTTGGATTCGAATACAATGATCGAGTGATGAAATCCCGAATCAAGGTTGTGATTTCTCACGTATTTGGAGTACTTGTATTTTTATTGTTCTACGTAAATACAATATATTAATAATATTCACAATAAAAACGAAAAACCAATATATCTACAATATAGTAAAATGATGTTGTGTGTTTAATTTAGGAAAACTAAACACAATTTATTTGGATACTATAATATAATAAGGAAAAATAACAAAAATGAGTATGTACGATATTCACGCTTTTCAAAATGTGAAAAGCAAAAACGCACCACTCACAAAAACACGATACTAATAATGGCACACTAAAAACACCTCCCCGGCAGCGGCGCCATTTTGATAGTTGAGTTTTAGTACACCTTTGTTTTAGGAAAAACAAGGTATAATGCGGGCAAGTATTAAACTCGACGATTTAGGAAAACCGACAAGTCGAATAAATGCGGGTTCGTTCTCGAGGAGGTGTGTGGATTAATGTGCCAAAATATATAATCAATGGTTTAGGGTAGTGTCGTTTTTAGAAGAGAAAAGAAAGAAAAACTAAGACGAACTACGATTACAATTAAACTACGACGAATGACGTAAAACGCGAACGTAAGTACGTAAAACGTGAAAATTTAAAAAATTTTAAGCTAAAAACAAATTAAAAATGAAAAAGTGGTTCAAAATAATATAAATAAGGATAAAAATCCAACAAATATATTTTTAAACCTTTTATTAATTAAATATTCAATTTTTAATGCTAATTAAAGCCCAAAAATTAAATATAATTAAGAAAAAGCCCAAAATATTATTTTATTGGACAAATAACTCACTTATATTATTTATAAACTAAAAAGTATTTTTCTTAAATTTTAAATACTATTTTTCTATTTTTAAATCACTAAAAACTATTTTAACACTAAAATAATGATAAAAAAAAATAAATAAATAATTCCAAAAATAATTGAACAATTTTAAAAATCCTAATTTACCCTAATGAATAGTAGAAAAATGAAAAAGTTTGGAAAATCAAATATTTTTCACTAAAAGACAAAACAGTATACAATTTAAACCCTAATTAACTTAAATTAATTCTAAAAATAATAAAAAAGATGAACAGTAAAAACTTTTTATACCAAAAATCTTGAAATGTTTTTCCTAATCTAAGAAAAATGTTTAAACTGAAAAACAAGTATTTTTGGCACTAAATGCCAAAAACAGAAATAATAAAAGTTAATTAAAAAGGCTAATTAATCTAAAAAATATAAAATGAACAGTAAATAAAAATCTAGTTAAACAGAAAAATCATAAATAAAATAAGAAAAATAACAAAACTGGTTTCAAGGTCTAATTCCCATTTTTGGTCACTAAAGACAAAAAAATTAAGAAAACTGACAATGACATGTGACCCCTTTTGTCTTTTTGCTTAGCAGGGGAAACCTTTACACTAGCAGTGGGAAGTGAGTTCCCACTGCTTTCACAAAAAACGGGTCTGGGCACTTTGGTGCCTAGAACTTGTTGATTTCTTGGTTTTGTGGGCAAACAAAGGCACCCCCACAACCAGTTGGGTTGTGGGGAGTCAACAAAATGATAAAAACAATAAGCTATTAAGCAAGATCAAGCAGAAAAATCCCAAAATCAGTCACTGGTCTAGTATAGGGGGTCTGTGGGGATTTTGCTGGTGTGTTGTGCACTTTGGTGAGTTTTGGTTGGCCAAAACTCACTCAAGGCACTCACAAACTAGCCAAAATCAAACACAAGCACTAACCTAACCCTAATCTAAGCCTAGTTCAAAGATTGCAGGCCAAGATCTACAAAATCAAGCAAGTTTGTAGCCTACTGATTTTTAGACTATGTTTTCCTCAAAATTTGCATTCAAAACTTACCAAATAGCATCCAACACAACACACTAAGCAGAATAAACATGAAATTACTGAAATGATTGAATCTAAGCAGATTAAAAACCAAGTGCACCTTACAAATTGATTTTAAAACTTAAATCCAAACACCCCTTTAAAACTGAAAAATGAAATTTCAACAAAGGTTTCTAACCTAACTTGCATAAAACTTGATCAAACCATCCCTACATGATTCAAATCATCCAGCAAACAATATCTAACACTTGTCCCTATCATCCACAATCATAATCCTAAAAATTACTCTAGCCAAAAACCTTTTTCAAGCAAGTATAGAAGAGAAAGTATTATACCTTGTGACCCTACATCCAGGGATCACCAAGGGAGCTTTGCCTTTTCCATCAAGCCCGGGCTTGAGCTGACCAAGTTCAGGGAGTGGTTGTTGGTATGACTAGAGAGATTGATGGGTTTCAAAAGAAAACAGCCACCACCTTCAATATGTGAGATTTGTTCCTGCCGAGATATCAAACAAAGAAAGAGAGTGACCTGGGTAAACAAGCTTATAGGAGTATAAGTCTAGCTTATTGATTAAGCTAGCTTATCTCCTTAAGCTGATAAAAAAAATAGCTTTTTCAAACAAATTTCCTTGAAACTTATTTTTGATAAAAGTGAAACCTTTTTCATCCAAAAATACTTTCAAACTATTACTGAAATAAAAACAGAATTAAAGGAACTCAGATTATGCAATTCAAACTTTTTTCATTTTCATTACTTAAAATTTAAAGATTACAAAAATCTGGAACAAAGATAAATGGGTACATGACACCCATTTATATACTACTTAGAAGAGTATTCTAGAAAACAAGAAAGAGTAACCCTAATGCTACATGAAATTCCCATAAGGCCCTTGGAATCTTGACTGAAATATGGGTCAAATTGTGCTCATGTGATCTTCCTGCTGTTGCACAGCTGTTGAAGTGATCTTGGACGTTGAGGAGTACTTTGGGAGCAAGAAATGATGTTCAGCCGTTGATCTGGTCCCTTTTTGGGGTTTTGTGTGAAAGAGACGGGGCAGGGGAACCATGGGGGTCCCATTTGGATGAGTAAAAAGGGAATCTGGGTTGTGGGTTTGGTTAAGGGTATGTTTAATTAGCCATCTGGATAGTATTAGCTAAAACCCCTATGGTTGGGTTGGGGATTGGATTAGGGTTTATATGGGAAGAACAGGTGGGGTTTAATCTTATTTTGGGGTTGATTAGTTCAAATTATGTGTTTAGGAGGGAAATTATAACTGATTAATTTAGTTATAATAAAGGGTGGGTGGAAAGGTGAGGTGGCGTAGGGATGGAGTGTGATTGGCTGAGGATGGATAGTGGGGCACGTGGCGTGTGGGTATTGGATGGGAGAGGTTTGTTTGTCTGCCCAGATTGCCCCCTAGACTCCCATTGTTTGTTCATTTTGGTTTAAACTTCCAACAGCGCCCAAAATACAAGTGACAACTTTGGGAAAGTTGTCATTTATGGCACAATCATGTTTACAACTTTTTCCAAGGGCTTCAAATGCAATAAATAGATTCTTCAAGGACCAATCTTGCATAATCTCATCATTTTAGGGACCCAATGTGTAATTTTGATTTTGACAAGGGTTTAAAATGACAAGTCTTCAAAAGATAAGGGACCAAACTTGTACAATCTTCAAACTTCAAGGGCTTGATAGGAAAATCATGACTTGGGCCCGGTTCTTTGTGCGGCTTCGTTTCCCGTGTTCGTTATTGCTTCATTCTTGTGATCATTTGTTGATTTCACGATATCCGCACCTAAAATACACAAGACACAAATACAAGCATATATAGGGGTATTTTGATGATATTTTAAGCGTTTTAAGCCCGATTTGGACGATGAGACTATGTATAATTGCAGTCTCATCAAGAACATTTCAAAATCTTTTAACTATAAACATTTTTCTCAAAATGTCTAAAAAGCTTTTGACTATAAGGGTGCCGAAGAATTCCCGAGTTACCGACAAGGCCAGACTGAGAAGTGTTATTTTAATATATATAACTTGGATTATATATATATATATATATATATATATATATATATATATATATATATATATATATATATATATATATATATATATATATATATATATATATATATATATATATATATATATATATATATATATATATATATATATATATATATATATATATATATATATATATATATATATTTGATGTAATTTGATTACAGGATTGTTTGATGATTATTTTAATATTTACACGAGGTATTTATACGACGTAGATTGTCACAAGAAACCCTGATTTCCCTAGCAAATCAATCGAAGCTATTCCTGTAGGAAATCTAACTATCCTAGATCTGGACCAAGTTGTGGATGTTCATAATCCCAACAAAACTGTTGATATTCGTAGAAATGTTGATAGTAGTTGATTATGATCTTGAAGAAGAATTGGCGAGACTAAATCTGATATCGATGTCAGGACGATCCTTCCTTATAGAGTGGAGTTTGACAAAACGTTATCACCTGGAAAGGTGTCATCTGATTCGTTGTCACTCAATTCTTAAATTTAAATAGAAAGGGTGAATGTTCCACTTGAGGCTGTCATTGGAACCATTACCCAAAAGCCTCATGCCACTAGTACCTTTCCGAGAAGTCTAATTGAATGTGTGAGTCATTTTATACTAGTGACTCATTTGATAACTACTGATGAAGGAGCTATAGGATTGGAAATTAAGTGTTGTTCATATCGAACTTTTATTGCCCTTTTAAGTCTAAGAATAAGGTTGAAAGTATTGGAGAATGAGGTAGGATATCGCATTGAGTATGATTTGAATGAAACTTGAATGAAGTAAAAATTTAACTTGTATGGAATATGAGATTGTTAACAGGAAGTCGTTAAGTTCTGTGATTGAATTATAAGGTTTTAAACAATTGTTGATTCATGTTAAGGGTTGTTCCTAGGCCATTGTCCACTAACGAGGATGCCCAGTGTCCAATAAATAAATTGAAGAAAGCTTCTTCTGAATTGGGACCAATGGATCTATCAAGAAATGTGGAACACCTAATGACTCTTGTAGATTAGTATTCATTGTGGTATCTTTTAACATCCCTAATTTAACCGAGACATCAGTTGGTAGGATGAGTTCTTGGAATTGTATGACATAGTGACACATAATGTGTTACGGTACAATTTTGACTTGTTTGTGTGTAACACCCCACTTGGATAAGTGGACCGTTACGTGTATTTATGGCGTGTCATCAAAGCATAAGGTAAATGTCCTAAAACATTAACTTACCATAAAGGAATACCGGAATCAAACATCGGTAATCCAAACATAAGCCCAAAACATGAAAAGTAAAATACTGAAGGAAAGGACTAAACAATGTCCAAATAATCAGAATAATGTAAGAAATGCATAAAGTAAGAAGTCTGGATAGCTTCCATCAAATGCACATGCTCTCAGAATCCTAAGAGCGTCCTGATGTACCTGCCGTTAGAACATGAAAGGAACTACGGCTGAGCATAACGCTCAGTGAACGGATATAAAGCATGATAAGAATATACTGAATGAAACAGGCGATAGAATACTGAAGCTGTAAGACTGATATGTAACATATGGTAGAACTCTGCATAAAATCTGAGAAACCTGGTTCATATATACTGATACTGAAATATAACTATTAATTCTAAAAACATGCATTTACTGTATTTTATTTACCAGAGCTTATATAGGTCACGTGTTGTAACAACCGTGCATGAATAACTGGAGGGGTGACCTCGTCATGCTATAGAGGGGTGACCTCTAAATAACTGTGCTGGATGGAGGGATCAGCTCCAATGTGAAGGATGTAGAGCACACACCACATTCACCCTGATAACTTGTAACACATATAAGCCTAGGATGCATCCATACGCCCCACTAATAATACTGATAAAATGGCCAAGCTGAGCTGAGTGGGACGATGAAGGATATCACTCTCCTGCATGTGAGTCACGACACCGGTGCCTCTAGTGCCGTGGTTACGGTACCTCCGTAACTAGTACATAAACTGGTCGTGCTTGTATATAATGCTCAGGCAATTTTATTTAGTTATTAACATGATTACTAATAAATTTAAACATATACTGGGGAAAACATTTGGCTGAAGACGGGGAATCCTAATCATGCATAGAAAGGAAGTCCTTACTGAAAGGACGGAAAATCCGTACCTTATGTCCAGTAATCGGTGAAAGAGGTGAACAGCGGAAGATGACTACTCCGACTTCACGTGAGCTTCATAATAAAGGACGTGTATGAGTTTCTTGTGCATGGTATAAGTTGTTTGTTCTTAGTTTGAGTTACTTGTACATGATTTATCGTGTCTTTCTTTTACTGTAATGCTATCATTGCTATGTAGTCATTCTTATTTGTAATACTTAAAATTTTGATATCGTCAATTTACCGTTTTGTTTGAGACAACATCTAAATACAAAATAAGAGATTTTAGAAGACATAATATATATCCGAATAATATGACCAACCGAATTACTCTTCACGTAGTTTACTCTGTTCATAAAAATAACTATTGGTTAGAATCTAAAATGAATTGTTTTCAATACTACACTTATTATTAAACTATTAAAACTTTCTCCATTAGTTATGTTATTTTTCCACTTTGATTAAAAGACACAAGTATGAATATTCACTATTAGCAAGAATGTTTATATAATTGGCTTTTATAGAATTAAACGTATCGAGAAGAAAAGAAAAACAAATCATATGCGAGAAGTGAACAATTTGACGTCAAGATCAACACCTATAATGTGAATGTTAACAAGTATACCTCCAGTAGCCGAACGGAGACATTTTGGGCTGAATATACATATGAGTCGCAGCGGCGAATCAAACTCGCACATGTTTTCAAACTCGATCTCGAATATTAACTCGACTCTACTAGTGAAATCAAAACCTCTTTCCCAAACTCGTTCGCATCGTATTCGATCACAATGATCGTTCATATGTGTCGTATACAAGACGATAACGCATCAAAACTACAAGAGTAAGAACACCAACTTACTTATACGAACTCGGAAAAGACTTGACGTAAAATCATATACATATTGCTTCCATTTTGGTTATGTTGCTTCAAATAAGGTTTAGGCTTTTCCTGTAAATGAGAATGGAGTGGTCAAATGTTTTAATAATGATGCATAACTCTCTCAGAGGTGTAAATAAGATTCACAGGGTGATATTTTAGGAATTGGACATGACTTCCTTAACAGTTTAGGAAACTATTGATTGTGCTATAGTATGGCAATAACAAATACTTCGAAAATGTCGAGACCTGGAGTGGAGAAAACAATTTATATAGTATTGACACCAAATTTTTGACGCAATTAGCGGAGACCATTTCAAAAAAGATGGACTACGTTGATTTTAGGCAAAGATAATTTACACTTCATTGCCAATTTAAAATGATTGTTGAATCTCCTATATTTTTAGGATAGGTCCATTCGTGTTTCTTTTTACTTTTCAAATATAGGATACATAATACATATATTTTATTCAAAGCTATGCAATCTGATTTACTTGTGTATTGGTTAGTAAATTTTTTAATGGATCGGACCTTGGGACAATATTAGTCTTGTAAGATTTAAAGCATTCTACGAAGCCCGTTTTTCTTATTCGTGTCATAACTTGAGTTCTTATGTGTTCGTGAATTCATGATTTTTTTTTACTTTTGTGTTATATCTTGTTATGTCGTTTTCAATATACGTGTTTACTTGTCAATAATAAATAAATAATATACGTAATACTTGTATTTATACATTAAATAGTCATGATCCACGTCGTGTATTAAATAAATCTAAAGTTTTAATTAATCCATGTTTTCGTGTATTTAATGTCTTTATGTATTTTATGCGGGTTTTACAACTCTTCCTCCCTAAAAAAAATAATTCGTCCTCGAATTAAGGATGTGATAATGGTGTGGTTTTACGAATCTTCCCCTCTAAAAAGGAAAGTTCGTCCTCGAATAAAGGTAATAAAGCTGCTGGTTATTAGAATTCAAAGAACACGTAAACTGAAAAGACATCTAAGCTTAAAGGACATGAACGTGACATGACTGAAAAGAACATGGAACGTAACCTGACTGCAAGAACATAATTGAATTATGGAAGGAAAAGATGAGAATTACGGATGGACTCCTCCGTTCAAAGTGGCTTCCCGCTCAGAATGGTTCCTTCCAAGATCTTGACACAATGAAGAATCTTGGTCTTAATGACACTGTCCTGACGATGATGAATAGTTTCTGGTTCCATACTTGAGATGGATTTCTGAATATGAGCAAATGAATAAGATATAACGTGTAGGATACATGAACAACACGGTACATAATAACATGAAAGAAAGATGTTTATAACTCTGCGCAATGATACTGAATACATATGAAACGTAGTACGTGAACAATTGTGAACGTGATACATGAGCAATTGTGAACGTGATTCGCGCACATAAGGTGAACGTGACATAACTGAGGAGATATCATCAAACGATAGAAGGTGCAACGTGAAACGTGACGTGAAACATGACGTGAAATGTCTGCCTGGGTATGGAGAAGCTCTGCTAACTTGAGTCTGGTTTCATAAGCTTTCTGTAACCGTATTCGGTAACAAGCTGTGAAACGTATATCGTGAGATGGAACACGTACCTGAACACGGACAATGTCATGAATGTGGGTGTGAATTTAAATCATGAGATGGTACCAAAATATGGACTAAAACAACATCATAATTGTGAATGTGAGACATAAACGTAAAGATGAACATAAAAATGAACATGAACATAAACGTGAGCGTGTTTTGCGAACTTGAATTTCAATCTGACATGATCGCTGATGGAATACTTTGAAATCGTACGTTTTGATCGTTGAATTTTTTGCAGATCTGCTACTACGTAACCCTTCCGGAAGAAAGAAAACGTGTAGGCTGGGTTAAATGGTCGACAATGACTTAGATAGTATCATACTTTTTCTGAGTCCGTGGTAACTAATAACAACTTCCATGGACTCTCGTCTCATTTTTGTTCAGAATTTCTAATGGTTGTAATAACTCACTAGCATGTCGGTGTTCTATCTTGAACCTGCTGGCATGTCAGGCATCAAGATATGAACATAGTTGCATCAATGTGCTATACTGCTTCTATTAAAATTATGCTTGGAATTATGGTATGTTCTGGTGGAATCTGGGTGAATAGTCATGAAAGTTAATCGTGATAACTGTTGGGAATTTCTGCGGTAGTGGTCAACTGAATTCTAGAAAACTTCGTACTTCAGTCATCGACGTTGGTCTTGACCATCTGGTGATGGCCTTCACCTTCGCAAGATTGTCTAAAATTTCTTTCTGCTAAAATAGGGTGGTTCAGGAATTCACATCTGGGAAGCTGCTTATATAATTATCTCCTATTCGAGAATATGTACAACTGTGAGAAGATGATTCTCGTGTTCTTCTCTAGAATTTAGCAGGTCAGAATATTATCAATAATTATACTGACGGTTTTGTCTGAGAGTCATGAAAAAATTATATTCATAAATTTCATAATATAGCTGGAGCATTAGGGAGCTCCGAAGTATAAAATCAAAATTTTTAGAGAGACTGTAATATGTGTAACAGCAGTCTGGAAAACATCATGTTCTCTCTCTCACCAGTGATGGTAGCATGATCGGAAATTGTTCTGAAAATGTTTAGGACATCGTAGCAGATCAGATAAACCTGCTATTTATGGAATGAACGTTAATTAAGAATGGTGATCTTGTAAAAAATTTCAGTGGCCGATACATGATCTTATGATACTAGCCTTCTTCCTGATAGACAGAAACGGTGCTCTTCCTGGTGGTGCGCCAGGGCGAAATAAGCCTCATTCCGGTAATTCTTGCAGCAAATGTTGCAACTCTATTAACTTAGCTGCAGCCTTGCAATAAAGAGTTTCGAAAACAGGTTCCGTTCTTGAGACTTACTCGATGTTAAATTCTGTCTTGTGGTCTAGAATAAATTTCTGGAAAACCTTCCGGAATTACATCTGGAAACTTTGGGATAATATGTTGATCATGAATTTAAGGAATTTCAGAATTCGTATCATGAATGGTGACCATAAGTCTTTGCAGCTAAAAGATAATAATTCACGTGCTCGTATAGCTAGAACAATTTGTACTGATTTTTCTGGCAGGAGTAAAACCAATATGTTCAGGGTTGCTAAGACGGATCTTGTCTTCAATTGGAAGGAAGACTTTAAAATATTGTGATACTGCGGAGTCCTTTCTGGCTGGGAGGTTGGTAAATACCTGTTAGATAAAGTTGTCATAATAATACGTGAAGTAAGCGTGGCGACTTTCGTTGAATGTGTTTGTCTGTAACCTCGCAGAATGAACACTACGTGTCTAACCTGAATAATACTCTAGTGGTGGTAACTGAATTTATGGTCAAACGGGTATACCCCTTTCTGAAGGGTACCCTGAATTACTGAGGGCATGCTTTAGAAACATACTGGAGTTATGAGTTCTGACTGGTATTTTGAGAAAAGATTCGTATGACGTCTACCATGAATGGTGTCCTGATATGTGTCTTCCGAAATGATACATGAGACCTATGTCTTGACTGATGTCTTGACATGTGTTTTAGTGGATGAATCTGGACAAGGCTGAAAATTTTTGGTAACTGCTAGGATTGGCGGACCGGTGAGACTACTAACCTCTGTATTTCTGGTCACGTCCGTTCTGGAGTTCTAATGGTTACTGACTGATTAATTATACGCACAGTGGTTGTCACTACTGCTTTGTCTGTCAATTAATGACGGTCATTATCATGACCGTGATTCATGTAACTATTTTGCTGAGTGGCAGGCTGGGTTCCGGTTCTCACTATTTTGAATGAACGGTCAGCTGAGTGAAGTGTGACATCTAGCTGAGAAGGTAAAATCATGGAATAGGATGGTAGTGTCTGATGGTTGAAATTTATTCTTGTCAGGAATTTCAAATTTATATTTTTCGTCCTTGTTCTGCAGAGTCTTCGTAGTATGAACGGCATCAGCATCTTGAGAGATTTCCAGTATCGGCAACATCCATTTGTGTGGTCTTCAAAGTGTTAGCAGCATCAGCATCCGGTAAAAATCTTTAACTCACGAGCAGCATCAACACCTGGTAGAATATCGACAAGTGGAAACGCCCGTGATGATTGAGGAACAATTAGCAATATCCATGGAGTAGGGTACCTAGAGTACACCTGGACTACTATACATGAAGTATGAACTGAATACTGCACATGGTGCATATCTGAGACACTGTACATGGAGTACACATGAAGTACTATATATGGAACTGGTGGAAATTTTATGGGATGATCGACACTGGTGTCACTTGTCTGACATGATCAAAGAAATAATTTAATTTAAACGATAGTCAACTGATCTGAATAAGTAGCATGATAGGCTTACAATTTCTGCGTCGACTTACTGCTGGTTGTATCACGGTTGAAAAGTATGATATAATTGATGTCCCAACAGTGGTCAGCATGAAGCATGATTAATGAAAGCCAATAATGATATATCATGAAAACGGGTTTTACTGAAGTTCTTGTGTATCTTAACATGAAACATCATTACTTTGCTGAAAACATAATCCTCCTAAGGAGACATGAAGCTGAATCATAATGAATACGACATCAGCGTGAGGGTATGAAAATTTGACTGTTACAAGGAACACAAAAAGTCTAATCAACTGAGGTTTAATATCAACTGATGTGGACGGCTATGGTTCACTTTACAGAATTCAAAGAAGAAACATGTTACTAAGTACGGTGATTCTGGTTCTATCCATACTTGTCAACATTTTCTGGGAACTATCGTGTATAAAATTTATGATCTGGGACTAAATATGGTTGGCCGTAGTCCAATCCATACTTGTCAAAGTTTATGAAATGTCCTGATATGACAAAGGTGAACAACTGTGAATCGGTTCACCAAAACATCATTCGACTGAAAAGAACATGCAACTAAATATGGCAGTCCTGTACCAACCTTTTACTTAGTAAAAAAAAACTTTAAGAAACCGACTGATAACTGAAGAAAACTGACTGATTAATGCATGAGAAACATGAAAGATAACAACGCCAAAATCTGGAAAGTTTCTGGTGACTACCCACTAGTCACAGGTCAAGTTTTAGAGCCTACAGGTAGAACCTTACGCTTTGATACCATAATTGTAACACCCCACTTGGATAAGTGGACCGTTACGTGTATTTATGGCGTATCATCAAAGCATAAGGTAAATGTCCTAAAACATTAACTGACCATAAAGGAATACCGGAATCAAACATTGGTAATCCAAACATAAGCCCAAAACATGAAAAGTAAAATACTGAAGGAAAGGACTAAACAATGTCCAAATAATCAGAATAATGTAAGAAATGCATAAAGTAAGAAGTCTGGATAGCTTCCATCAAATGCACATGCTCTCAGAATCCTAAGAGCGTCCTGGTGTACCTGCCGTTAGAACATGAAAGGAACTACGGCTGAGCATAACGCTCAGTGAACGGATATAAAGCATGATAAGAATATACTGAATGAAACAGGCGATAGAATACTGAAGCTGTAAGACTGATATGTAACATATGGTAGAACTCTGCATAAAATCTGAAAAACCTGGTTCATATATACTGATACTGAAATATAACTATTAATTCTGAAAACATGTATTTACTGTATTTTATTTGCCAGAGCTTATATAGGTCACGTGCTGTAACAACCATGCATGAATAACTGGAGGGGTGACCTTGTCATGCTATAGAGGGGTGACCTCTAAATAACTGTGCTGGGTGGAGGGATCAGCTCCAATGTGAAGGATGTAGAGCACACACCACATTCACCCTGATAACTTGTAACACATATAAGCCTAGGATGCATCCATACGCCCCACTAATAATACGGATAAAATGGCCAAGCTGAGCTGAGTGGGACGATGCAGGATATCACTCTCCTGCATGTGAGTCACGACACCGGTGCCTCTAGTGTCGTGGTTACGGTACCTCCGTAACTAGTACATAAACTGGTCGTGCTTGTATATAATGCTCATGCAATTTTATTTAGTTATTAACATGATTACTGATAAATTTAAACATATACTGGGGAAAACATTTGGCTGAAGACGGGGAATCCTAATCATGCATAGAAAGGAAGTCCTTACTGAAAGGACGGAAAATCCGTACCTTATGTCCAGTAATCGGTGAAAGAGGTGAACAGCGGAAGATGACTACTCCGACTTCACGTGAGCTTCATAATAAAGGACGTGTATGAGTTTCTTGTGCATGGTATAAGTTGTTTGTTCTTAGTTTGAGTTACTTGTACATGATTTATCGTGTCTTTCTTTTACCGTAATGCTATCATTGCTATGTAGTCATTCTTATTTGTAATACTTAAAATTTTGATATCGTCAATTTACCGTTTTGTTTGAGACAACATCTAAATACAAAATAAGAGATTTTAGAAGACATAATATATATCCGAATAATATGACCAACCGAATTACTCTTCATGTAGTTTACTCTGTTCATAAAAATGACTATTGGTTAGAATCTAAAATGAATTGTTTTCAATACTACACTTATTATTAAACTATTAAAACTTTCTCCATTAGTTATGTTATTTTTCCACTTTGATTAAAAGACACAAGTATGAATATTCACTATTAGCAAGAATTTTTATATAATTGGCTTTTATAGAATTAAACGTATCGAGAAGAAAAGAAAAACAAATCATATGCGAGAAGTGAACAATTTGACGTAAAGATCAACACCTATAATGTGAATGTTAACAAGTATACCTCCAGTAGCCGATCGGAGACATTTTGGGCTGAATATACATATGAGTCGCAGCGGCGAATCAAACTCGCACATGTTTTCAAACTCGATCTCGAATATTAACTCGACTCTACTAGTGAAATCAAAACCTCTTTCCCAAACTCGTTCGCATCGTATTCGATCACAATGATCGTTCATATGTGTCGTATACAAGACGATAACGCATCAAAACTACAAGAGTAAGACACCAACTTACTTATACGAACTCGAAAAAGACTTGACATAAAATCATATACATATTGCTTCCATTTTGGTTATGTTGCTTCAAATAAGGTTTAGGCTTTCCCTGTAAATGAGAATGGAGTGGTCAAATATTTTAATAATGATGCATAACTCTCTCAGAGGTGTAAATAAGATTCACAGGGTGATATTTTAGGAATTGGACATGACTTCCTTAACAGTTTAGGAAACTATTGATTGTGCTATAGTATGGCAATAACAAATACTTCGAAAATGTCGAGACCTGGAGTGGAGAAAACAATTTATATAGTATTGACACCAAATTTTTGACGCAATTAGCGGAGACCATTTCAAAAAAGATGGACTACGTTGATTTTAGGCAAAGATAATTTACACTTCATTGCCAATTTAAAATGATTGTTGAATCTCCTATATTTTTAGGATAGGTCCATTCGTGTTTCTTTTTACTTTTCAAATATAGGATACATAATACATATATTTTAGTTCAAAGCTATGCAATCTGATTTACTTGTGTATTGGTTAGTAAATTTTTTAATGGATCGGACCTTGGGACATTAGTCTTGTAAGATTTAAAGCATTCTACGAAGCCCGTTTTTCTTATTCGTGTCATAACTTGAGTTCTTATGTGTTCGTGAATTCATGATTTTTTTTACTTTCGTGTTATATCTTGTTATGTCGTTTTCAATATACGTGTTTACTTGTCTATAATAAATAAATAATATACGTAATACTTGTATTTATACATTAAATAGTCATGATCCACGTCGTGTATTAAATAAATCTAAAGTTTTAATTAATCCATGTTTTCGTGTATTTAATGTCTTTATGTATTTTATGCGGGTTTTACATTGTGATTAATGAAAAGACTACCTTTGATTGCTAAATCCTACATGTATCGATGTTATCTATCTTTTCTTGCTTCTTCCTAATGTTCGCATTAGTGATGCAACCGTTGAACAAGTACTCATCTCGAATTGAGTTACGTTGTGGATTATTCTCTTTGTATTCCTGAGTGCCAACGAGGTCATGAACCTCATGATTAATTGGCTAAGCTCATTTCCTATCATATTGTAGTTAGTTCTTGGTTAACGACTTTTCATCACTCTTTTGCAGATCACTCATTGTTTTTATAAGTTAAAATAGTATTCCTCGAGAAAAATTAGGTTTTCATCACCATATGGATTATTTAAAGTGAGACTTATAAATAATCGTTATCGAAGTAAAGTTGTTTATGAAACGCTTGGGAAAACTTAATTGCTTTCATAAGAAAGAACATCCCTGTAAATTCATTTTGATTCTTATTCAAGAATTAAGCATGAAAATATTTTTATTTTAAACATGATGACAAAGTTTTGACGAACTGAGAATTGCATCGTTAATCTTAAAGTTGTATATAGTTGCGTGCCTACACACAAATTGGAAGGGACCATGCAAGGCTGATTAGTAGTCACCATGAAATTATTAATAAACACTAAATTTTCTTTGAAGATTGTGAATTGAGATTTTATGAGATCTGCAAGAAGTGCAAAATAGGGACATATTGATAGGGACACCTACATATGTGCCCGTACCATTTATTTTTCTGAGTCGAATTTACTCATCTGTTGATATTGTCTTCATTGACGATTGATATCCCCTTCTTGTCCAATTCTCTCGTAGTGAGATTCTTTGGAACAGTATCTAATTATCGAGTATTAATACCCGACTGAGTGTATCGATGTTCCTATCATTTCTTTTGATTAAGATTTCATTTGAATGACCTGGGTAACGATCCAAGGAGCTTTCGAATGCGTACTCAAATCATGAAAACATGGGATATATTCATATTCGTTAGTGTTTTCGTCTTAATCTGATTTGAAATTCTCTCGCGTAGATTATGCGTTTACATTACACTTTTGATATTAGTTATGTCTCCAGTTATCCTTGAATTGTGAAGGATTATGAGTTATTAGTAGTCTTTTGAGAAGTTCACATCTTATCAACGATAACGAAACTAGAAAGTTGATAGTGCCAGTGGAATGGATTGATTGATTATGACATTACGACATCGTCTTAATTGATGGGAACTCGAGTAGAAATCCCCTAAAAGATAAGATGTTGATTATCAAAAGTGATCTAAATAATTCTTGATGGATGACCATATCCTGTATTTAGACTTGAAATTATACCATGAATGGTTATGAACTAAGTCATAAATCTTGTAATCTAGAAAGAACTTAAAGTAAATGTATTAAAAGATGTTTCTGTTATCTGAAACTTTAGGAGGTATTTGCTGGTGAATTACCTAGACTTTCGCCATTAAGGCAATTTGAATGTGGTATTGATTATATTCCTGGTGCTACACCCGTGGCATGTACACTATACTTCAGCACCATCTGAATTAAGAGAGTTACCGTACAACTAAGAAAGTTGTCGGAGAAAGCTTTTATTCTACCGAGCTCGTCATTATGAAGAGCTATGGTGTTATCATTCCTTATATTTATTGATTACCGTGAACTGAATAAATTGACGATCAAAATTCATATCCATTACTCAAGATGGAAGATTTCTCCGATCATTTACAAGGTTCTAGCGTATATTCAAAAATTTGATCCACGACATGGTTATCATTAACTTCGCGTCCGCAAAAAAGATTATCTATTCCAATCACTACATTCAGAACTTGTAATGAACATTATGAGTTTCATGTTATGTCGTTTGGATTGACCAATGCACATGTAGCATCCATAAATTTGGTGAATCACGTGTGTAGGCTGTAATTTGATAAATTCATGCTTGTGATCATTAAGGACCATATCATTTAAAGACTGTCCTGAATCGACCGAGTAGTAAGAACATGTGCCTTGAATATTTAACATGTGATTTAAGGCTTAATCCTTTACAATATTTGACCATGTGATTAATGGTAGTGAAATTTATATTGACTTTTCAAAGATTAGAGCCATTAAGGCTTTGGGTTTTACCAAAAAGAAAGTGGAAATATGTTTTGACAAATAATTTATCAAAGGATTTTTATGAAATTATTCCCTTATACCCAAATCATTTAACTAAACTCCTTTAGGGGTAAATGTTTGTGTATACCTCAAGACAACCTAAGAGGGATTGAGGAAACCATTTAAACCATGATTTGGAATTTGGAACGACAATTTTTTCTTTCCAATTAAGAAAATTTTGACCAAAGTATAAATAAAGATTTTTCGAACATTTACGAATCTTATTAATTATTTTCGATAAATCAACAAAAAATCGTGTTAATAAAATTCAAATTTATTTTGAACATTTTTATATAATTGGTCGAACTAAGAAATTTAAAATTTTTACGTTTACGTTTCGTAAAATTGAATATTTATTATTAATTTACTTGTAATATTTGTCGACGCTTTAAAATGTCGGATTGAGCAAAACTGATAAAAATAATAGTTGAGACGAAACCAAAACTTAGAAAATATGAAGAAAGAATTTCTGAGTGAATTGCGGTCATGATAATTACTTCATCAGGAAAGGTGAATGTAGATATTGACACATTATGTAGAAAGAATAAAGAATCAATTAGAATGTGTTCCTTAATAATGACGGTGCAAAATAATTTGCCCGAACAATTTAAAAAATAGTCGATGCTTGTAAAAAGGATAATATAGATAATAAAAGGGGTTCGCGGCTAATGTGAACCATTAGAATTGAGAAGCCAATGGCGTTAAATGTTTTAAAGGCCACTTGTAGTTGCCAAAATATGGAGGATTTCGAGATTTAGTCATGTTGGAATCTCATAAGATTAAGTATTCTATTCATGTCATTTCTGACTAAATGTATCTTTATCTGAAGAAGTTGTACTGATGACAATTTATGAAGACAGACATCGCCTCATACATTAGTAAACGTCTAACTATTGCAAAGGTCATCATCTGAATTTGATTCGATTTGGGTCATCATCGATAGACTGACCAAATCTGCTAATATCATTCCAGTTACTGATAGATACAAGATGAAGAAATTGACTCTTTTGTATTTAAAGGAGTTGTGTAAACATAGTGTGCCTGTATCGATCATCGCTATCAAGATCCTCGCTTCGCATCGTATTTCTAGAGATTGGCTCAGAAGTCATTTGGAACGAACCTTGATGAGAGTACTGTTTACCACCCCATTCGAAGGGACGAGGTAAAGTAATGATACAAAACACTAGAAGTGTTGTTTTATGCTTGAATGATTGACCTTTGGTAATAAACCGTATAATAGTTTTCCTTTGGAGAGATTATCATTGATAATTATCGTATTAAGATCGAGATCGAATCTTGTGAGAATCAATATGAGAGCATCTGTAAGCAGGAGTTGTGATGAAGACACCCGACATACACCCATTGTGAGTTGGACATGTCTTTTAGGTTTAGGGTTGCCTATGATGACAAACCTAACCTTACAAAATACCCGACCCTCGAGACCTGAAATTAAGGTTCTAAATAGCGTGTGGCGTGGTGTAGCGGTATGATCAAGCCTCAAGCTTTAGCGGTTAAGGCGAAGTTTTTGCGTTTCTTAGGCGTGAAGTAAGGCGATACAAAATACGAAAATATTTATAAATTATTAGTATTTATATCATATTTCAAATGTATTAAGTTTACAAAAGCCTCTTACATACAAACTAAAGTCAAAAAACTATATTTACATGTAATCGTTTTCATTTCTATATAAAAGAGATCGATTTTATCGAAATCAAAATGAAGAAAGCTTCGACCCATCATGACTTATCACGCCTTATGATACTTTTGCTTTTCATTACTCGTCAAGCCTTAACCTCACGCCTTGGCCTATAGCAAGGCGTGAAGGTGGAGCCTTACGCCTTTGCGAGCCCATTGCGAAGCCTTTACGAGCCTTTTAGAACCATGCCTGAAATGATCTAATTATTGACTGCCAGTATTGGGCAGGAGGTTATGTGAATATGAAATGTAGATCTTGAAGTGCATAATGGGTAGCGAAGTTATGCCAAAAATTTTCACCATGGAAAAATGAATTGATGATCTGAAAGATCATGGGAAATAAGTCCCCGTTGTATGGGACCATTGAGATAATGTAAAAAGTTGGTTTGAAAGGCATATAAGCTGGATCTACCCTAGGACTTCAAGTGCTACGTGAATTATGTTTCGTATATCGAACTTGATAAAATGTCTATCAAGTGAGAATCTGATTACTTCTTGATGAAGTTTAGATCGGCGAAAAGTTGCATTCATCAAAAACCCGTGAACATCATGGATAGAGAAAGTAAGTCAACATTAAGCCTGATCGTATTCCCGTAGTTATGTTTGATGAAACTCGCGTATTGTAATGAATTAAACTTGTGAGAAAAGACCGAATGTGGAGGAAATACCCACATGGCTCTAACTCTATAAGAAGCGAGTAGTAAGATAAATCGATCTTTGAGGACAAAGATCCTGTTTAGGGGTAAATGATGTGACAATCCGTCAATTTATGGTTGATATTTTATTCTCAAGTATTATTTAAAAACATTATTTTAATGTTATATTATGAACTCACTCATTTTGGGAAGAAATTTGGGTTTACGTCTTGAAGTAGCATCGACTACAGCTAAACCGGAGGACTCTACGTTACGTGCTTACGTTTACATCCGTCTTTGGTGACAGTCCGACACTTCAGGAAATAAATTTATCCGTGAATATTATTTTGGAATTTTAAATTTGTGTTGGTTCATAAACTCACAAATTTACGAGAAGAGATTAGGACTTACGTGAATAATTTAACGTCTTTGACGATTAAACCGGAAACCCTAGGTTTACGTATTTACGTTTTTGAACTCCGCTTTTTATGAGACAATTTTTATTAGATTCGTTTTGTGCTGTTGATTCATAATTTATAAAAACGTTTTTCGTAAAACGACCCGAGGGCACGCAAATCGAGGAAACTAGAATCGAGGAGTACCCGTAAATTAATAGGGATGGGAAAAGTTTACACTTGCCCACCCCCATAACAAGTGGCAGCAAGCTTAGCCAACACACTTCATGTGTGTGTCAACTTGATATTAAACCAAGGACACATGTCCTCCTTTTCATTCAAAACCACTTAAGGCTTAAACAAGCTAACTAAAACACTAGCAACTCATATCTTACATGCAAAATTCACATATCTCTCTCTCTCTTTTGCTCTCTTGTCTGTCCACCACCACCCATAAACCACCACCATTGATTAAAATTCATCCATGAATCCTATGTTATTCTTACACAAGAAGATGTCCTTTTGAAGCCTTATTGATTGGAGGTGATCATAACATCCACAACATGAAGATCAAGGGCTGATTTTTGGAGGATTCTACAAATACTTGATGGTTCTAGAAGTGGTGTTGATATCTCATAAGATTGGTTACCCAAAACCAAGTCTTGTTCATCCAAAAACTCATCATTTGATCACTTTGGTGGTATAGAGATTGTTTCTTCCTATCCTCTTGTTATTTTGAATATGTAATCTTGTATTTTATTTATTTATGTATATGTATATGATGATGAATGATGATCAAAATATTATGTGAGGATTTGGTGTTGATAGATTTGATTAAAAAGATTAAAATCTACATGAAAGGATGTTAAAATCATGGCTAAATATGTAGGCTGTATAAAACAGTAAAGAGCTAGATGATAACTTGTTAAAATGACCTCGTAAAATTAATATACAGTAAGGTATGTGTCTTGTACATATGTGAGAGTTGGCCACTCAATGAAATCTTTATAATGAGTAAGATATGATCAAAACAATATTGGAGTACAAATCTGCATAGACTGTTTTGGACGAATTTATTAAAATACTTAGAGGCTGATTCATCAGTAGCTATAAAAGAGTTAAATGAAGCACATATCATTTAGTTTCTGCTATAAAAAATTAGGGTTCTATCTCCTTATAGAACTCTATATATGGATGTTTTAGTAGACTCAATATTTAGGATCAGATTTTGTAAAATAAAAAGTATATAATATAAGCACTCAAATTATGTACTTATAAAATATACATATATAAAAACCCACTAGTTACTAATAATAATTATAAATGAGAGTTATATATTATGATATTAAAATGAGACATTTTATATAATTTACATGTACAAACATTTTACAAGTTATAAAAACTATATACATAAGTTTTACGTCTTTTCGGCTAAAACCGAAAGATTAACGTTTTTGTTAAATAAAACTTAGACGGTCGGACCCGTCTAATGTAAACTTTTTATAAACTCACATACTGATTTATAAACGTACATAACAAGTAAAAACCGATAACACCCGAGCTTTATAACATATGGACATTAACAGGCCAAATTAGCCTTATTGGACTATTAACCCAACTAATTTGGCTAAACACTAATGGACTTATTCATTGGGCTTAACCCACTTGGGCCCAACATGTGAGTATAGGGATGATGTTAAAAGTATAAAATTGGACTAATAGAATGTAATGGGCTTATAATGGGCTTAGTGGGCCTTGACATGTAAACAAGTTAAACTAGTGAAACTAGTATAAATCTTTTCCAACACATAACACTATAATGAGTGAATAAAGATGTACAATCCCACTTGATCATCATCATATTTATAAAATCATAATATATATACATAGCCGTTATTTTTACAAAGTCATTGGAAAAGAGTCTAAGGTTTCTGTGATTGAAACACGTACCGTACATCCAAATCGCCGATAACCGCCTTTCCCAATCAACGTGAGTTCATAGCCTCGCACTCTTTTAAATGTTTTATGAAATGTTTTATAAACCCGTGAGGGAGATAACATGTTAAGTTTTAATAAAATAGGACACCAGTTGTCCCGATTGTTTGTTTATTGATATGGACCCGAATGATTATATGACCCGATGAATGATTATATGGCCCGATAAATGAAATGAAATGGATTATTAAAGTTAGGTTATGTCACTAAAAGTCCCATTAGCATGAATTGTAAACTACCAGGATTTGGTAGACGCTTATGCATATAATAGTACTATTTGGGGAAGATCACCCCAGTTCGTGCCTTGACGGTTGATCCCCGTCGTGCCACACTGATTGGTAAGCGAATTTATGTATGAGAAGATTTATATAAGCGTGATTATTGTGACGACACGTTGTTTTAGATTGGCAAATGAGTTTCGGGTTAGCTACCCGTTGTTTGTTATAGTAAGGTAGCAATGTCATGCGGCTTATAATAGTCCAATAACGAAAATACTGCTATACGCATTGAATTACATTATATTGCCTGACTAGCAATACGGGGTCTTAATATTCATATTATGTTCGTGTTTTGGTTTTACATAACCATATTCATATAACGGTTTTTATTTAACTTTATACAACGTTATAAAACGTATTGTATGATGTATTTACGACATTGGTTCGTATAATGGTTTTGAAGTCAAAAGCCTATAGTATGATTTAAAACAAAGATTTGTATAAAGTATTTTTGGCTTATTTTATGGCCTACAACAAAGGATTGTATAAAATAATTTTCGGTAATAAATATATACCGAAGATATATTAATGGTTTTTAAACTCTATGAATTCACTCGGCGTTTTCGCTGACCTTTTCTTTTAACATGTTTTATCTCAGGTACTTGAAGGTAATTCTCGAGAAGAAGACAAGAATTCATGGCCCGCACTTAAATAACAATTTCCATTCAAATGTTTTGTAAAATTGTATGAAATGCTATGACCTAGGACCTATGTAAATTTGATATTCATGAATGGAAAATGATTTATTATTAAACGACTCGATTTTAATAGTTGTCTATGATTTGAGTAATGTGCTATCCCGTAACACCAACGATTCTTCCGCTAAACTAAATTATGAATATTTGGGGGTGTTACAATATTCCTGCTTCCGGTTTCTTAGTCCGCATGTTTGGCAATTTGTTTCTATGATATTGACTGAGCGGAGTTGTGTGGGGACGTTGTAAGTTTAGTTTCCTTTGGAAACTCTCCACACCAAGCTGTAAGTCTTTAACCCGACGTTTGATGACGATCTTCCGAGTAAATTGACGAAGATTTGAACTTAATGCAATGACGGTTTCAGGACATAAGTGACTGAACTTTTCTTGAGCTAATATTAGTAGAAGATCTTCAATGTCTTCAAGACGAAGGAACTGGAGGTCACTTTCACTGATTATGTATTCATTCTCGTCAGTACGTTTGAACCGTATTACATTCAAGTAATCATAACCGAATACCGTTTGAGTAAGGCCTCCTTGTATGCTTTTAATTCAAAGATCTGAGAGAATAAGAGAACCTAATTTTTCATAATTAAAGTGGTTGTATGCTAACTTCTTCTTTTTATCCCAATGATTAATTCCAAGCTCTGCTTATGGATCATAAAATTTGAGCAACTTCCTTCGCCATAGATCAGGTACTTTGTCTTCAATCCAAGGTACATTCTCCAAGTTTACTGCCTTGACCTTGGTGAGTGATGTAGCGTATTTTTTCGCGCCTTGTTCTAGATACTCGAGATCATGAGAGACGAAATAGTCCATTGGATATTCGTAGAACCGACGATGACTGTGGGTGTAAGAGGCAGTAATACTGGAGTTTGAATTTCAGAAGTCGTCACTTTCATAGCCTTCGCAAGCTCATTTATGTGATATTCAGCCTCATTATTGCTGATTTTCATGGTGTCAAAAAAATTCACATCTGCGAGTGACAATGTGAGAAGATCTGGAGTCATGTTGGGTCTCCCGTAATTATACGTAAGGAATGCCGAAAAATCGATTGGATTGGATTGTTGAGGAACTGAGTCAGCTCGATCTCTGTTGCTGTAGAGAAAGGATGTTGTGGTGCAGCCTCAGTAATCCATGGTTGCGCCTGTACACTCTCGTCGATGATAAGAGATTCAGCAAATGTTGGTTCAGTTACATTTAGGTCTTCGACTTCCATGTCAGAAGCAGGCTGATCCATTGTAGGAGGTGGAGAATGTTGTTCTTCTGAGATCAGATGTTCGTCTTTGACCATTGGTACTGTGTCAGACACGTTAGTAAGAACCGATTCAGTGAACTTACCTGTACTGTCCGCTTTGTTCGTTTCCTCACCTACGACTTTGTCGGCGTGTTTATCCTCACTTTCATCCTTATCATTGTCATTCTTGTCGGTTTGCCCTTCATCGACGTTTTTTCCAGTATCATTTTTTGCATTGGCATTATTGTCATCATTCTCATCATCATCCTCGTCTTCGTCCTATTCATCTTCATCATCATCGTCTTCTCCACCGTCATCATCATCTTCATCTTCATCTTCATTATCGTCCTCATCTTCATCGTCCTCATCATCATCCCCATTAATATCATTTTTATCATCATCTCCATCCTCATCATCGTCCTCATCTTCATCGTCCTCATCATCATCCCCATTACTATCATTTTTAGCATCATCTCCATCCTTAACCCGATTACCATTATGCTCATTATCTTCATTCACGACATCGTCTTCATCCTCATTCTTAGACTGTTCAACTTCTTCAGGTGTGTCTTTGATGATAGCCTTTTTGAGATATTGTAGAAGTTTTCTTTTTGTCTTCGTTTTATCTGACCCCATGTTGTTTGGTCGGGTTTGCAATAAATGCATCAGTTGAAGATCAGATAAACTGGTAGTGAATAGGTTTGGTAGCTCTTGGTTGACATATGACTTTACTTCACGTTGAATGATGTTGGTCATAATATCATTTATGGAATCAATGAAGGCAACGTTTTCTTTGTCACGTTCTTCCTTTTCTTCAATAAACTCTTTATGCTGTCTTTGCAGTTTTTTGATGCTGTCATATATCTCCTGGAGTTTAGACTCGTCACGTTGCTGTTCTCTGAAGGATTTTGTACCAGGCTTAGTGATCGATGTTTTCATAATTCCAGTCTATTTTTCCTAAGCCTCTAATTGTTTTTGAAAGTTCTGAATGACTTCGTCATTGACAGTAAGAAATGGACTGGAGGTGGATGATACTTGTTGTACTGTGGATGGTGAAGGTGTAACCACAAGTGGTAAAGAGGTGGTGGATGGTAAAATATGTTGGGTGGTGGTTAGTACAGATTGTATGATGATTGGTGGAGGTGTTGGGACAGTTATTTGGGCGATGGTTTGTACTGATTGTTCGAGGGGTTCAGTTATGGGAGTTTGTGTGATGATAGTGTTGATTACCGAGGGGATGAGTGGTGGAATGGTACTTGTTGTAGTTGAAGTGATAGGAACGTCCACCATATTCTCATTCGTCGAGGGATCGATATTCGTTACTTCAACGCCTTCCCCTTAAAAATTAAGATATTTCATTACATCGTCAGAACCAAAAGTAGACTTACTTTGGGTTTGAGTTGCTGAAGTGAAAATCACATGATCGTCATCTGAAGTCAAAGTGCAAGTTGTTTCTGGTAATGATGTGTTGATATTAGCATCGTCGTACAGTGTTTCTATTGTGTAGTCACTGCCACCATCCCCCTCATTATGCTCAAGAGTTTCAAAGGTAAATGTGCCAACTTGGTCATCATTAGGATCTTGATAGGTTTTAAGGCTTGTGATTCCATGGGTTTGTTCTTCCTCGGTTGTAGTAGGAACTGTATCAAAAAGATTAGTATCTTCATCAGGTTCACCAAATTCATCTAAGTCATGTGCTGGTTTAGAACCTGAACCCTTGGATTTCACGAGAGCCTCCTCTTTGCTCTTCCTAAGGTTGATCCGTAGCTGTTTGTCTTGAGAGATATTTTCTGGAGCTGGTTCATCTTCATCAATAAGTGCTTCTTTACCTTTATCTTTCTTTGCCTTCTTTGCTGGTGTCTTTGACTCAACATGTTTAGAAGATCTCTTCCTCCTTTTGCCTTTGGGTAGGTTATAAAAATCTCCAGATGCAACTCTTTTCCTCTGAATTTCAATTTCTCTCAAGACTTCACGATATGCGTCACTGTCCTTAACACCGTCATTCAACATGCATTCTGGAATAATAGTTGGAACCTTCTTGTATTTACCCACTGTTTTGGGTCCTTCTTGTTTCATGTGGTCCAAAATGTAATCATGATCTTCAGTGTGGTAAGAAAAATCTCCACATCAACTAATGGTTGAGGGGTTTGCCTTCATGAAATGATCTATGATGAGCTTTGTGAATTTTGGAAAGATCAGATGATTAGACTTCCTTTTTTTGTTTTTGAAGCCTTGAAAATAAAGTTCTTCCCAGATAAGACTACCATAATCGATTTGCAGACCACTGTAAATCCCCCAAAGAATAGAAGATTGAGTGGGTCTAAACATGTTTGGTCCCTTTGACTTTGCAGCGAAACATTGAGTTATGATACTAATTATTGCTTTCCAAGGTTGTCCTATGTGCGATGTATGAAATGAAGACAGATTGGATAGTTCGCCATCATACTCAAGGAATGTTATCAGCTCCATCAATTGTTCCTTAGTAGGAGGGGTAGCATACTTATCACCACTAGCAAGAGGAGGGAAGCCCAAGATAGTCCGAAAAAGATCGAGACTAAGTTTCATTCGTTGAAGATCTATGGTGAAGTCAATCGTAGTGGCTGAGGTGGAAGACACTGATTTCCAGAATTCATACAAGTATATCTTTTGAACTGATGTTATGGCCTTTATGATTTTGTTGATTGGTGAGTTGTCGAGTAGATTGCTAATTTGAATGTGGTCTGAGGTGGATCAAAATCTTCCCTTAGTCTGAAATTGTTCTCTGCTAATGGAAATCGTTCTCCTTTTGGGACAAGTGCTTCATGTAATACCCGTGAATGTGCCATATGATGCTAAGTTATTGTCTCAAGAGTTGTTCAGTATGAGCACCACTCGTAAGTTGTGCCTCACTTGTGGATGTGATATCCCGAGCCCAACGTCATTTATTTAATCCTATTTTTACGAATATTTTTTAAATTTTTAAGAAATTTCGTTTGTTATATATTTGACAGTTTAAGTTGAAACCAATATTTACGGTCGTAATTTTAACATTTGACGATTTAAGAAGAACCGATGACGACTATGATACCGACGGATGCCCAAAAGTTATCTTTTGTTATCGATTGATCGATACTTGAGTTTTTCGAGATTTTATTTTTATTACGTGTTAAGTCGAGTCGGAACCATGTGTATATTCGTTTTGAGTGCGTTGAACCATTTAAAAGTATTTTCGAGTGTCCGGGGCGACCCCCGACTCCCGTAAATTTTCTAAACCCGTCATTTAGCCAAAATCCCGCTCTTTAAATGGTCGTTTATTAGTAAGGCCAAAATAAAGAAAAAATTACCAATTGGGTCCCTCCATTTTTACAAAAAGGAACAAGGACATACACACACTTCATTTTGAAAAAAAAACATCATCTCTTTCTTTTTCTCTCTAGGCCGCCGACCACCCACCACACAATCACCACCATCATCATTTTTTTAGGTTTTTGACAAATCTAATCAAATACCATCCTTTATAATCATCTTGTAAGTAAATCCCACCAACAAAAACAAACATGCAACAACTTGATTTTTCCAAAAATTATGATTTTTCAAAAACGGATTTTGATCTAATTAAATGGTATACAAATTTAATTCATGTGTTTATAATGTTAAATCTTCAATAAAACACGTTGGAGGGGCTGTTTTCTTGGGTGGTTTTGCTACACCAAACCCACGGCCAAATGGGTTTGGTGGTGGCTTGATGATTTTGATGCTTATGTGTTGTGGGTTATGTTTACGATCATGTTTGTGATGTTTTAAATGATTTACACTAATTGCATGTATGATTTAGGCTTTAGGTTTTGATGAGATTTGATTTTCATATTGTTATGGGCTGTTTGGATGATTGGGTATGATTACAAGTGGTTAATCTATGTTTAGATGTTGTTTGGATGGATTGGAATCAAGTGTTGAATTGATTTTGGAAGGGTGCTTTTAGACCAGAATGTTTAGGGCTTATTTTCATGGGTTTAATTTTGTAAACAGGTCAAAATGATAGGATAGAGATGTAGAGCTTTGTCTTAGCTTCGTTTCGGTATAAGGTAGAGCTTACGACTCCAAACGAGTCAAAAGTTATGCTACTTTGAAAGTTCGTGTACCGGGAGATGAGAATCAACATAATCCGAAATTATGTTTAGTTTTGGGTCAAATCCCGGGGACCATATATAGAGTTTGGTAAATGATTGAAAGTTAATTTTTGGTTTCAAACCTGCATTTGTGAGTCTATTTTTAGACTTAGGTGTTGGATTGGTCAATGGCGTATTTTAAATGGGTCAAACAGGTCCAACATGGTCAAAGTGCAAAATCAGTCCTAAATGTGTACGTCTAGTAATGTGATGTGTAACGAGTTATAGAAGTGAAAACTTTTCATGGGATTAAATATGGGTTTTATACAGGTCATGAGGTATTTTTGGGAATTTTCATGAAATTTATATAGGTTCTTAAGTCATAGCAAACAGCCCGTACTTTTGGTAAGTACCGGCAAAATCTATAAAATGGGAATCAACTTTAATTACGTAGGTAAATGGTATAAGTCTAGTAACAACTACTTGTTTGTGTTTGGCGTAAGTTTTCATAAGCATTGAGTGTGTTTGCATATGCGTGTGTTTAGTACAATAATGTAAGCGGAGTATTGATTTGGTTTTCGTACCTTGATTTTTAGGTCAAGTGTTAAAGTTTCCCGGGCATCCACGTCGTCGGTGACATTTCTCGCTACGTCTTCGCTAGAACCACTACTACTATGCCAGGTGAGTCTATAGCCTCGCTCTTTACTTATTTCAAATGTTTTTACCCGCGAGGGGGATGCATGCTATTTAAATAAAAAGAACATAAGTCATGAATGATTGTTGGACCCGAATGTTGCCTTGAATTGTGTTGAGTCCCTAGTTGTGAAAGTCCCTAAATTCGTGAACTATTAACTATTGTTTTGCCCTTGTGTGGGTGAGATAGCCGCTTATACAATTGATAGTACTATGGGGTTGACGACCCTATCCGAGACGAGAGCTAGTACGTTGAGTACCCTCTGCGAACGGATAACTTGTGATAAGAAGTAAGGTATAATTTCAACTAATGCCTTTATAAGGGGCACTAGTTTCACTTAAATCATGTCGGTAAATGTACGCGGGTGATTGAGTTAACGGATTAGTGTCACGAGCTTAAACACAATTATTAGATATTGCTAAAGATAATATCCTTGAATAATAGATTGTGAGTACGACAATGCTATTGAATGGTCATGATTGGTTTTAATACTTATGTTCAACCTATGATTTTGATAAACCTATAGATTCGCTCAACCTTTGTGTTGACGGTTTTAAGCATGTGTTTCAGGTAACCAAGATTGATAGCAACGAAGCATGCGAGGATGGAAGTTGTTGTGGCTTGGCGGTCTACTTTGTTTTTCCTCCCTTTTAGCACTTAAATATTTATATTATGTCATGTGAACGAAAATGTACTTTTGGGTTGAGATTCAATGGGGACCAAAACGCGACTCTGTTTTGTATTATCTTTGGGGTTTGGAAAACAGTAGACTTTGATGTTTTAATCAATCTTTAACTTATGTTCAAATTTCTACGTCTCTTTGAGTTGTTCGAAATAGCTTATGTGTGATGATAACTTCCTAGCACCCAAATGTTGTAGTTCCGCTGCGCATAGCATTAGTTAGGGGTGTTATAGATTGGTAATCAGAGCCATGAATTATAGAGAACTAGGTCATTTTCAAAAATCCTAAACTATAACTTTTGGTGTCGTAAGAAATTGTCCAAGCACACAACTATCCTGCATCGCTCCGGTAAGATTTCTTTAGCATTGCTTTATATTTTAGATGTATCACTCAAACTGACAAGAATTCCCTAGTATTTAGTAAGTAAATACTATGATATATATTGAGATATATTTTTTTGTGTACGTCGAGTACTTAATATCGTAATTTGCGAACATTTATACGACTATCATATGTGTTGCATGTAATTGGCATACGGGCTACATTGCATTACATGGCAACACTACGTTGTGATCCTATTTGTATGTGAGAGTGATTGTATGTATAGGCATGTATAAACTATGGTATTTGGAGGCATTGCACGTGAAGCAATGGTCCTTGCGTGATTATTGTACATTTAAAAAGCGGTTTTGTTGAGAATTCGGCCTCACCGCCAATTATCAATCTTGATAAATAATTTATTGATCGAATAACCGAGTGTGAACCTCGATTGATACTCTAGATACGTAAATAATTCTTCGTAATATATTTTATATCGACTAGATTGATCTCGATTGTCGTTATCGCACTGTGATGTGTCATTCTTGGACATCTTCTTTTGAAACGTAATTTACTTGCATATTATTTTATTTCCTTTATTCCTTATGGGTTTGATATATTGGTTGGCGTAACTATAACATAGACGAAGTATAATCAGCGATGCGTACATCGTAGCGGCGAATCATGTGTGTATATTATGAAACGTGGTTGAGGCGTATCGCCATTTAATCGTTTTTATCATCCTACTTGAATTTAAATATGTGTTTTAAGGATAGACTAGCGTTGTGATCAAGTGTGATAGCTTGAAGTTTGGTTTGTTTGTGTTAATTTTGTGGTGTACGATTTCGAGACTCATCCGAGGCCGATAACAACACTTAGTTGACATACGTATTCTCATTTCATTTATTGCATTTGTCTTGTTGTCTCATTATTTTGAATTTGATATTATACATGACGAGGTCCGGCATTTGTATGATTTAAATAAGCATTAAACTTTGTGATCGAATGATTTAAACATAAAGTGTTTTACATATTAAATAAATGGTGAATGAAACTTTTGGATAAAAATGACCTATGGTGTGTCTTGTAACAAAGTAGAATTTGTATAGAGAATAAATGGATAAAGTGAAATTATTTTTCCTTCAACCTTGGTTGGTAAATCGTAATAAGTAATTTATATTACTCGTAAAATCTTTGCTTTCACACATTAATGACTTGATACTAAAAGCTTGTGATGGAACTGTCAAAATTTGCTTAATGTAATTTGCAAATAGGAGTTATTAATAAAGATTAACGATATGACTATTGAGTATATGCAACTTTGGATTGAATACGGATTAATTTTAGGTCATTATGGTAAACTCTTGGCGTATCTTTTAATACAGAATGAGTAGAAAAATTGGCCTCGTATTTTGGAGCTAGAGACTTTGTAAAATTTGTTTTATTTTAAACATAAGGTCAAGTTATATTTACGAATGCATTGGTATAAAATGGAACTCATAACTCCTTGTAGTGAATAACGTGGGACAAAATCAGAATATACACTTTAAGTGAGAAATTCTAACGCTTGAAACGAATTTTTAAATGTTGATGGAACGTCATTTTACTCTACTGCGAGATGTGTTAATTTTAAAATCATTTGATAATTGGCTAAAGATTTAAAATTCGAATTTTCTATATTTTAGAATTATCGAAATAATCATCTTAATTACTTATTATTATTATTATTATCGAGATTCAAGTGTCGACTAAAATCAGTAAGTATCCGAGATAATACCACGTGAAACCTCTTTATCATTTGAGTCGAATTGCGCGAATATGATTTAACAAAATAGTTTTAAGGAAGACTTATGTATAATAAAAAGTCAAAAGTTGATTTTAAGAGTTAATTGGACTAGTTTGAGTCATGATGGATATTTGTATATACGTAATAAGACAAGTCGTAATAATAATAACGTGAAACTTTAAAAATTCTTACTATGTACGTTTGTGGTACTTAAGATATGAACATTAATGACATTTTGACACTGTAGAATATTGATAACCTATGAATCTATGAAGTGGGTTGATGTTTTCTAGTGAGAGAAACTAGAGAGAGAAAGTGAGAGAATATGTGAAAGATTTTATTAATATGAAATGCAATATGGAACAACAACCAACCCCTTTCCTTAGTGGAAAGGGGTATTTATAGTACCAAGCTAAACATGGGCTTGGGCCGGTCCATGACAAGCCCATGGACCGGTTCTTACTTAAGTTAATAAGTAACTAACAACTATTATCTAACTACGAGCTATTACAACATGAATATTATTGTGGAGTGACCGATACTTCTAATATACGTAAAAACGTATTTCTAACAATCTCTCCCTAAGGGAGGTCACTCCACGTTTACAAAGTTCTAAACCTAGCATACTATACTAAGTCTTCGTTCTTTAGCTCGTAGTCTTTTCTTCTTTTCTTTCTTTTGTTGTGAATATGTTGATTTGATCTTTTTGGCTTTGACTTGAGAGCATTGTTCTTTGGCCTTTCACGTGCGATCTTTGCCTTTCTTGTGAACTTTGCCTCCTCGTGACTTCATGTTCCACACACTTACGTCTTTTTGTTGAATTCTCGAAAGCTTCAGAGTTTGGTACAGCGGAAGACTTCATCTTGTACTTTCTTGAATTTTTGCTGAACTTTGTTGCAAAAGACATAAGCATGTGGGAACGACTTTTTCAGGTACACCGCAACACCACCGTCTTCACTGGTACACAGCAACGCCACCGTCTTCAACAGGTACACAGCAACGCCACCGTCTTTAACAGGTACACAGCAACGACACGAATAAAATGGCTTTGAACATTTTATTCTAATTCGGTAGCATTTTACCTCCGGTCGGTGAAGACCGTTGGACGATATTAAATATCGTACCCGTGACGGATAGTTTCAATTAAGTAACTTCCTGACAGGATTTCGCGGGTAAACCCGTTCTCTTTATTCGACCGTCCAAAGCTGACTGCGAACATAAAGAGTGAATCACTTGGATAAATTATCCTTGTGATTAAAAGCCGTCAATTCATGAAACCTGGAACAAGTGAATTTCAACTAAGATTTTCACCATCGTTGCTTTCCAGTTGTCACGAGCTCAATTCATAAAGAATCTTGCACGTTACCTACCAAGTGCTGTTTGATGTTGACACTAGAAGGATTTTCACTCGTCACTGTGGTCAATAAAGAGTCACTCTGAGTGTTCTGGCAAGATCATATGATAATGCGAAGAGGCCTGGAACGAGTTTAAGTTCAATTAAGAATTAAACCACTGTTACCTTCCAGTTTTTCACAAGATTGGTTCTAAAAGAACCGCACGTGTAACCTACCATGAGCTTGTTTGATGTTGGCTCAAGCAGGATTTCCATCTTCATTGTAATACTTACGTATTACTCGGATGTTCTGGCAATATTACAGGAATACTGCGTAGGACTCATGAAAATATCTTACTTTTCACAGTGTGTGAGAAAGCAAGGAATAAATGAAAAGTGTCCTAATGAGACTTTTGATGATCTCTTGGCTCTAGACTCGATTGTGCGTTTTGATTTAGTGAGCGATGGCTGGAGAGGAGTGCCACCTTTTCAATACCAGTCTATTCGGAGTGAATAAACCAATAGATAACGTGTTAATCTCCGTGTGATTAAAACAAATACCTTTTGAGAGATATTTGAGTTAGCTGGGAAAGGGTTGTGCATTGCATCACTGGGTCCATGATGTCTTTCTTCAATACCGAGAATCATTAACAAAAATGACCTCAATAGCATATGTATTGACCCGGTTTCTGCCTAAAGTTGTAAGGAGGGCTTCTTTCTTTACACCCTTTATCTTTACATTTCTTTTTCATTCTTCAACCCCTTCAATGCTTACCAATACGTCATCACTAGCACCTTGTTGTGATTGTTCCAGTGCTAGCTTAAGTACTTGGTCGGCATTCAGCTACGTTCACATTCTTTCTCCATCTTTCCTAGGACTTCTAATTCTATCTATGGAATTGTCCTTGGGAAGATTCCATCGGTTCTGATGAATCATTGGACTAAACCTATTCCTACCACCCTTTTGTCACCACATCCGTCGTGAATTAAGCGTGTTTTGGGAAGGAATTGCCACCATGAAAAATCATTGAAAATCACATAAGGTACTTGTGATATTGAAATCAAAAAGTTTTGTACCTTAGGTGTTTTGTTCATCAAAAACGCTCCCCCTTAACACATGCTTAACACATATTAAGTTGGATACTCTTTAAGTCTTTTTCATCTTTTAGTCAAGTATCACTTACGTCTCCTTAATCCCATTTTCTCCCCTTATCCAAAATGTTAACCATTAATATTTGGGATATTGAATGGATTAACCGGTCTTTGGGTAAAAATGAAATCGATGTTAGGCCATAGAACAAGTTATTGCTCCCCCTTAATTTAATAAGGGATGATTGTAGTGCTTTAGTATGATATATTTTGAAAGATTTAGAATCTCGTGAGAAATTCTTGAAAAATTATCATACCTTAACACTACAACAAGCCATTAAAGCACATTATTCACAAATATACATATTCACAAATAATACCAATATAGAGTGACCTGAAATGTACAACCCATTAGATGGATCGTTGCAGTGTCCTGTAGTGCACTCCATATGGTCTACCACCCACGAATCTTTCCAAGCTCCTCATCAATCTACGTTCACGGAGCTTCTGATCGATCTTCTTGATCACGTACCTTGCCATCTGCCGGTAACCTGGATGCCAATCCTCCGTCATTTCTGGCAAAGTTCCACCCGAGTTCAGGTGCTCCAACTTTCCTCGGACTTGTATAAGAGTTCCATCACTATACTTGTGGAGCTCCCCCACCCTCATAAACTTCATCAAACCTCGACTGTTCAAGTAGAAAATGCCGTAATTCGGAACAGAAATGCCGGTATAGGGACATCTTGCTACATGTTGAGGTAACACTTGATTCACAGGACGGGTTAAATTGAGCTTCCTCTGATAGCTTTCGACTCCCAACTAAAGATCTTCAACTCGTGTCTTGATGACAACGCTTCGTGTAAACATACGAAGTGCTGTATTCAAAGCAATCAGGTCTTCACGAGGAATGTGTGTGAGTTGATCTCGAGTCATCAGAAGCAGCATATCTTCAATATCCTCAAGGCGAATGATGGAAAAATCTCCCTGCTGGATTCTGTATTCCCTGTCATCCTCCCTTTTCAAACGAATCTCCGTCACATGATAATAGCCGTTCTTGGCTTCTGTTTTCATCCCTAAAATGTTGGAGATGCGGATATCGGATCTAACTGAGCTTCCAGAATTGACTAGGCAGCAACCCCTGTACGCCCTTCTGACTCGTTCGTCCCAATGAGATGCACCTATGACAGCATACATATCATAATTACGATTTATCTTAGGAACCCAGAGTCGGTTTACCTTTTCCTCGATAAAGGGCCCCAGTTGGCAGCTTTCAGCAAGGTCAGGGATGTTGCGTACTTTGATGACCCCTTCAGTAGATACACCAGATCATTGGTGACAAAGAAGTCAAGAGCAATCTGATTATCTTGATCCATTGGAGGTGGAGCTCTTTCTTATTCATGAAGACCTGGCCGTTGAACGGTATTCAGAGCCTTCAGGATCTCCTCGGCATAATATTCGAACTCCATTTGGGTCAACCGGGTTTTGGCGCGAAGTCTTTTATCCATCAGTACTTTCTTCACCAATGATGGAGTAACCGAAGTCTTATACTCATGAGCAAGAAATGCACATAAGTCAATCAGACTTCGGATACGAAGATATAAGACCTCTTTGTCAGCGTCGGTGATCGGATCATACTGCGCCGCTGCCGTGATCCAAGCCTGTGGTGGAGCAGTCTCGTCGATTTCCAACGTGTCCTCCCAGTTCCTTGTGCTTGGTTCAGGTATAGTAGATTGTGGGTTTTGTTGCTGAGGAGTGGAGACGTGAACATCTGCTTGTTCTGATTCAGGCATTTCAGCAGTGTCATGGACGGGTGAGTGTTGTGCAGCTTCTGGTTCGGTTACCGATTCTGCAATCACAGGGGTAACAACACAAGAACTAACGGGGTTAGTGGTAACAGGTATTGATGCATGGATAAATGTTCCAGGAATAGATGACCCTGTAGTGGCATTCACGTCATGGCGCCACTTCGATCGTCTGGATTCCGTGGATGTAGATTTCTCCTTTGGTGCTGCATCTTTCTTGGATTTGGTGCCAGACTTAACCACTTTCTTTGAGCTGGCGCCCTTATCCCCTTTCTCACGCTGTTCACCTTTATCCGCATTGCTCCCCTTAACACTCTCCTGGTGACCATCACCACCATCATTACCATCATTATCATCATCATCTGCATCCTCATCATCATCATCCTCATCCTCATCCTCATCATCATTTTCATCTTCATCATCATCATTCTCATCATCATCATTCTGATCATTCTCATCCTCATCATCCTCCTCATTCTTGTCTTCTTCTTCTTCTTCTTCTTCTTCCTCCTCTCCACCAGTACCCTCTTCTTCGTCGCTCTCTTCCCTTTCTTCTTCAGGGAGAATGTGGTAGGGTACCACACTTCCAAACGTCTTGAACAACCTATCATCCTCCATGATAGCGTCATTCAGGGATTTGAAGAGAGCCCGTTGTTTCCTCGATTTATCAAACGATCCAAGTTCCTTCATTCGAGCTTTGAGAATCTTCTTAAGTTCAAAATCCGTCAAGTCATAAGCGATCTTGTAGGCGGCTTCTGAAGGATTGGATGATTTGATCATTAAGTTGTCTGCAGCAAGCGTCTTCAAGTCATCACGCAGTTTAGGCATTAAGGATTCAATGGAGTCTTTCACTCTTTGCTCAATAGTAGCTTCAAGAGCTTATTTTTGCTCTTTAAAGTCATCCTTAATAGCTTTAAGTCTTGTAATTCGTGCTTTATGCCTATCAGCTTCATCCCTTTTAACCTGAGCAAGTTCTTGTGCATGAGCTTTACGTGTAGCTTCCATGTCCGCCGCGAACTTGGCAATCAAATCTTCTTGAGCCTTCTTAGATGCTTCTTCACTTTGAGCTCGTTGACGTAACTCTTGGCGAAGTTCATCCATTTCTCGCTTTTGATTATCCACGTGTTTATCCAACATCTCGGCCATCACTATTGCTGCCATTGCAGATGTTGCAGAGCTGCTCTGGGTTGATGGAATGGGCTCGGTTGTAACTGCGGTGCTGAGGATGGGCTTTATTGGTGGTGGAGGAAGTGGTGTAGAAACCGGTTTGGTTGGTAAGGGTTGAGTTGGTGGAGGTTGAGTTGTTAAAGGTTGAGTAGATGCCTTTTCAATACCAGCTGAAACAGGGATTGAAGGCTCCTTCGAAGTGGAATAATGTTCAGGTAACCCAAACTCATCAACATCATCAGGTTCCATGTACTCATCCTCAACGTCTACTCTTACACCTGAACCACTACCGCCAGTATCTTTCCTGCTCCTTTGAATGGCTATCTTCATCATTTGTTTCTCAGTTTTCTCAAGAGCAGGATCAGCAACATTTTCTTCATCACGCAGACGCATCTCATCAGCCTTACCCTTTCCCTTTTTACCCTCTGTCTTCTTCTTCTTGGTTTTGGGTTCAGGTAAATCTGTTTGCTTCCTTTTACCTTTGCTCTTAACCGTGGTGGAAGAGTCTTCACCTGCTAGAAGGCTTGCTCGTTGATTCTCAATTTCTGTTAGCAAGTTCGTGTAATCATCAGATGCAATAAGCTCATCGGTCAGAAGGTGGTTGGGAATGGGACCAGGAATAACCGTATTCGAATGAGTCTCCTGCCTTAAGTCTACCAAATCATCATCATCGATCGTGTGTTGACGTCTGCCTGCACGCTTATCAATGGATGCATCGTTTTCCATAAAGTAATGGATGATTAGCTTAATAAACCTAGGATACTGGTAACATTTAACCTTACCCTTCGTGTTTGTGAAGAGTTGAAAAGTAAACTCCTCCCACAGTAGTGATGCATAATCGATACCCATACCTTTGAACATACCATAAAACATCTTGATGATTGGTGGACGAACAGCATCATACCCAGTTGTTTTGGGTGTTAAACATCGGCTTAGAATCCCAAAGATAGCTTTCCATGGTTGACCAATTTTGGCAGTAGTAAACTCAGACGGGGTACGTATGTCAAGACATCCAATGGCGGTGAACATCTCCATCATCTGGTCCTTAGTTGGGTTGGCTGAGTATGATGTTAGACCTTTGAGTATCGGTCGAAAGCCAAAAATCTTCCTGAAGTCTGACATAGTAAGCGTCTGCTGCTTGTTGTCTAATGAAAAAGTGATTTTGTTCGACGTCCTCTCTTTGGTAGCCCAGAACTCGTAAAGGTAATCATAAGGCACTGATGCACTTCTCCTTAGTGCATGCTTGAGATGAGATTTATCAAGCAAGGCTGTACCTACCTTAAATCCATTATGGGTTGAGTGAGATACTTCCTTCAGACGGTAGTTGTTTGGAATAAACTTCAGAGTCTTGGCTTCAGCAATGGCGGCGGCTCTGTTATCTTGTAGTTGTTGTACGGTAGGGTTAGTCATCGTCTCTGCTTAAGATAAAACACAAAGGTTGATACAGACAAGTATGAATATCATTATGACTTTAAACCTAAGCATTGTACATATGACATAATCCCTTAAGCATTGAAATCATTCAAACATCTTCTATTCGGAATAATCACTTAATTCGGAATAATAGGCCTATGCGGAACATGAGTCTATTCGGAACATATAGCCTATGCGGAAAAACATCCCTATTCTGAATAAAAAGGCTATTCGGAACATTTGGGCTATGCGGAATAAATTCCTATTCTGAATAAAAAAGGCTATTCGGAACATTTGGGCTATGCGGAATAAATTCCCCATTCGGAACTTTGGCCTATGCGGAATAAATTCCCTATTCGGAACAATTGCCCTATTCGGAACATTTGCCTTATTCGGAACTTTTGACCTATTCGGAAAATTTTCCCTATTCGGAACATTTGCCCTATTCGGAAAAATTTGCCCTATTCGGAAAATTTTCCCTATTCGGAACATTTGCCCTATTCGGAAAAATTTGCCCTATTCGGAAAATTTTCCCTATTCGGAACATTTGCCCTATTCGGAAAAATTTGCCCTATTCGGAACTTTTCCCTATTCGGAACATTTGCCCTATTCGGAAAAATTTGCCCTATTCGGAAAATTTTCCCTATTCGGAACATTTGCCTTATTCGGAACTTTTGCCCTATGCGGAACTTTTGCCCTATGCGGAACTTTTGCCCTATGCGGAAAAACTGTTCTATTCGGAAAAAACTGCTTCTATGCGGAAAGTTTTCAACAGTTACAATTTTTCTAATTAGGCACTTAATCCGTTTGATTCAATTGATCTAAAGGCCAAAGTAGTGCAATTAAACCTATTCCGAATATAACCCAAGCAAAACCCCCAATTTAATTAACCAGTAATTTGATTCGTTTGATTTCAATTTAAACAGTTAATTAACTTGTTTTGCATGAAGGATTAAACCGTTTTAGTACCTTTTTGATGATCTTGATCTGATATTGAGATGTTCTTGTTACTTGTTTGTTTGATTTCGTGAGTTTGTGTGGAAGGTTATCAATGGCGGCAAGTATAGATGTAAACAGTGAAGGATTAGAAAAAAAAACGGGGGGGAAGGTTTTGACTAGGTCAAATTTTCCACAAGTTAGACCTATTGTCAACTTTGCCCCCTCAAATTTTCTTTTTGCTTCATTCATTATTCTTTTGTTTACTAAGTTTTAACACTTGTCACTTTGACCCTATCTTATGTTAACTATCCGAGCCTTAGTGATTAACTTAACTTAACACAAGCACAAAAACTATCCACGACAAACTTATAAGCAACAACAATACAAATGCCAAAGCAATCCAACCATTAACTATTAAGCTTTGTTTGTTTCCTTGAAAACTTTTGAAGATCTTTTTGATGATGAAACATTTTCTCCCCCTTAAACGATGACCCGTTTTCTATTTAAAGAGCTGTAGTCATTGTTTAACGAGGCACATGATGATGAAAAACATTTCCCAATTGATAACTTGAAAAAGTTTGATTCGTGGTGTCAATAAGATTTCTCTTATTTTAACAAATTAATGCACTGAGACGTACACAAATTCGTGTTAGACCAAGTTGTAAAGTAAACTTGATCCCTTTGCATGATTTGGCTTGTAAATCACGCCCGAGAAAATTAATTCCCGTTCTGAGCCAACGTTTTCCAAGGAAATACGTGACTTTAACATGAAAACCGGGTTGCAGTCTGAAATAACTACAAGCCATAATGGGCATGTTTTAAAAATGTACAACTTTTATACGGACTCTATTTATGGCACCGTGTCAATATTGATCGACATTTCTAAGGCCGTAAATATTACCGTACTAAAAGACATGCCCGATTTAAAACAAAAAATATTTTTGGTTTTTCTTGATTTTATAATTTTTATGGTTTTTCTAGGTTTTATATTTTTTATGGTTTTTCGTGGTTTTATATTTTTGTATTTTCTTTTGTGGTTTATATATTTACTATAATATACATGATCACAACCAAAGGATACTCTGAATAGTTTACCACGACTATTCAGCTGATTCTTCTGCCAACTCTTTGAGAGTCGCTGGGGTGAATGATTTCATGCCAAGCTTGTCGATCAAAAACTCGATTCGTCCTCGATCTAAGGCTTTGGTGAACATATCCGCCAGCTGGTACTCAGTAGTGACAAAATACAGCTCGATCACTCCGTTCTCCACCTGCTCCTTAATGAAATGGTAGCGAATGTCTATGTGCTAGTCCCGGGAGTGTTGAACATAGTTGCAGCAAAGGGCAATGGCGCTCTTGTTGTCACAATACATCGGGATTTTGTTAAATCCAAGACCGTAGTCAGTTAATTGTGATCTCATCCAAAGGACTTGAGCACAACAACCGGACATGGAGATGTATTCAGCCTCCGTGCTAGAAATTGCAGCGCTTTTCTGCCTTTTTGAAGACCAACTGATCAATCTATCTCCAAGGAGTTGCACAGATCCAGAAGTGCTACGCCTCGTATCTTGACATCCAGCATGATCGGCATCTGCGTATGATATTAAAGCAATCGAGGAATCTTTCGGATACCATAGACCACGATGAAGTGTTCCTTTTAGATACCGAAAGATCCTTTTCACGACATGTAGGTGCTTTTCGGTAGGCCGAGCCTGATACCGGGCACACATGCATACAGCAAATTGCAAATCAGGCCTGCTAGCAGTCAGATAGAGAAGGGTGCCGATCATTCCACGGTAAAGTTTCGGATCGACAATAATCCCATCCCTATCTTCATCTAACTTGGATTTCTCCACCATTGGAGTGTCTACGGGGTCACAATTCTCAAAGTTATATTTCTTAAGAGATTCTAGAGCATATTTGGATTGATTAATAAAGATGCCTCTGGGATTCTGAGAAATCTGTAATCCTAAGAAAAATGAAATTTTTCCCATCATCGACATCTGAAAGCGTGTGGACATTATCTTCTCAAATTGTTTAGACAATTCTATGTTAGTGGCAGCAAAAATTATATCATCAACATAAATTTGTACCAGAAGCATGTCGTTGCCGTCCTTGAGAGTGAATAGAGTGGGGTCCACTTTGCCTTTGGAGAAGCCTTCCGACATGAGATATGTTGATAGGAGATCATACCACGCGCGTGGAGCTTGTTTCAACCCATAGAGAGCCTTCTTAAGCTTGTACACATGGTTAGGAGACTCCGTACTGACGAACCCATCCGGTTGACTAACATAAACTTCTTCCCTTAGTTCACCGTTCAAAAATGCCGTCTTCACATCCATTTGATAGACGATCATGTTCATATGAGCAGCAAACGCAAGGAATAGTCTAATCGCCTCCAATCTAGCCACAGGAGCAAAAGATTCCTCAAAGTCTATACCCAAGGCTTGTTTATATCCTCTAGCGACCAATCTAGCTTTATTCTTCAATACCGCACCCATTTCATCAAGTTTAACCTTATAAACCCATAACAAAGTAAGGATGTTAACCTTGTCAGGGCGAGGAACCAATTCCCATACTTCAAGTCGTTTGAATTCATTGAGTTCCTCCTGCATAGCTTCGATCCAAGATGATTGGGTCATAGCCTGCTGCCAATTTTTGGGTTCAACTTCAGAGAGAAATGCATCAAAGTAACAATATAGTGCACTCTCTTGTAATTGATGGCGTGTAGAGACTGGTCGATCTAGATCTCCAATAACATTCCTAATTGGGTGATCTTTTGTCCATTTAGTGCTATGGTTTTCAATCCTAGGTGGTCTGGAGTGAACAATAGAAGGAGCTTCTTCTGAGGTAGACGCGGCTGAAGGGTTTTCAGGGATCGCTACACCAAAGAAAGGAAGCTCTTGCAAGTGAGCATATTCCAAGTCGTGATCAGTAGAATCCTCTTCCACATCATTAGGCACAAGTAGGGGTGATGATTCAGGTGTAGTTTGAGAATCACTTGGTGAAGGTGCATCCGGTTCAATGTGAATTGTAGATGCATTAGATAAAGGTTCATTAACTTGAGCAACCACTTCAGGTATTGGAGCAATTACTACAGGTACTGGAACTTCATCAGTCGGGGGATCGAAGAATTCATCAAACAACGGTTGAAACAGTTTATCCCACTCGGGCCTTGATGGTGGTAAAAATGATGTAGAAGTAGGATTGTTGGGAACTAATCCGGAACTTATAGCATCGGGTCCCATCTCATGAAGCGCGGGTTCAGAGCTGTGTTGCTCAGAAGCCATCGCTGTCAGCTCGTCGAAATCTGCGTCCATAGTTTCTACAATCTTGCCAAGACGACGGTTATAGATTCGGTATGCTCTTTTGGACGGTGAGTAACCAATGAAAATACCTATATCGGCTTTTGGTTGAAGCTTACCCAAGTTCTCACTATTGATGTTTGGATAACACAGAGCACCAAACACATGGAAAAATGAAACATCGGGTTTGCGGTCATGTAGAAGCTCATAAGGTGTTTTTCCATGGCGTTTCCGAATGATAGAACGGTTTTGGGTGAAACATGCAGCAGAAATAGCCTCTGCCCACAAGAACAATGGAGCGTTCGCATAAATAAGCATGGTCCTAGCAGCTTCCATAAGTGTACGATTCCGTCTTTCAACGACACCGTTTTGTTGTGGAGTGCGTGCAGCGGATGTTTCATGTGATATACCAACTCCTTCATAATAATCACGAAGAGTCTGGTTGACGAACTCTGTACCATTGTCTGTACGAATACGGCGGACAGTGGTATTCAAACGTACCTGAATGAATTTCAGAAAAGTAATGATAGCCTTCGGAGCTTCATCCTTTGTACGTAGAAATCTAACCCATGTAAACCTTGAGAAATCATCCACAATGACGAGAATGAATTTCTTACCGCTCACACTTTCAGTTCTCATCGGTCCACAAAGATCCATATGCAAAAGATGAAGTTTTTCTTGATTAGTGTCTTCAGCTTTGGGTTTGTAAGATTTCTTGGTGCTTTTCCCCCTTGAACACGCGGAACATAAATGGTCCTTGTGAAATTTAAGCTTGGGAAGACCACGAACTAGCTCGTTTTTAGCCAGATTATTAATAGCATCAAAATTAAGATGAGATAATCTGCGATGCCATAACCATGACTTGGTCTTAGAAGCTTTAGAGAGAAGACATACTGGAGAAGCGGCCATCATGTCTTGTAAGGACAAGGTATATAGATTTGCACCACGAGATCCCTTCAACAAATCTTTTCCTTCCAAGTTGCGGATGAAACAAGTGTGTTGTCGAAAAGCAACCTCAAGGTTGGAATCACAAAACTGTCCTACTGAGAATAAGTTATGACCAAGACCTTCAACATAGTATACCCTAGAAATCGTCACGTTTCCAATCTGATATTCACCATACCCCATAATCTTTGCTATATGATCATTCCCAAATTTAACCGTACCAAGAAACTTGCTGACGAAATTTCGGAGCATCGAGCGATTTCCGGTCATATGTTTTGAACAACCGGAGTCCAAATACCACAGGATGATTTGGACCACCTGAAAATATCACCACACAAAGACAATGTAGAGGTATCGGAATCTGAGTGTTCCTTGTTATTAGCAGGTACAGATTTAATAATCTTAGATTTGCTAACTCTAGGTTTCTTAGATTTCCTAGCCTTTTTCTTCTTAATTGGTGGTGTAGATTCTAATTGGCTCAAATCCTGAGGTATTTCTACACTGATAGGCACTATAGTGGGGGCTGACCTAATTAAAGGGCGCTGTTTCCATACTTGAGTGCGAGTGTTCCTAACTAAAGGACGCTCAGACCTAACCTCAATGGATGCATTCCTAGTTAAAGGGCACATTTTACCATCGAGTGTAAAGGTCCTACCAGTGGGACGCCATTGCCAGCCAACTTGGGCACGAGTTCTACCCGTTGGCTTCCATTCAAGACCATTCTTAATAGCATTCATTTCATTAACGTGATCAATCAGACACAATCATGACGCTGGGAAAACATACATTCGTTACAATTCCAACAATTTAAATCAGAATTCACGAATGGTTTAGGCTGCTGCACAGGCGCAGAGCTTTTAGTCTTAACATGATTCGTATTATTTAAAACTGAACTAGCATTCCTATTGTGGACTTCTACTTTCTTCTTTGTGGCACTACTAGTGGAGGGCTTGATCTTAGCTTTCTTGAGTGGCGATCCTTTAGCCTTAGTAGTCTCTTTTAATCCTGTAGAAGGCAAATTGGGAACATTAGCAGCAGATTTTAAAGGTGTCTTACTTGATTGTGCCAATGACGGTTTCGCTCCTGGAGTCTTATTAAATGGAGTGACAGCAATGGGCCTATTATTAAGTAGTGCAGAACCTGGTGTACCTATGTATTGTAAATAAGCCAAGCAATATTGAACTCGCTTAACATATTCATGAGCCGAATAATAGTCGCTACTTGAGGGATCTAAGGCATAAAGATCGTCTAAAATATCCCTAAGAAGATCGACATGCTTAATGGCATTCCTCATATAATCATCATAGGTAACCTGGTTTCTCTTATGAAGCGGATTCTTATAAAGCACTACTTTCTTGGTTGTTGGAGCACTAGTGGACGGTGCAGAGTCGGTAGCTAAGTTATCAACAACTTCTTGTCGGGTGAGAAGAAGTGTCTCCTTTAACTCAGCCAAAACCATATTTTTGTCTATGAGCAGGATGTTCAAGTCAGAGATTTCTTCGCACTTTTGGTTCAGTTGTTCAACATAATATTGTTGTTGTGCCGCATTAAAAGCGAAGCGCTCTTCTAGTGAACCATAAAGAGCGGATAGTCCTTGCCTTGTCTGATCCATCTCCCCTAGAACAGTTGATAGTCTAATTTCTAAGACCTGGTTTTTAGACTCTGCAGCCTCTAGTTCCATTCTTAATGTTTCCTTTGATGATACCTCTCTCTTCAATCTCATGATTTCTTCCTCTAATGTCTTAACAATTGCAATCATCTTGTCACTATTCTCAACACCGTTTTCACAAACATTTGATATCAAAAGATTTTCATTTTGATTTTGTTGTTTTAATTCTAAAGATATACAATGTTGTTCTAGTTGATTAAAGCGTTGTGAAAGTAAATTGTAAGAATCTTGTAGCTTTAAAAACTCAGCGTTAGATTCGTGACAAGAATGATTTTCTACCACATTTACAGTATCAGCAACATTTACAGAAAGATTACAAACATCATCACAAATATCCTCACAAATATTCACAGCATCACAATTAATCACAGAAGATGTAAGCTCATTTGAATAATTAACATTTACAATAGTAAGCACATCACACGAGATTACTTCGGACAAGAATCGGTCATATTCGGTTGAAATCTTTTCTTTTTCAATTAGTTGCAGTTCGTAAGCGGTGTCCATTTCATAAAACACTTTTTGAACTTCACCAATTTCAAATTGAAGATTTTCCTTAAGAGAAGCAAAACTTCCTTTTAGACTTTCGACAAACGGATTGATCTTAGTTTTAAACACCTCGTTCATGTGTTCAAAAGCCCATTCTCCGGCGTTTAAGCCATTTGAAGTCGTACATTCCAAAATGACCTTGTCAAAGTTAGTAAAGTATCGGTTAATCTCTTTCAAGTTTAACCATACAGTGCTAACAGGTGGAAGATTCTTTGGAATTTCTTTAGGACCTTCCATGTTGACAAGTGTAGGAAATGTACTAGGGCGTTCTTCCTCTAACATGTAGGTCGGTGCTGTGATGAGATCTTTATCCATATGGAAGCGAATTCTAAAATCAGTTTTTGCAAGCTCCTTATTCATTTTAAAATAATCACACTCGGGATATTTTGCTGAATTGTATGACCGATCCTCATCAACTAGATCCTTACTTGTTTGATCATTGGGAAAAACAATCGGGCCTAAGGCCAATCCTAATTGAGTTGCATTATAAAGTCTAGGACTATGTCTTAAAGCTTGTTTTGCATACTGTGGATTAGGGGGAAGGCCTTTTAGACGTGATAAGTTAAATTCTCTAAATGAAGCATCAAATAAGTGAACTAGTTGTGAAGCAGCGTATTGTCTTAACAGCAAGTAATCTAGACTTCTAATCTTATTAGTGGCATTAATCTCCATTTCATTCTTCTTAGATTCTAGTGATTCAAAATCCGTTTGAGTTTTTGAAAATTAGTGACCACTAACTCCTTTTCTCTAAGTTCATTAGACAGATTTGCTCTTAAGTTTTCGATCTCTTGCAAGTGACTCATTTGTTTGTTTTTAAAATGATCATATTCGAGATTTGTGAGAACACTAGACGAAGGCACTAATTCCAAAGTTTGTACTTTCTCATTGCTTAAGGCAAGCTCATCAGACAAATTCTTATTCTTAGCTAAGGTTTCTAAGAGTGCAGCATTCATTTGACTAAGTAATGTAGCAGGAACCATGACCAAATCTCGTTGAGCAGGAGTAGGCGTATGCGAAATAGATCCCGGTTGTGATTCACTCAAAGTCTGGGGACTCACATTGATATTGCTATCATTGTTTGTCTCTTCATTTGAAAGACTCACTACCGAAGATTCATTCGAATTAGCAATCTCTTGCACAACTTGATGTGGTTGAATACTAGCATTAGTTGCATTATCGGTGTTATTAATAAGTACCTCAGATCTCTTATCTGGCCCTAAGCTGGAGAAAGTTGCCATGAAAGCAGCCTTTGCAGTTTGAAAGTCATCACAGTCGGAGTCATACGCATCAAGATCATCGGCTTGATAAGCTGCATTTTGCGTGGTGACAACGTCTTGTTCAGCGATCCCTGGGTCAGCAAGAAATGCAAGCTCCTCTTCATCAAGTTCCCTTCCTTGCGCCTGAGCATTTACCAGATAGATCTTTTCTGCAAACCACTGTCCATCCCTTCTCCTCTTGGGTTTCTTACAATCCCTGGACATATGACCCTCTTCCTTGCAGTTGTAGCATGTAATCATTCTCAACTTGCCTGTATTAGCCCGAGGAGGATTGTTGACCATTGGAGCAGGAGCAGGAGTAATCGTGCGAGCATTGGTTGAAGTGGAAGATCTCCCCTGATACGGTTGAATTGGCTGAACCATGACCCTGCCATTCTCAATTGTAGCTTGTTGGCGAGAATTGGATGAGTTCCTCAACTGATTGTTGGTAGGAGCTGATCCTCTGTATCCTCGTTTGCTTAAAGTTCTTGTGAGATATGCAGACATAGTAGTTAGCACTTCAACTGGGTCAGCTCCTTGTTGGAATACAGGAACGGGGACTTCCTCATCATCACAATACAGTGCTTGATCTGGATGAGCTGCATAATCAGTAGAAGGAATACTCATTTGATCAGGGTAGCTTGTTGGATATGCTGCATTCTCTTGATAAGAAGAATATGATGGCTGAGCATAAGGTGCAACATTTGCTGGATGAAGTTGTGAAGCATACTGTGGTGAAGGTGCATTGAACCGATATTGTTGCTGATGTGAGGTGGGTGGTTGCGGTAGAATCGAGTATTGTGGGAAGGTTGGTGTCATATAAGGTGATGGATGATAGGCTTGATGTCCCAAGATATAAGGTGTGTTGTTGTGTGACAAGCTTGGTTGATTCGCCATCAAAGCTAAGGAATCTGGATGCATACCGCGAGGAGAACGGTGCATAATCACATGCTTCTCATGTTGCTGAAGAAAAGCATAGATTTGATCTAAGTTGCACTTATGCAAATCCCGGGTTAACTTCACATCGGTAATATACTCACCCCATTCAGCTTGAGGTAAAGTATTCAAGAACTTGGTGTTAACCTGGAATGGAGCAATTACAAGATTGTATACATTCAGATCATTCATTAAAGTGGTGAATCTGAAGTAATAATCGTGTAGTGTTTCCCCTGGGCTGTACGTGACTCTATCAAACAAATCATACAGCTGACACTCCCTTTCTTGTTTGGTGAGAGACGTGCCTTGTAACAACACCTTTAGACGTTCCCACAAATCTTTGGCAACAGTATATTGACTAACCATACGATAAATATCATGCGGAAGAGCTTGGAGAAGTGTCTGTAGAGCCTTTTCATCAGCATCAGCAATGAGTTGTTGTGCCGGTGTGAGTTCTTCATATTCTCTTGGTCGAGTCACGTCGTCAACCACAATGGTACCATAGTCGAGTGGACCATTCAAAATCGATTTGACCATAAGCCTTCCGTATGTTGGTTTGCCCTTCAAATATTGCATCATTCGACCTTGCCATGCCTCAAACACCTCTTTAATAAGCATCGGTGGACGACTATCAGTCCCCGTTATGATCGAGATATCCGTAAGAGATGTCATCTGAGGCATTAATGAACTTGGATTCATTGCGATCACTTAACAGACTCAAAGATTATCGGTTGATCGAGCAGTGAAGAAAGGTTGAGAATTTGTGTTGTGTTGGTTGAACTCAAGATTAAATCCACTAAAGATCGTCGAAAAAACTCAAATACCCCTTGAACTTGCTTATACGGAATAACCCAAACTCAGAATAAACCCTTATTCGGAATAATGCCTATTCGGAATAATCCTATGCTGAAAATACCCTATTCGGAATAAACTCTATGCAGAATAATCCTTATTCGGAAAATCCCCTATGCGGAATATTTTCTTCAATTCGGAATATCTTGACAATTTGGCTTATTCGGAAAATTTCTCCCTATTCGGAAAAAATTTGGCTATTCGGAAAAAATCTGGCTATTCGGAAAAATCTGGCTATTCGGAAAAGATATGGCTATTCGGAAAAAGGCTATTCGGAAAGTTTTGCTATTCGGAAAGATTTTTGCTATTCGGAAAGATTTCTTCTATTCGGAAAGATTCTTCTATTCGGAAAGATTCTTCTATTCGGAAAGCCTATGCGGAAAGATTTCTTCTATGCTGAAAATCCTCCTATTCGGAATAAACTTTCTATGCTGAAAATCCTCCTATTCGGAAAATTCTGGAAAAATAGTTTCCGAGACTTAAAAAGAAGCTTTAAACCCCGATTTTTGATCCAAAACCACAAAAAGTTTTATGATTTTTACCAAAATAAGCTAAACCCAATCCTTATCAATCAATCCCAATAACAAAAACACCAAAAATAACAAGATTCAAGATTGATTTTTTCTAAAGATCACTAATTGATTCAAAAACTAAAAAAGCAACACAATCCTTACCTTAAATCACCCCATAGCTCTTGATACCAAATGTAGAATATTTATAACCTATGAATCTATGAAGTGGTTTGATGTTTTCTAGTGAGAGAAACTAGAGAGAGAAAGTGAGAGAATATGTGAAAGATTTTATTAATATGAAATGCAATATGAAACAACAACCAACCCCTTTCCTTAGTGGAAAGGGGTATTTATAGTACCAAGCTAAACATGGGCTTGGGCCGGTCCATGACAAGCCCATGGACCGGTTCTTACTTAAGTTAATAAGTAACTAACAACTATTATCTAACTACGAGCTATTACAACATGAATATTATTGTGGAGTGACCGATACTTCTAATATACGTAAAAACGTATTTCTAACAGACACACGTAGCGAGACTTTCAAACTTAATGATTTTACCAATTATAATAACCAAGTCACCAAATCAACTAATGTTAGAATTTTTTTTCTTGAAATTGTAATTTTTCTAGAAATAAAAACTTTGTAAAGATTGAAAAATGAAAAAGGTATAAATTCTTTAATGGTGTAACCCAAATTAAAAATATGCAAATGTTCGGTTTTACAACATACGAAGTAAGAGTAATTAGAATATGCAAATGGATTACCCAAGAAACGCATACTTGTATTATTTTCTTAAGACGTAATATTTGGAGTCACGATGGTTCGATCGTACGACATCCCTTCTTTGATTTTGTGGGTCTGTATCTAAACTTGGATAGTCATGTGATTTTTCGTTTTAATATTGTCTATGGTATGAGACCGTCCTTTATTTTGAATTGCTACTTCACTATTACTTGATAATAAGGGTATTTCCCCCTGGTGTATTTTTTTTCTCTTCATGGACGCCGTAACTTTTCTTCTTTCGGTTAATGGAACCTAAAATTTTGTATTTACTTGAATGATGCTATAAATCTTCATTAAAGTGGTTATTTATTTATAATTGAACAAAAGCGAGGAGGCGAAGCCGCTTTACCTAATTGTAGAGTTGAAAGAACTCGAACTTCATGGTGAAATTGTTTCTATTCGACCGGGTGATTCTTCTCCTCTCCCCGTATACCCTTGGTGGAATGTGTGTGCAACTCGAGACGATGGGAATTATTATTGTTGTTCTATTTTTGACGCTTGTGTTGATATTCAATTTTTACTCCATGTAGTCGTAGATCGCTGTTGTTATCCCGAGACTTTCGTCATATATTTGAAGTATTTTCATTTCTAATGTAGTTAATTTTAGTTGGCAATTATATTGCTCGTTTACCTCGTTCGATCTCATTGATTTTTTATTTTATTACTTGTTGCGCTTGCAATGATCTTTAATCTTGAACCACCTTACCGTTTTTTTGTGAATAGTCTATTTTGAAAATATATATGAGTGTGTCAAATGGTTCGTTCAACCAAATGCGAATGGTGTCCATTTATTTATTTATTTATTTATTTATTTTCTCATAAAAAGGCAAAGTAATAGTATGTTTCCAAAGTAGATGAAAAATGTTTGATGTGTTCCTTAAAACGATGGTAGCAATATTTTTCCCATTTCAAATTTCATTTCAAACGATTTAATTATTTTGAAGACTTGGTCGAAAACTTTCATAGTCGTATTTGGTATGTAATAATAATGTTTGTGTCGTCACTCGATCCTCAATTATGCACAGCTTAGCTAACTATGCATAATTCGGGAGGAGTCCTGTTTTGCTGACTGTCGTTGCTTGGTCCTCAAGTATGTATGATCTAGCTAATTATGCATAGTTTAGGAAGGGCAATGAAGTGTCAAATTAATTGGTCATCTTTAAAACCGGTAGTGTTTTTGATAGATGTTTGGATGAGAACGTTTTTTAAAAATGGTGGATCCTTATGCAAGTAATCGTACTTTCTTTGATTCCTAAAGAAAATTTTTGAGTTTTCTTGTATTCCTTGAAATCTTTTCTTTTTGTTTGGCGTTGACTTAGTAAGTCACCGTGACCGAGTAATTTTGGAAAAATGTTTTTATGTGTTGTGTGTAACGTGTGAATTTTATCGGAATCGCTAGGGTGTTGATGAAATACCAAAGGATCTCATACCGACACTAAGAAGAAATTTTAACAAGAATAGAAGACTGTCGAATTAGAGTAAATTCGAGTTCAAGTAACTCTGAGGGAAATGACGAAGACTTCTCCTACATCAAATGTACCGTACCTTAATTATTTTCTTTTCTGGTTCTTTTGATATGTCAAATGACACGCGATAAACTGTTTAAGTTTACCAACTGTGCATCGGTAATTGGAAGACCATTCCAATTGTCGTCTTCGTTTATTCAAGTGAGGAGTCCTCTTTCCTTGACTCAATCTTCTTTGATCATCGAAGGTTAAACGATAGATGGACATAGTTGATGTTTATGTGCTAAATCCTTGCTTTTACATGTTTATGTTGTATGTGTTCTAGTCGAATGATCGAAAGTTGTGGGAACTTGAGACGACATTTTCCAATGACGTCCGATCATGGAGAACACGTTCCATGTAATATAATTCTAACTGTGAATGGAGATGCTTATTGAGATTTTAACCACGTTTGGGATGGAAGGTGAGATGTTGTTCTTGTATTATTATTATATATTTTTTTGTGTATGGATCCATGGGTGAGTGCCCTGTGATGACATATGTATGTATTTTTCTTTCTTTTTGGATATGCATCCATAGCTAGCAAGCTCGTGAACCTTCTTTAACTTGCAATTTTATTTTGACTGGACTCATCCGAGAATCATGTCAAATATTCTTATTTTATCATGGCTTGGTTGATTAGCAAGCGTGGGTTAACTCGATTGAACTGATTGACTTGGGATGGTTTGGCTATGTTGCAAACATGTCGTAATGTGGTTGTATGTGATTTATTATGGCTTTTGTGTTTGATTGGATTGTGATGTTTTCGAGAGAGTTATGTATACGTCGGATGATTTCGTATCGATGAATTCGTTTTTGAGGAAATAGGTTTTGCAATAAGTAGATTGGTACGACTGATATTAATTACCTCGTCTTGTATATTATGAAAATTTTCAATAGGGTTATGTGCGACCCGTGCGATTTTATTTTGTGAATAATTATTTTTATGAGACGATGAAACTAAGTGAAAGGACGATTCTAAAGTTGGAAAACATGCTCCGAGCGTGTGTGATTGATTTTTGATAGTTGTTGAGACCGACACTTGTCGTTGGTAGTATCTTTGTACAACGACTTTTACCATGTTAGCCTTGAAGTTGCACCATTGAAAGAATTATGTTGATGAAAAGGTAGATCGCCAATTGGATAGAATGAAGTAGGAAAAAGTCAGTTGAATGGACTTGAAATGATTCGAGAGGCAACGAAAGAGATGGTGTAGATTAAGAATCACTTGTTGACCGCGAGAAGCTGTGAGAAGAGATGTGTTGATAACCGTAGGAAGAAATTGGGAAATTGAAGTGGAGACCATGGATCGAGATGTTATGAGATTGAAGCAAGGTATAATACTCATTGTGAAGGTGTAATGGAACCCGAGACGTGAACCGAAGTCCACATTGGAACGTGAATACCTCTTTAGTAAGAAGTACCCTCATCTTTCTAGTAGTACGAAATGCGAGTATAAGAACCAGAGAGCGCCGGGACATCGCTCCCTTAAGGAAGGGAGGATGTAATACCCGTGAATGTGCCATATGATGCTAAGTTATTGTCTCAAGAGCTGTTCAGTATGAGCACCACTCTTAAGTTGTGCCTCACTTGTGGATGTGATATCCCGAGCCCAACGTCATTTATTTAATCCTATTTACGAATATTTTTGAAATTTTTAAGAAATTTCGTTTGTTATATATTTGACGGTTTAAGTTGAAACCAACGTTTACGGTCGTAATTTTAACATTTGACGATTTAAGAAGAACCGATGACGACTACGATACCGACGGATGCCCAAAATTTATCTTTTGTTATCGATTGATCGATATTTGAGTTTTTCGAGATTTTATTTTTATTACGTGTTAAGTCGAGTCGGAACCATGTGTATATTCGTTTTGTGTGCGTTGAACCATTTAAAAGTATTTTCGAGTGTCCGGGGCGACCCCCGACTCCCGTAAATTTTCAAAACCCGTCATTTAGCCAAAATCTCGCTCTTTAAATGGTCGTTTATTAGTAAGGCCAAAATAAAGCAAAAATTACCACTTGGGTCCCTCCATTTTTACAAAAAGGAACAAGGACATACACACACTTCATTTTGAAAAGAAAAAAAACATCATCTCTTTCTTTTTCTCTCTAGGCCGCCGGCCACCCACCACACAACCACCACCACCATCATTTTTTTAGGTTTTTGACAAATCTAATCAAAGACCATCCTTTATAATCATCTTGTAAGTAAATCCCACCAACAAAAACAAACATGCAACAACTTGATTTTTCCAAAAATTATGATTTTTCAAAAACGGATTTTGATCTAATTAAATGGTATACAAGTTTAATTCATGTGTTTATAATGTTAAATCTTAAATAAAACAAGTTGGAGGGGCTGTTTTCTTGGGTGTTTTAGCAACACCAAACCCACGGCCAAATGGGTTTGGTGGTGGCTTGATGATTTTGATGCTTATGTGTTGTGGGTTATGTTTAGGATCATGTTTGTGATGTTTTAAATGATTTACACTAATTGCATGTATGATTTAGGCTTTAGGTTTTGATGAGGATTCGATTTTCATATTGTTATAGGCTGTTTGGATGATTGGGTATGATTACAAGTGGTTAATCTAGGTTTAGATGATGTTTGGATGGATTGGAATCAAGTGCTGAATTGATTTTGCAAGGGTGATTTTAGACCAGACTGTTTAGGGCTTATTTTCGTGGGTTTAATTTTGTAAACAGGGCATAATGATAGGATATAGATTTAGAGCTTTTTCTTAGCTTCGTTTCGGTATAAGGTAGAGCTTACGACTCCAAACGAGTCAAAAGTTATGCTATTTTGAAAGTTCGTCTACCGGGAGATGAGAATCAACATAATCCGAAATTATGTTTGGTTTTGGGTCAAATCCCGAGGACCATAGATAGATTTTGGTAATTGATTGAAAGTTAATTTTTGGTTTCAAACCTGCATTTGTGAGTCTATTTTTAGACTTAGGTGTTGGATTGGTCAATGGCGTATTTTAAATGGGTCAAACAGGTCCAACATGGTCAAAGTGCAAAATCAGTCCTAAATGTGTACGTCTAGTAATGTGATGTGTAACGAGTTATAGAAGTGAAAACTTTTCATGGGATTAAATATGGGTTTTATACAGGTCATGAGGTATTTTTGGGAATTTTCTTGAAATTTATATAGGTGCTTAAGTCATAGCAAACAGCTCGTACTTTTGGTAAGTATCGGGAAAATCTATAAAATGGGAATCAACTTTAATTACGTAGGTAAATGGTATAAGTCTAGTAACAACTACTTGTTTGTGTTTGGCGTAAGTTTTCATAAGCATTGAGTGTGTTTGCATATGCGTGTGTTTAGTACAATAATGTACGCGGAGTATTGATTTGGTTTTCGTACCTTGATTTTTAGGTCAAGTGTTAAATTTTTTCGGGCATCCACGTCGTCGGTGACATTTCTCGCTACGTCTACGCTAGAACCACTACTACTACGCCAGGTGAGTCTATAGCCTCGCTCTTTACTTATTTCAAATGTTTTTACCCGCGAGGGGGATGCATGCTATTTAAATAAAAAGAACATAAGTCATGAATGATTGTTGGACCCGAATGTTGCCTTGAATTGTGTTGAGTCCCTAGTTGTAAAAGTCCCTAAATTCGTGAACTATTAACTATTGTCTTGCCCTTGTGTGGGTTGGAGATAGCCGCTTATACAATTGATAGTACTATGGGGTTGACGACCCTATCCGAGACGAGAGCTAGTACGTTGAGTACCCTCTGCGAACGGATAACTTGTGATAAGAAATAAACTACAACTAATGCCTTTAGAAGGGGCACTGGTTTCACTTAAATCATGCCGATAAATGTACGCGGGTGATTGAGTTAACGGATTAGTGTCACGAGCTTAAACACAATTATTAGCTATTGCTAAAGATATATCCTTGAATAATAGATTGTGAGTACGACAATGCTATTGAATGGTCATGATTGGTTTTAATACTTATGTTCAACCTATGATTTTGATAAACCTATAGATTCGCTCAACCTTTGTCTTGACGGTTTTAAGCATGTGTTTCAGGTAACCAAGATTGATAGCAGCGGAGCATGCGAGGATGGAAGTTGTTGTGGCTTGGCGGTCTACTTTGTTTTTCCTCCGTTTTAGCACTTAAATATTTTATATTATGTCATGTGAACAAAAATGTACTTTTGGGTTGAGATTCAATGGGGACCAAAACGCGACTCTGTTTTGTATTATCTTTGGGGTTTGGAAAACAGTAGACTTTGATGTTTTAATCAATCTTTAACTTATGTTCAAATTTCTACGTCTCTTTGAGTCGTTCGAAATAGCTTATGTGTGATGATAACTGCCTAGCACCCAAATGTTGTAGTTCCGCTGCGCATAGCATTGGTTAGGGGTGTTATACTTCATCATGTACTTTTTGTTGTTCTTTGGTAATCGACATAATTCCTACTTAAGATAACGCAGACATAATTTATATATACATACATATACATCTCATTATCCATATAAATCCGTAGCATGGTAAATATATCACAACAAATGTTACCACATAACATTAGACATAGCAAGATAATACAGACAATGTTCATGTGTAATACAATTATACATTTATATTAAAAACCTAAATACATTGTAGTACAACACAGATGTTTTTATTCTAAGTACACAACGACCTATCTTTAGTTCTCCGAGGATTTGGGTTTCCTGGTTGTCATTACCAGTACTTCTGTGGGAGAACTAGTGAAAAGATGACGATTGAGTTTAACCACCACTTCAGTAGGCTTTGGCAAAACCACAACCTCAGTAGGTGTTGGTAGAACCTCAACCTTAGTGGGCTTTGGCATAACCACAACCTCAGTAGGTGATGGCAGAACCTTAACCTCAGTAGGCTTTGGCATGACCACAACCTCAGTAGGTGATGGCAGAACCTCAAACTCAGTAGGTTTAAACGCAGGGTTTGGCAAAGCAGTTTCTTCCATGGCCTGAGTACAAGACACAAGATATGGAATAAGTAATTTTATCTCTTTTGTTTACAGAAATATCAACTTATTAGATAAGATGAATTTTTGTAATAAGAAACCTTTCAAGTGTTCTTATGAGAAATAATTAAGTAATACCAATAATCTTGGTTTTGTTTTTAATGGCCCTATTTTATGTAATTCCTCAAAACCCGTGTGGACACCTAAGTCGAATGCATTAGATCTGAGATTTAAATCTTAACTAATGTCTAACTTAATAGTTGCGATGTGGACAATACTTGAGAACATTACCTTATTTTGCAAAAGTGAAACTATATGATTCCTCAATAACAGACAAACACATGATTTTGCAATCACACCAAGTATATAATTTCGCAATCATATTAGGTATATGATCCCGCAATCACATAAACACCATGATTCCACAATCATATAAAGTATATGATTTTGCAATTACATGGTGTACATGATTTCGCAATTACCTAACGAACATGATTCCGCAATCATATAAGTTACATGATTCCGCAATCTCAATAAGCATATGATTCAGCAAATTTACTAAGCTACTTGATTCTGCAAACTTATAAGGAGCATAATTCCTCAATCTCTCAAGTATATGATTCCGTAATCATCACACATACATAATTCCGCAATCATAAATCGTACATGGTTCCGCAACTATAAAATGTACATGATTCCGCAACCATAAAATGTACATGATTCCTCAACCATAGATTTGACATGATTCCACAACCATGCAAAGTGACATGATTCTGCAACCATGAAAAGTGACATGATTCCGCAACCATGCAAAGTGACATGATTCCGCAACCATGCAAAGTGACATGATTCCGCAACCATAGAATTTGACATGATTCCGCAACCATAGAATTTGACATGATTCCGCAACCTTAAAGACGTACGTGATTCGGAAATTGTAGGTACATAATTCCGCAACCTGTACATTATTCTGCAATCCTGGCGGATTTTCCAAGAAAATCTAGATTTGGTCGATTTTAGTATCTATGATCGTTTTTAACCCAATCTTAACACAATCCTGAGTTTCTAAGCCATAAAGAAGCAAGACCCCCTAACCAATGAGCCATAGCAACGTTCATCGCAATGAGCCATCGCAAAGTTCATGCGAATATTGGGCGCGTATAACGAGGCAAAGTTGTGGATTCGATTACGGATTCGATTACGGGGTCGATAGACTGATTTAAGCAAAACCAATCACTATCCTATGATTAAATAATCCAATATCCACGAAAACCCCTCAATCAATTTCATTTTTAATTAAAAACATATTGAAACCCTAATTCTGATTAATCGAGACCCAGGGTTCCTTTGTAATAAAAAATCGCAATTGATAAACATAGAATAATCATGAATGACTAATACCTTATTAATAGATACAATCCTAGACCTTGAATAATCAGATGTTTGAAGGTGTATCAATGGCAGCTTTTGGGAGAGTTTTTTCTTGTGTTTGTGTTTGAGACGAAAAAGAAAAGAAAGGAGGACGGGGGTTGTGTTTGACCAAAGTGAAGATCTTGACATAATTTGCAATTTCCCCCTCCAAGTTTATCCTTCATTTCGTTTTCCTTAGTTTAAAACTTAAACATACTAACCCCAACGATCGTTAACTACTCATCATAAATAACAAGCAATTAAAGCATACCCGACACACAAGAAACATATCCTAAGAGCACTTAGATGACATAGCACTTAAAGTATCCGTTGGCATGAAATCCGATTAATTTTACTTGAAACCTTTTGAAGATCGATTTACTTTTGAAAACGAGTTGAGATTTTTTCCCCCTTAAACCTTGACCCGTTTTCTATTTAAAGAGTTGTAGTCGTTGTTTAAAGAGGCAAATACTCATGAAAACATTTTCCGGTTTTATGTTTTTGAAACGATTCTGGTGGCAATAAGATTTCTCTTATTTAAACAAAATACGTGCACTAAAGCGTACACGAATTTGTGTTAGACCAAGTTATAAAATAAACTTGATCCCTTGTATGATTATAAAGTAAATCATACCCTAGAAAATTAATTCCCGTTGTGAGCCAACGTTTTCCAAAGAAATACGTGACTTTAATGCGAAAAGAGGGTTGCAGTCAGAAATAACTACAAGCCATGCGGGCATGTTTTAAAATATGTACAACTTTCATACGGACTCTATTTATGGTGCCGCGTCAATTTTAATCGACATTTCTAAGGCCGTAAATATTACCGTACTAAAAGACATGCCCGATTTAAAAATGAAAAATATTTTTGGATTTTCTTGATTTTATATTTTTATGATTTTTGTAGGTTTTATATTTTTGTATTTTTCTTTTGGTGGTTTATATATACATATATATATATATATATATATATATATATATATATATATATATATATATATATATATATATATATATATATATATATATATATATATATACTAGTGGCAAAACCCGTCCGATGGACGGGTATGACTTCTGATAGTCGTTTATCTTGTTTTTATTTGGTAAACCTAATGCGGATAGATTTGTATCAGAATAATTCAGATTTAGTCACCTTATCAACAATGAAATCAGCCGATTAAAAAGAATGTAGAAAAAACTAACCCGTTTTAAGAACCATGTTTTGTCTCAGGAACATGACTCGTAAATAAATAATTCTTGACGTTGAATACTTGATTGTGTTGAAAGTATTTCAAATCATATAACTGAAAAAAGATCTAAAAATCTCTAAAGTTCAAATCGAGCTTAAAACACAAAAATATAACAGAAAAAAAAATAAAAAGATGTTAAAAATAGAGTGACTATATTTGACTTGTTTTGAATAGAATGTTTGGTTTGTGACACATAGTGTGGTTGGTTTGCTGCAAATGAATAGGATAAAATAAAATTTTAAAGTAGCTTGTGCCATTTAGTTTTTTAGTCTTTTCATGATTTAGTTTTCGAAAACTGATCAAGATTATAAAAAAAACGTATAAACTGGCTACCTCAGCCCTATTTCGTCATTTGTTATCATTTATCGATTACATTTTTTTTGAAAGGATTTATCAATCATATTTAAGACATACGATTTCGTCCTCTTTTTGTTCATCGGTTCTCATCATCACTTTCTAGATTATAATTTATAAGCATACTATTTGGGCCTCTTTCTAACCATACTATTTCGTCTTTTTGTTCTAACCATACTTTACGCCTAATTATTTTATAATGATTCTAGCAATGGTGGAACTTTGGCAGCCTCTTTGTAAATTTGATGTGGCACGGGTTTAATTTATTTGACACATGAATCGAACAAACAAATATCCCATGAAGTGGCATATGAATCACCTCCAAATATGTCCGCCAGAAATGAATCCAGAACTTATAAACGCTAAAGTATTTAAGAAGATGAATACACGAGTCGGTGACCGGCCAGAATATATCCGCCAGAGGAATCATGAATCACCTCCGAGGAATACCGGAGGTGTAGTTCTAGTGGAACCTACTCTCGTCGGAGGTGTAGTTCTAAAAGAACTTACTCTTGCCGGAGGTGTAGTTCTAGGTAGTCGGAAAGTCGCCGAAAATCTCAAGAATCCAAAAAACCAAACAAAGCCACGGTGTGTGACGACGCGTGGCAGCTCTGTTGGGGTCGGACAAGAGTGGTTTGGATCGTGGGATTATGGATGTGACGGTAGATAATGTTCAAATTTTTGTTAATGAAGATGGCAGTGAAGTTGTATGTTGTTAATTGAGGAGACATTTACTCTTTCCACACTTATAGTTAAAAACCGTAGATGAACTTTATTAACAATCCAAGGTTAATTACACTTTTTACCCATTTTAAACATCAAACTTACTGTACAAAACAAAAGAAGCTTTCATTTTTCTATTTATGGCATATTATGTTTCAAAATGCATACTAATGTAGATAACAGTCCTCTTTTACAGACGATCTATTATTGGAATATTGGATGGTGTGTCGTAGTAAATCTGCTAACATTCATCTCCATCTACATCACTGTCCATCAAACCATAGTGAAAGACTCCTGACTTTAAACTTTATAGTAATGCCTTAGGTAATTTTACTTGTTACCTGTTTGTAAAAAGGCTTATTTGCAAGAAAAGTTAAAGGGAAAATTTAAATAATATGGACTTAAAGGGTAGCGGCGCAGCTATTAAAGTCATGATATCACCAGGTGACCGGACATTTCTGCTGAGCTAAAGACCACGTTCAATATCCATACCCATAGCCTCAGTAGATTCCATACACTGTGCATAGGTAAAAGAATAGAAAGGAAAGATACCAGAGGATAAAGAAATTAACTAATTTATGAATGGGTTTGGTGCTTATTTCAGATACTTTTTAAGTATTGCCTCGAGCATAGATAGTTGCAAGGATTCACCTCTTGGCTTTGAGTGTGTTGGTTTCCACAAAAAATACAATCACCAAGCTGCGCATTGCCTTATGTGGTATGCGAGTTCACAAATACCCGAAAAAGATTAGAGTATATTGTCAACACTTATCCAAGTGCAGCCATTCAAAATGAAATAGAAAAAGTGGTTGAAACCATTTGAGATGAAATAGTAAAAGTGTCCAAAAAGTTATAATACATCAATATACTGTAACGACATGCTTCAATTTCCACCTTATTTAAAAACATATAACTTACCATCATATTTTACCTGAATAAACAGAAAAGGTGAATTGAGGACGACACTTGAGCCAAGAACATCAAAACTTCTTTTTGAGAAAAAAAAACTTGGTTTCATTGATCTTGACTTCCAGATGTATGGTCTTTCTAGTGTGACCAATCTCTACAATCTATCTGCATATTTTCAAAAGCTGAAGGCACTGAGTGATGATGAGATCCCAGATGTTGCAGAATGTGAGGTGCGTGATTCAGAACGTGGCTCAACTGCAGATACTACCGAAAAGTACGTGGCTCAACTACAAATACTATCAGAATGAGCTGAATAGAGAGACATTTGTTGAATGTTCTGAATTGTTTCAAATGTTTTAGCAGTAATATAATTCTACAATTTTGTTAAATTATGAATTCTATCTTCACTTTGAAAAAATTTATATCTGAATCTCCAATAAATTTTTTATGTGATTTTTATTTCTGTAATTATCTGCCGAAATGCAGAAGCTTAGCTGGTATATTTTTCAGAAAATCTTGTACATCAGACAGGCAACTGGTTGTTTGTCTAGTTTTGCTTAGTTGTGTCTATCCTGTCTCATAATTTGAAGCTAGCCTGTCTCTAATAAGTGTGCATAACTGGTGAAGAAACTGCAGAAACGGTTAGTTGGCTCTACCAAAGCACATTCTAGTCACCACATGTATCGAAACAGCAAAATATCCTTCCACTCCTAATTCTTCAGCTTTCTGTCCTAACCAAATATAAACAGACATAAACTGTAGTCAGCTTAGGTATTGTAGAGAATATACATCTCATTGTTAAATTTATGTAATAAGCCTATTGAGAAAATGATTGAAATCTATTAAGAATCTCAGACTAATGCAAATTATAGAATTCGTTACCTTTTGCATTAGTGTTGCCATCATCCGAGTTTCTCGATTATTCCCTGCTTTTAATAGCTTGAGATTTATACCCACCTCAACTTCCAATCATCAATGCCGCTCATCTTCAAAATTTTGCGTCTTCGCTATAATCTAAAATCATAATTTTCCAAAACTTCAAGGATCATAATGTTTGTGTGAGTGTTTTTTTGTCTAATCGAAAGTCTTTTTTTCTTTTCTGGTAATTTCACGCAGATTTCTTCTTTGATGGATCTATGATGAGTCTAACGAAAGTTACAGGATATCACTACAGATTAGAAAAGTTGCTTTATTATCACAATTTTGAAAATATCATGACACTATTATCAAAATTCAAATGTTATTCTTTTCTTAGACAAATACGAACAACTGAATACTCTACATCAAAAGATCACAGCATCGAAAAAAGTGTGATCACAAGGACTATGAGAAAATTAAGGTATCGTATAAGCTATAAATTTGCATCCTAAATATGATTACTGAGATTATATTAGTGACAAATAAGCAAAGTAAATTATGTGATGTAAGAGTTGGTGCAGGCAAACATGAGTTTCTCCAAAATTGTGTGCATGAACATAGCTATGTATCTGCCTAAAGTGTACTTATAATCCATTATTGTCATCCTAAAATCAATAGACCACACAAATCAAACTGATATCACATACGAAACTTACTGAAGTCGGTCCCCTAACCAAAGTTGCCAATCTATCACTTAATATTTGGTTGCTCTTCGAACGATCCACTCGTAGCTCTTTTGTTGAACGTCTTGAACGATCCTTTTCGTACCCACCTGTTATTTAATTAAAAAATAGTACATTTAGCCTCCCATTAAAAATGTATCTTATTGAATATTCAATTAAAAATATGCAGAAAGCACATGTTAGTTCAACAACCAATATTACATCTAAACAACCTCATAATTCGAGAACAATCAAGAACTGTGAGAAATCTAAATCTATTTGACACCATATGGTAGATATATTACCTGAATCAACCCAGTTTGTTATGTTTCCCACAAGATCAGTCACAAAAGCGGGTGTATTCTGACTGTTTGATGCATCAGCGTTAGTAAAAGATGCATCAATCACCACTTTCGGATTTAGTGCATGATTGGCAAATTCATGACGCTAATAAAAGAATCGATGCAGCAAAAAAGTCACTTAATTAGCACAAGACGATATGCCTCGAATTACCTGAAAGTTATTCAACTCGTCTCATTTAACTTAAAGAACAAATATCCTTTTCAATGCTCTTTATCCAGCGAGGTTTCAAAATTTGAGATTCTTGGTCAAGCAAGAGTGCTATTGGATGCAAGACATTAGCTACCTATATAGACCTCAGCTACCTATATAGATCTGGAAAATTAAGTTATTCTACGATTGTGTGGCAATCTGGCATGTGCGTATTATAAGGTTAATGTCGTCGTACCTGATAAAACACGTTGTATGCCATTTCGCTGTGCTACTCTTCTTAGTTGTTGCCTAACTTCAATTATTTTTTTTTCTGAGAAAAGAGATCAATTTACAGAAGATGAGTAAGAATCCCGAAGAAACCGTCTCTTAAGCAATCACAATGTTATAAATATTGACGGAAACTAAGAAAGAAAGAACAACCACAGATCTCTCAAGCCATTCAAAACTTACCATTGCATAGTAATTGGTGTCACCATTTTGAAGATCTATTGTACTGAAAAATATATACATCGAGGAAGGTCACATGATCACCCTTTAAGAATCAAATAAATTTAAAATATATTCAGTATTAGTGTGAGAGAAGAGACAATAAAGAGTACAGACATACATAAACGATCATTAGAGCTTTTGGTAGATTTTGGTTCAGATCCAAAAAGATGAAATGAAATGATTTTGAAGAAGAAGGTTCCTACAACACCAGAAAGATATGAAGTTCTTTATTTTGCAGTTTTAACCGATTTAGTTATATATTGGTTGAGCGATTCGGTTTGGATTTTATCTCTACCAGGAATAGCTTAAAATCAAAAAGGGCAATCAGGTTAAACTTAGCCCAAAATATGAAGTATAATATACCAAACAAAATATGATAAATGTATCATTTAAACAAAAACTGTAATAAGATGATCATATGCTAAATCTTGCTAATCCTCTAAGAAATCTCAGGTAAGGATTAAACTATAATATACTCGCACTGTCTGGATTCCAGAATTATATACTTTAAACATTTAAAACATATTCTCACTCAATACTGAATGTCAAAAGATGAAGTTTTCAAATACGTAAACTTACTGTGATGTTTAAAGACATGGACTTAGCTTGACGTATTCTTCTATTTATTATCTCAATCTACAGACCATCATCTTTTACATGGCATGTTGCTTATGCATCACTCCTATATGTCAGATAGTAATGTAATATGACATTTCAAGACGGGACACATGATTATTTGCAATAAAAAGATAATGGAAGTCTTAGTCTAATATCCAAAGCTGTAAATTTCTATGGGGCTCCCTTCATCATCAAAGCCATAGATTGTGATGATGACTAATTTTTTCCACGATGAAGAACATATTCACACTGCAGAGATCACAAACGCTTAATAAAGGTTTAACACATACGTCAAGCTTACTGTCTTATTTGTAATAAAAAGATGATTGGAGTCTTATTCTAATATCAAATAGCTGTAAATTTAAACACAAAAAGAAAGAAAACCTCAGGACCTGACTTAAAATCAAGCTCCATTATCCCTTCATCATCAAGCCATAGGTTGTAGATGATGATTATTGTCCCACGATCAAGAGCAGATTTACACTACAGAGATCTCTTGCTCAATATCACGTCTTATAAAACTTGTGTCTAACCTACAGACCAGCTCCAACCATCCTTGTGTTTCTTCTAGCTCCGCCTTCTTAAATTGTAAGGCCCTGTCCTTTGAATCATTAACGAAACTTATGATGGTTGACATCGGGTCATCTAGATTATTGTTCGTCCTGAACCAAACTTAAATACTTAAAGTGCCAAACCTTTTTCACCACAAATGATGTACTCCCATACTCTTTAAAGTGCTAGTTGTTGTGATAAATCAACTAAAAAACCAATTGGTGGTAAGGATGAGCTAGAGTGATCCAAGAGAAGGTACAAAAAGACACCTGCAAACATTTAAAGGACTTATTTTACAAATAGATCTTTTGGTACTATCTCAACAACCTGTTATTACTTTTATAGCTCAGAACTTTGATCGTATAACATAAGTTCTTGCAATTAGTATATCACTTGTTAGTTGTCACCGGTCTTGTAACAAAGAGAGTATGCAACTATTTGTATTCTGCATTTATTAATATTCGCCACTAAGAAAACTGATGCAATATAAGCCAGTTAACTACCAAATCTCCCAAACGAAACCCCTAATGATTGCGTCCTAATCACTATCATCAGGTATATTGAATAAATTAGTAGAGTAACTTTGCTTACCTCTCATGGGATTGCTTGCCAAATAGACCAGCCAAATGCTTGGCAGTAAGCGACCATTTCTTCCACACATGCTTTTTCAACCAACTCCTTTATATGATCATTCTTCTAAACAATAACATAGAGTGGAATTAATAATGAAGTTTTTTAACAAATTAATATCCACACTAATTAAAGAGTCTAATAGATACCTCTTTGGTCTAAGTTCAGGGTATAGAACTTCTTGCCAGCGATGGAGGCACTAACCATCTTTTTTCTGCTGGAATTGATTCAGCTACACAAGACAATGAAAATGAAATGGATATAAGATCAATATTATCATTACTATTCAGTCTAATCTTATCCGCTTTAATCTTATATGGATTAACTAATTAAAACAAAGAAGCGAATGGATTATAAAATTATATATTTACATTTCAAATGAAAGTTGAGCACCCTTATTAGTGAGGTGAGTGGACGACCCTTACAAAGAATATAATACCGTTTATACCTGCCCATATTAATGTATACAATTATGTTTATACATGGCCATATCAATGTATACAATCATGTTCATACCTGTGCAGGTAACAATTTTTGTTGCATCCCCATCTTCAAGTTTGTTCCGATTACTCACGGACCCTCTGTCAGCAGATGGTAGACTTGCACCTGGTACGGACTCGTTGTAGGTTGTGTCAGGGGTGGAGGTAGGTACTGACTAACGCCTGTTAAAAACAACCGTTAAAATAGTTTACGCCTTGTAATGACAAATTGAAAAAAAAAGGTTAGCTTACACTTTATGCGAAGGTTAGCTACCTTTTTTTGCTAATTTGTAGATGCAAGTTTGCAGCTAATGGTGTCATCGTATATATCCTCTTATTCATCACCATCAGCTCTAGGTCTGCAAATAGGGGAAAACCGCAAAGTACCATCGCTTTGTGCACCATCCCAGACGATGGCTTCTATTTATCCGCAACAGCAAACCACCATATGAACCACCCGCTTCTACCTAAAATTTCCTTGTAAATCCGAAAGCACATCAAATCTTTAACAAATATTACATTCAATAAACATTCAGAATCTAAAAGCATACAGTTAAAAGTTTAGGATTCCTTTGAGATGATAATTAAAGGAAAGAAGATTATCTCAATACCTCCAATAATGTCTGCCGTGATACTTATAGCCCGAGGTCCTACTTGCGGTTTGCTACCAATTCAACTTCACCTTCAAAGTACCTTCAAGCTTTTTATAAAATACGTTTGATGTCCATGAGAACCTACCGGTATTTTGCCCAAACCGAACCTGATGGTGTATAGAACTATAGATCAAACCTTATCATTAGTTTCAACCAAAATTGTACTATTAAAAATACCTAAAACCTCAAATTTTATACAAATCTTGACCTATTTGTGACACATGATGTAATTGTACAATATTTGTAATTGCTAAAAAACTGCATTATAAAATTAATCATAACAACATATTATTAATACACTTAAATTAATCAAAAATAGAAAGAAAAAAAAACTAAATAAAACATATATCCACTCTAATCTCACCTTCACGGTGTGATGCATGTGAAATTATTGTTGTGGGTTTGTGTGATTAGTTTGTGGGGGTTTGAGTTTAGGGTTTGGAGAACAATGATGGAAGACGAATTTTTGCAGATTGGTGAAAAGAAGTTTTCAGTTGAATATAAGCCAGGTATAAGATACGGCCCGAGTAATGACGGGCATGAGAGACGGCCCGAATGATGCTGACGTGGATTAAAAAGCTGCTTATGTGGCATATCCCTCCTCTTATATATAATGTAAAGATATATATATATATATATATATATATATATATATATATATATATATATATATATATATATATATATATATATATATATATATATATATATATATATATATATATATATATATATATACGATAATATACATGATCACGATAAAAGGATACTCTAGAATAGTTTACCACCACTATTCTACAGATTCTTCTGTCAACTCCTTAAGATTCGCCGGTGAGAATGATTTCATGCCCAGCTTTTCGATCAAAAATTCGATACGTCCTCGATCTAAAGCCTTTGTGAATATATCCGCCAGCTGATACTCAGTGTTGACAAAATATAGCTCGATCACTCCATTTTACACTTGCTCTTTGATAAAGTGGTAGCATATGTCAATATGCTTCGCCTGGGGGTGTTGAACATAGTTGCAGCAAAGGGAAATGGCGTTTTTGTTGTAACAGTACATTCGAATTTTGTTGAAGCCAAGACCGTAGTCAGTTAATTGTAATCTAATCCATAGAACTTGAGCATAACAACCGGACATGGCAATGTATTCAGCCACTGTACTTGATATCGTAGCGCTTTTCTGCCTTTTAGATGCCCAACTAATTAGTCTATCTCTAAGAAGTTGCACACTGCCAGAGGTGCTACGTCAAGTATCTTGACACCTAGCATAATCCGTATCTTCATATGATATTAGTGCAATAGAGGAATTTTTCGGATACCACAGACCACTATTAAGTGTTCCTTTAAGATACGGAAAGATCCTTTTCACAACATGTAAGTGTTTTTTGGTAGGCCTAGCCTGATACCGGGCACACATGCATATAGCAAATTGCAAATCAGGCTTGCTAGCAGTCAGATAGAGAAGGGTGTCGATCATTCCACGATAAATTTTAGGATCGACAACAATCCCATCCCTATCCTTATCCAACTTGGATCTCTCCACCATTGGAGTATCCCGGGGTCACAATTTTCAAAGTGATACTTTTTCAAAGATTCAAGAGCATATTTGGATTGATTAATGAAGATGCCTCTGGGATTTTGAGAAATTTGCAACCCTAAGAAAAATGAATTTTTTCCCATCATCGACATCTTAAAACGTGTGGACATGATTTTCTCAAAGTGGTCAGACAGTCTTTGAGTAGTGGCAGCAAATATTATATCATCAACGTAAATTTGTACTAGTATCATGTCGTTGTCCTCCTTGAGAATGAATAATGTTGGGTCTACTTTGCCTTTGGAGAAGCCTTCTAAGATGAGATAAGATGATAGGAGAACGTACCACGTGCGTGGAGCTTGTTTCAACCCATAAAGAGCCTTCTTGAGCTTGTACACGTGATTAGGATACTCCGGGATGACGAATCCGTTCGGCTGGCTTACGTAGACATTTTCCCTTAATTCACCATTGAGAAATGTCGTCTTAACATCCATTTGGTAGACGATCATGTTCATGTGAGCAACATAAGCAAGGAATAGTCTAATAGCCTCCAATCTAGCAACCGGAGCAAAGGATTCTTCAAAGTCAATACATAAACCTTGTTTGTAACCTCGAGCAACCAATCTAGCTTTGTTCTTTAAAACACTACCCAACTCATCGATTTTGACCTTATAGACCCACAACAATGTAAGGATTTCGACGTTGTCGGGTAAAGGAACTAATTCCCATACTTCAAGTCGTTGAAATTCATTAAGTTCCTCTTGCATGGCTTCAATCCATGAAGATTGTGTCATGGCTTGTTGCCAAGTTTTAGGTTCAACCTCGAAGAGAAATGCATCCAAGTAACAGTATAATGCACTTTCTTGTAGCTGATGACGTGTTAAGATTGGTCGCTCGATGTCACCAATAATCTTAAGGATTGGGTGATCCTTTGTCCATTTGGTGTTGTGATTTTCAATCCGTGGTGGTCTGGGGTAAACGGTTGTATGAGCTTCCTCTGAGGTAGACACACCGTTAGGGTTTTCGGGTATTGTTGAACCAAAGAATGGAAGCTCTTGTAGGTGAGCAATTTCAAAATCGTGATCATTGTAATCCTCTTCAACATCATTAGAAACGAGAGGGGGTGTTGATTCGGGTGTAGTTTGAGAATTTTTAGGGGATGTTACATCCGGTTTAGCAGTGACTATAGATGCATCAGATTGATTTCCATTATCTTGAACAACAACTTCAGGAATCGGAGCTACTTTTGTAGGTGCTAGAAAATCATCACTAGGTGGATCAAAGAATTCATCAAACATATGTTTAAATAACTCATCCCACTCGGGCCTTGTAGGTGGTGTAAATGATGGACAAGTAGGATTGTTGGGAGTTAATCCGGAACTAATCGTATCGGTTCCCATCTCATGAAGTGCGGGTTCAGAGTTGCGTTGCTCAGAAGCCATCGCTATCAGCTCATCAAAATCGGAATCCAAGGTTTCTATTATCTTGCCAAGACGACGGTTATAAATTCGGTAAGCTTTCTTTGCGGGTGAGTAACCAATGAAAATTCCAATATCAGCCTTCGGTTGAAGTTTGCCCAAATTCTCGCTATTAGTATTTGGATAGCATAGTGCTCCAAACACATGAAGATAAGAGATATCGGGTTTGTTTCCATGAAGAAGTTCATATGGAGTTTTTCCATGGCGCTTACGAATGATAGAGCGGTTTTGGGTATAACATGCGGTTGCCACTGCCTCAACACATAAGAATAAAGCAGCATTCGCATAAATCAACATAGTTCTAGCAGCTTCCATAAGTGTACGATTACGTCTTTCCACGACACCGTTTTGTTGTGGAGTGCGAGAAACTGAAGTTTCATGTGAAATACCGACCTCTTCATAATAGTCTCGTAGAGTCTGATTAACGAACTCAACTCCATTATTAGTTCAAATTCGACGAACAATAGCATTAAGACGCACCTGGATCATTTTAAGAAAAGTAATAATAAATGCTGGTGCTTGATCCTTGGTTGCTAAGAATTTAACCCATGAAAATCTTGAAAAATCATCCACCATGACGAGGATGTATTTTCGACCACTCACACTAGCCGTACGCATTGGCCCGCAAAGATCCAAGTGCAAAAGATACAGTGGTTCTTGGTTGGTGTCTTCAGCTTTAGGTTTATATGATTTCTTGGTGCTTTTCTCCAATGAACACGCAGAACATAAATGATCCTTGTTAAATTTGAGCTTTGGAAGACCATGAACAAGTTCGTTTTTAGCCAAATAGTTAATTGCATCAAAGTTAAGATAAGATAATTGTCGATGCCACAACCATGACTTGGTCTTAGATGCTTTGGAGAGAAGGCATACTGGAGAAGCGGCCATCATGTTTTGAATAGACAGTGTGTAGAGATTATCCCCTAGAGAACCTTTTTAACAAATCATTTCCTGCCAGATCACGAATGAAGCAAGTATGTTGTCGAAAAGCAACCTCAAGGTTTGAATCACAAAATTATCCCACTGAGAATAAGTTATGACCGAGTCCCTCCACGTAATACACCCTTGAAATCGTAACATTCCCAATTTGATATTCACCATAACCCATGATCTTTGCAATGTGGTCATTACCAAATTTCACCGTCCCTAGATGTCGGCTTAGATTCTAGTGGTCTAAGTTCCTGAGGTACTTCTTCACTAGTAGGCACAATAGTGGGTGCAGACCTAGTTAAAGGGCGCTTCTTCCATTTTCTTAGTGATGGAATTCCTATTTAAAGAACGCTGAGACCTAACTTTAGTGGATGTGATACTAGTTAAAGGGCACTTAGTTACATTTGCAGTAAAGGTCCTACCAGTGGGTTTCCATTGCCAACCAACTTAGGTGAATTTCTTCGCTGTTGGAGTCCATTCAAGATTGTTCATAATGGCATACATTTCATTCACATGGTCCACAAGGCATAAATCATGACGCTGAGAAAACATGCATTCATTACAATTCCAACATCTCAAATTAGAATTCACAGTTTGCTTAGGCTTCTGCATAGAGGCAGAACCTTTTGTTGTGGCTACATGGTTCCTTTTATTTAAATCTGAAATAACATTCCTAGGGTGAACTTCTACTTTCTTCTTCATAGTGCTACTAGTGGAAGGCTTGATCCTATCTTTCTTTACTCGAGATCCTTTAGCCTTAGTAGACGCAGTTACTCCTATAGAAGCCAAGGGAACATTAGTGACATATTTTGATTTAGCCTTGATGGGTGTGTTTAATGTAGGATTCGCTCCTGTGGTCTTATTGAATGGAGTCATGGCAATGGTAGGAGGTTGTTGTTTAAGTGGTGTAGAACCCGGTTGTCCTATGAAATTAAGATGTGCTAAGCAACACTGAACCCTCTCAATATATAAGTGGGCAGCATTATAGTCATTGTTCGTGGGATCAGCTTCATATAAGTCAACTAATATGTCCCTTGTAGGAAGCACATGCCTAATCGCATTTTCATATAGTCCATATATGATAGTGAATTGTTCTTATGGTACGGGTTCTTATAAATCACCACTTCTTTTATCTTTGGAGCACTAGAAGGCGGGCAGAGATAGTAGCTGGATTATCAACAACTTCGTGTCCTTTGAGTTGGAGTGTCTCCTTTAATTCAGCTATAACCATGTTTTTATCTATGAGTTGAATATTTAGGTTAGGGATTTCCTCACATTTCTTGTTCAGTTGGTCAACAACTGACTTTTGCTCTGCCGCATTAAAAGCGAAGCGTTCTTCTATTGAACCAGAAACTTGTGAGACACCCTGCCTTACTTTTTCAAACTCCCCTAGCATAGAAGTAATTCTATTTTCTAGGGCATGGTTTTTATTCTCTGTATCCTCTAGTTCCACTTTCTCTGCTAATGATTCTCGCTTAAGTCTCATGATTTCTTCCTCTAATGCCTGAACCACCTGAATCATCTTGTCACTTGTCTCAACGTTGTTTTCACAATCATTTGTTTTTTAAAGAGTTTCATTTTTAGATTGTTGTTCAATTTCAAGAGATATCCAATGTTGTTGAAGCTCATCAAAACGTTTTGAAAGTGAGTTATAAGAACCTTGAAGCTTTAAAAATTCAGCGTTAGTGTAACACCCCATTTTGGAAATGGAAATATCACAGTAATTATGGCGTGTCATCAAAGCATACAAGGTAAAATGTCTAAACATTACTTGACCATAAAAAGGAAAATACCGGAATCAAACATTGGTAGTCCAAAAGTAAAGCTCATCACACACAAACATAGTATAATAAAGGAAAGGACTAAACAATGTCCAAAGCATAAGTATCAAAAGAAAGGAAATGCATAATGTAAAGAAGGCTAGACAACTTCCAGTCCATATGCACGTACTCTTAGTGTCTACGAGCGTCCATGAGTACCTGCCGTTTTGGGAACATAGAAAAGGAAAACGGCTGATCAAATACGCTCAGTGCACAGATGTACAATAAAGCATGAATAGGATAGGCATATAACATAATAACAACGGAAGAAACTAAGTCCCGAGTAACCTGGTTAAGTCTTGATAAAACTGTTTTAATAGTTTGAAAGTCTTATGTTTATCTTATAAAAAATGTTTGTCATATTTTACCATTAGCCAATATAGGTCATGAAAATCCACCGTGCATGAATAATTGGAGGGGTGATCTCATCATGCAAATTAGAGAGGCTGCCTCTAATTTAATATACTGGTTTTTTGGGTAGGAAGGATCAGCTCCTTGTGAAGGATGCAAGGCACACACCACATTCACCATGTAATCCTGAATAAAAACATGTAACTTGGATGCACCCATACGCCCTACATGATAAATATAAATAAATGGCGAAAAGCTGAAGGGACGCCACGAGCAATCACTCCGCCGTGGTGAAGTCATAACATCAGTGCCTCTAATGTTATGGTTATGGTACCTCCATAACTAGGTGAAACTGGTCATGCATGTATATGGCTATAGGTATTCTTAATTAATCATAAGCAATCAAACACGTAACTTATACTACGGGAAAACATTTGGCTACATACGGGGAATCCTAATAAGGAAAGAATGTCCGTACTGAAAGGACGGGAATCCGTACCTTATGTCCAGTGAACGAGAAAGACGAACCGCGAGAATCCTACTTCCGAATCACTAGTGCTACATAAATACGTACATGAATAAGTATCTGCTTACTAAATACATAGCTGGTTTTATGTCATGTCTTAGCTTATTTTATGTATTCTTACCATGTTTTACTGTTTTAAGCCTTAAACTGTGTTAAATCTTATATTCTGTTTAATCTGATTAAGTATTTCTGGTATATCATGTGTTATTATACTTACTGTGTAATAATAAGTAACTTTCCAAAAATAGCAGGTTTCTTAAAATAGAAAGTTTCTAAAAATAGAAAGTTTCCAAAAATAGAAAGTTTCCAAAAATAGAAAGTTTCTAAAAATAGAAAGTTACCAAAAATAGAAAGTTTCTAAAAATAGAATGTTTCCAAAAATAGAAAGTTTCCAAAAATAGAATGTTTCCAAAAATAGATTTCCTGCTTAAAATAGATAAGTTTTTAAAAATAGAAAGTTTCCATAAATAGATTAGCTGCCTTAATTAAATAAGTTTCCATAATTAGATTAGCTGCCTGAAATAAATAAGTTTCTAAAAATAGCTGGTTTCCATAAATAGATTAGCTGCCTTATTTAATTAAGTTTCTAAAAATAGAAAGTTTCCATAATTAGAAATAAGCTGGTTAAATAAGCTAAGTATATAAGCCTAAGTGTTTTTCATGATTATTTCTAAGTCATATGGTATAGTGTATAGTTTAATAATTATTTCATGTAATTTAATTAAACTATAGGTTATAATATTTAATTAAAGTACAACATGTTTTTAATTAAATAAGTTAAATACTTAGGTTAAAATATGTATTATTATATACTAATAATATAACCTAAGTCATGTTAATTAATTAATTATATCCATGGTTTTAAAATAATTAATTAATTATAAGTCTTAAATATATAAATACTTAGGTTAAAATAATTTCATGATCATTAATAATTAAATAACCTAAGTCATGTTATTAAATTAATCACATCTTTTATTAATTTAATTTTTAACCTAAGATCATAAACATAAAAAAGCTAACATAAACCATGAACCGGATCTAGACTAAAAACATGAACCGGATATGAAATCAACACCGTACCCCGAACCAACTCGGGGTACCCTGTGCTTCCCTTGCTGCCGTGGGACCCACACGCACCAACCAAGACCATATGGTCTTGGTGGTGGTCGGCTTGGCAAATCGAAACCCCTTCAGGTTCGGTTGCAGCCTGCGGCCAAAACAAACACCCCTTAATAACAACCTTTTGATTTTATTTAACACCAAAACATGTTAGATCTATGCTTAATTATTATATTTTTGTAAAAACATTACATGTTCATAATTTATAAAAAGATTAAATCAAAAGAAAAGGTTTAAAAAGGTTTTACCGAATTCGTGGATCAAGAGGACGAAGAACAAACACTATCAATCACCAAATCTTCAAGATCAAAGATCAAAAATCACCTTGTATGGTGTTTGTAGGGTGGCGGCACAAAGAGACAAAGGAAGGAGGAGGTTTTAGGTTTTCTTAAAATCTTCTGTAAAGTTTATTTGTGTAGTGAAAAAGTAAATAACCCCCTTTAGTAAATTTGACAAATGGGCTTGGCCCATTTGTCCTTGTTGGCCGCGGGTAGGGACCCCACTTGGGGTACCCGTACCTTTTTCCGTGTCTCGTTATTTAGTTACACGTTTGTGATTATTTATGTTCGTGTTTTAAATGTTCTCGTTAGGTAAATACCGTGATCTAATATATTTAATTATGCTCGTAATAAATATATATACGTAATTAATAATAGTTCGTGTTTTAATTACGTTCATGATTTCATGATCGCATGTTCGTGATTAATTATCGTTAAATAATTATTACATGATCGTGCATGGTAAATACTTATCGTGTTCTAACACGTACGTAATACGTAAACTCCTAACACGTAATCGTAATCATGTTATATTAGGAAAGTTTTAATCTAGTACGTACGATCCTAAGGGTACTATGCATGGTAAAAGCATGCGGGTTTTACAACTCTTCCCCCCTAAAAAGAATAATTCGTCCCCGAATTATAGATAAAGTAAACTGGAAAAAGAACATACCCGAATTCAAAATATGAAATGAGGGTAAGAAGCCCGGATAGACTCCTCTGTTTCCCAAGTGGCTTCCCGCTCGGTATGATCCCTCCATAGAATTTTGACGAATGGAATCGTCTTCTTTCTCATGACTCGTTCTTGTCTGTCAAGAACTTGTTCGGGTTCTTCTATAAAAGTAAGATCTTCACGTATCTGTTCCATTGGATACTGAACCATGTGAAGGGGATGATACTGGTACCCTCTGAGTAAGGACACATGAAACACATTGTGCACATGCGAAATCTGCGGAGGTAACCCCAATCGGTAAGATACTTCACCGACTCGTTCAATGATATCAAACGGTCCGATGAAACGAGGACTGAGCTTCCTTTTAATCCCGAAGCGTCTAACACCACGTGCCGGCGAAACCTTAAGGAAGACGTGATCTCCTACGTTAAAGTGTATATCCCTACGATGCTTATCGGCGTAACTCTTCTGACGTGACTGATACATAATATTTTCACTCGTTTGAAAGTTCGTTCTCGGAATCCCCTCGAATTGATCTCGGTTTAAAGTGGAATGATTTGTTCTTGGTGACAAAAAGTGGTTTTGGTTTTCTAATCTACTAAAATAGGGAAAAGAATAAAGTAAATAAAGATTTAAGCTTAAAATAATTAAAAAGTAAAACTTGAATTGAGAATTTAAATTAAACAGTAACTGGAAAAATACCCTAGCTGACAATACCCTATTCGGAATAAATGTTCAATTCGGAAAAGTGGCCGATGCGGAAAAGAACTGACTATTCGGAAAAATTGTCTATGCGGAAAAGAACTGACTATTCGGAAAAATGGTCTATGCGGAATAAATCTACTATTCGGAACAAAGTGCTCAATGCGGAATGTTTCGCTTATGCGGAATAAATGATCCTATGCGGAATATCAAGCAATTCGGAATATAGCCCTACACGGAATAATTGCTCAATTCAGAATGTCCAAACATTCCGAATAAGGAAAGAATGAAATGGCAATTCGGAATATTTCTATATTCCGAGTAAGGGATGAAAGGTAAGGCTATTCGGAATATTAAATATTCCGAATAAGGGGGAATACAGATGGTCTATTCGGAATGAAGGCTCTATTCGGAAAGTTCAGAACTGAAGAACAGTAACAGGACTTGGAAAAACGTTTTTAAATCAAATCAAACCAAATAAGCGAAAAGGGTTTACCAAATTAACCAATAATCATTTAAATACCATAAGTAACAAATCCCAACAATAAAAACACTAAATCAACAACTTTAAAAAGCTTAAAATTAATCAAACAAGAACTTGAAAACTTTGAATAGAAAAGTAGATGAACAAGATGAATAGAAAGATTGGAATTGAAAGATTAATGTAAAAGTTAACAATAGTAATGATCAAACACTTACAAGATTCAAGAAAAAGTGAAAAATCAGCAAACACCCTAATGGTGTTGGTGATGAAACGAACCAAAGAAACCTGGGAAAGAAAATAAAAAGCTTCCTCCCTAAAAATGTGAAGGAAAAATCCTTTTATAGTCCTAGTGGTTGGTTGGTGAGTGGGCTTTCTCCCTTTCTTCTTGTCTTCTCGTCTTTTCAGAAAAGTTGACGTTTTTGATTCTGATTCGGGATTTGTCGACGATTAAATCCAACTCGTCTTTTAATTTCTTCGTTAAATAGACTTGAGTTTCTTCGACATATGTAAATCTTCCATCTTTGTTCCTTTTCTTCGATAAATCTTCAAATAGGCCCATTGACTTCAAATCTTTTGCATCTCTTGGACACTAGACTTCGACTTTAGTCTTTTTCCTTGATAAACCCCGTGCAATCCCATGTTTTCTTCAATAATCATCCGGTTGACTCTGAAAACGCAATAAACACAAAAACCACGCATAATTCCAAACAAATGATATTAAATATGTGTTTTGGTCTTGTTTTAGCCAGTTTTAAGTGGTAAAAGGATGGGTGTTTACACACCTATCAAATCCCCTACACTTAACCATTGTCATGTCCTCATGCAATGCTTAGTGATAAAGCAAACTTACACTTTTCTCATAATCAATCAACCTTGGCCTTATTAACATACTACTCCCTCCGTCCCAAAATTATAGTCCATGTTTCCTTTTTGGTTTGTCCCAAATTAATTGTCCACTTCCAAAACTTCTAAAAATAGGTATGAATTTTAGATCAAGATTACTAGATTAGCCTTAATTGAAATCATAATTACAAACTTTAAAAAGGTTCTAAATTAATTGTTTAAGGGTAAAATTGTCTTTCTGCAAAAAGTAAGAGAGAGAAAGCTGAAAATGTGACACTTTTCTTAAACTGTGTATTTTTTGTCGGGGGACAATAATTTTGGGACGGAGGGAGTACTAAACAAAAATTAAAGTTCTAAGAGGAATCAAAACTTTAAAGTAAACAAAAGGATGGAAATAACTTGCAAAGAGATCAAGGACTTACATTAGGGCTTTGGTGCTGCGAAGATTTATCATCCTCAAGTTTCACGTTCCCCAAATTAAGCTTCAAAACGAGATATTTGTTATTATAAGTTAGCAAATCAAACACTTACACACATGGCTTAATTAAATGCTTAAACTCCCTTATTCCTAGTGTATCTCTTATATTTTATTTTTGTCTTAGAATGATCATGAAGATGCATTTTTGGACTTATTTCGATAGTTTATTTAGGCTAAAAGCAAAGTAGGACGATTTGATCAATAGTTAGCTAAAGGACAAAATCTCTTAAAACTGCTTCCCGGGATATCAAAAAGTTCATATATTGGCATAACTCGGTTCACGATTTGAGACCTTTCTCGGGCCGATATTTGGCATGTACTTCATACTTCATATCTTCGAGAGACGTTCTTGAGATAATGGTCTTCTCATCATAATAGAGTTTCTTCACTTGGAGACTTTTGAGGGGTACTCCAACTTTGTTGACCACGACTTCATGATTATTTCTTCAATCTCTAATTGGGATTTTGAGATACAACGATCCGCCTCCTTTTCGGACTTGGATCTATTTATCCTCATACCTTGTTAGGGTCTTTTCGGATAGACTTCTCCATGATCTTTATGGGAGTTGATTGCTTTTCGTCGTGAGTCTTGATCCTTCATATTGATTTTGAGAATAATGCTTTTCACATCACTTTGGATCTTCAGCAATAAAATTGAATCCTCATGCCTTGTTAGGGCCTTTTCGGACTCGCCAATCTTCGCGCCCCGCTTCATAAGTTATGCCTTGGCTATGAACTCTTATCATTACCGAGCAACTTTTAAACGATCTTGGGCTAGAAGCTAAGTAACTTTTCAAATCGTACGACCTTACTTATTGCAGATAAGTTATTAGCAAGTGATGGGAGAATAGGCAAATAATTACACCAAGTGAGCTTGCGCAAGAATACCGACTTATAATTGACTCTATCATTTCCCGTTCTCCATAATTTAAAATCTCAAGTAATGAGACTCGTGGATGCTTAGCCTAGTAAACCAATTAATGTCTACATGGTTAAGGATACTAGCTAGAATAAACTTAGACAAGTCTATTCGGGTTGAGTCAAAATAATCGCAACGGGCCTAATAGATCAAAGACTTCTAAACTAGCTACACCACTTTATTATGGAATATATACATATGAAAGCAACGATAAAAATTTAAAAATTACAACTAAATGGCCAAAGTTAATAAAAAATTTGAAAAATGTTGAAAAGTATGATTTTCTAGTTAAATGAAGGCATTTTCATGGAAAAGTCCACTTAAAACTTCGATAGAAGTCCCCCCTACACTTAAGATAAACATTGTCCTCAATGTTTAAGCATGTGGGAAAAGTCGCCCCTACACTTATGACATTGTGCACGTTGGTTAACTCATGTTAAGGAAGAGACGACTAACGTGATCAATTTCAAATATAAAGAAAATTGAATCACGATAGTTGAGAGATAGAACCGGATTTCGGATAACACGGGAGCACGGTTCTTCAGAGATTCCAAGAGTGCAGTTATCCCTGTAATCACATCACCACACAAACACAAACATCGATAGAGGTCCCCCTACACTTCGGAGGTTAAAACATAAAAGGATAGATACTCGGGCTGCCTCCCGAGGAGCGCTTGTTTTTGATAACCGAGTCACGAGCCTGACTCGACCCAAAATTAGTTCATGGGGAACGTGGTGAGGGATGGAATCACCTCCTGAGAGGTGTCCTCACCAAAGTACAACTTCACTCGTTGGTCATTCACCTTGAAATTAGGTCCATTAGGTTGAGCGAGCTCGAGAGTACCATATGGAAAAATTTGGGCAATGGTGAATGGGCCAGACCAACGAGATTTAAGCTTGCCCGAAAAGATTTTCAACCGAGAGTTAAAAAGTAAGACTTTGTCTCCAACATGGAACTCTCGGTTTTTGATCTTGGAGTCGTGAATGAGCTTAGTTCTTTCCTTATAGATCAAAGAATTTTCATAAGCCTCATTCCGAAGTTCATTGAGCTCATTGAGTTGGATCTTGCGTAGGTCACCGGCTTTGTTTATTTCAAAATTAGCCCACTTCAAGGCCCAGTAAGCCTTGTGCTCCAACTCAATGGGGAGGTGGCACGCTTTCCCGTACACAAGACGATAAGGCGTACAGCCGATCGGGGTCTTGTAAGCAGTACGGAAAGCCCACAAAGCATCATCAAGTTTATCAGCCCATGAGGTACGATGCTCTCCCACGGTTCTTTCAAGAATTCGCTTCAGTCCTCGGTTGGATATTTCAGCCTGGCCATTAGTTTGTGGGTGGTAGGCTGTGGAAAGACGATGATTCACACCATACTTAGCCATGACTCTAGCAAATTGGTCATTGCAAAAATGAGTCCCACGATCACTAATAATGGCACGAGGCACACCGAATCTAGCGAATAGGGCTTTCAAAAAGTTACAAACCACCCTTGCGTCATTAGTGGGTAAAGCTTTGGCTTCAACCCACTTTGAAACGTAGTCAACGGCTACAAGGATGTATTTGTTTCCTTTAGAAGAAGGGAATGGCCCCATAAAGTCGATACCCCAAACATCAAAGATTTCACACTCTTGAATGAAATTCTGAGGCATCTCGTCTTTATGTGTGATCGTGCCTTGTTTTTGGCAAACATCACATTGTTTAACCATATTGTGAGCATCACGATATATGGAGGGCCAATAAAATCCCGAATCAAACACTTTTTTGGCGGTGTAGTTGGGACCAGAGTGACCACCGGTGGGTCCTTTGTGGCAAGCATCAAGGATTTCTGAAGCTGCCGGTCCATCAACACATCGGTGAATTATAAGATCGGCACATTGTTTGAATAGGTAAGGGTCGTCCCAAAAGTAAGTCTTAATGTCGGTGAAGAACTTTTTCTTTTGTTGGGACGTCAACCCTTCCTTAAGAATTTCACCCGCCAAGTAGTTTGCAAAGTCCGCAAACCACGGGGTTTCATTCGACTTCGAGTTTATAGACATTAAGGTCTCCAAGGGAAAAAAATCATTGATTTCTTTGTTCGGATGATCCCCTTGGTAAGGATCCTCAAGTCTGCTGAGATGGTCCGCGGCTAGGTTTTCAGCTCCTTTTTTATCGCGAATTTCGATTTTAAATTCCTGGAGCAACAAAACCCAGCGAAGAAGTCTTGGTTTGGAATCTTGCTTTGTCAACAAGTACTTCAACGCGGAATGATCGGTGTAAACAATTGTTGTAGAAAGGACAAGATAGGGGCGAAATTTTTCAAAAGCATAGACAACAGATAAAAGCTCTTTTTCGGTTGTCGTATAATGCAATTGTGCCCCAGTCATTGTCTTGCTAGCGTAATGGATTGGTTGGAAGTGTTTGTTCACTCTTTGTCCCAGAACCGCTCCAATAGCAAAATCACTAGCATCGCACATCAACTCAAAGGGAAGCTCCCAATTAGGGGTAACCAAGACGGGTGCCTTAGTTAGCTTATCCTTAAGCGAGTTGAAGGCTTCAAGGCACTCTTTAGAAAAGATAAAAGGAGTATCTTTTTCCAAGAGGTGGGTCATCGGGCGAGCGATTTGAGAAAAATCTTTGATGAATCGACGATAGAAGCCCGCATGACCCAGAAAACTTCTCACACCCTTCACGGTTGAAGGTGGAGGCAACTTGGCGATAACATCGACTTTAGCACGGTCTACTTCAAGACCGGCTTTGTAAATTTTGTGTCCCAGCACGATGCCTTCTTTTACCATAAAATGGCATTTTTCCCAATTCAGAACAAGGCGAGTGTCTTTGCACCGCTTAAGCATACGTTCCAAATTGGCAAGGCAAGAAGAGAAGGAATCCCCGAAGACCGAGAAATCATCCATGAAGACTTCCATGGTTTGTTCAACCATGTCATGGAAGATAGCTAACATGCACCTTTGGAAAGTCCCGGGGGCATTGCATAAGCCAAAAGGCATTCTTTTGTAAGCTAAAGTGCCATAGGGACAAGTGAATGTTGTCTTCTCTTGATCTTGGGGATCGATGGGTATTTGAAAATAACTCGAGAAACCATCAAGAAAGCAGTAATATTCATTACCCGCTAAATGTTCAAGCATTTGGTCCATAAAAGGTAGAGGGAAATGATCCTTTCTCGTGGCATCATTGAGTTTGCGGTAGTCTATACAAACTCTCCACCCAGTAACGAGACGAGTGGAAATTAACTCGTTGTGTTCATTGGGAACAACGGTTATTCCTCCCTTCTTGGGCACACAATGGATTGGACTAACCCATGGTGAATCCGAAATAGGGTAAATCATACCCGCATCAAGAAGTTTGATAACCTCTGTTTTGATGACGTCATGTATTTTTGGATTCACCCTTCGTTGGCTTTGAATTGTGGGCTTAAAGTCGTCCTCCATGAGAATTTTGTGTGTGCAGAAGTGAGGATCAATTCCACGAATATCAGAAATCTTCCAAGCAATAGCCTTCTTATGATCTTTCAACACGGTGATAAGTCGGGCTTTTTCTTCTTCCTTTAGGTCCTTAGCAATGATGACTGGCGACTTCTTTTCTTCATCAAGGAACACATACTCGAGATGGGGCGGCAACTCCTTAAGTTCTAAATCCGGAGGATTTTCGACGGGAGGTGTATTCGAAGTCGGAGTATCGATAGCAATGACCGTGGGTGATGGAGGAGAAGGATTGTCTTCTTTGAGAAGGTTTTTAATGAGGCGGAGATCTTCATCCCAATTGGTAGTAGAATCGTCTTTGTCTAAATTCACATCTCCCATGGTGGCTTCCAAATCTTTCCAAAGGAAATCACTTTCTCCAAATAGAGATAGTGATGAGTCGATAGAGGAAACGGTCTCAACATTGGGAAGAGAGGTAGGAATACTTTTACAAGCATCTTTGAAGTGTTCTTCACAAGCCTCATCAAGAACGTCAATACAATTAACACTCTCGTATGAATAAGGCTGTTTAGAAAGCTTTCCCATGTTGAAGACTACTTTATCGTCACCCACTCTCATGATAAGCTCACCGGCTTCAACATCAATGAGAGTGCGACCGGTCCTCAAGAATGGACGACCAACAATCAGTGGCACACGAGGGTCCATCTCGTAGTCGACGACAACGAAATCAGCAGGAAAGGTGAATTTGTCGACTCCTACAATGACGTCTTCGGCTATCCCCACTGGATAAGCAACCGTACGGTTAGCTAATTCCAAAGTCATTTTGGTGGGGACTAGCTCTGGGAGAGATAACTGCTTCCAAACGCTTAGAGGCATAAGATTAATACTGGCACCTAGATCGGCTAGGGCCATGCAATTCTCTACTCCCGGGAAATTGCAAGGGATTAAGAAACGACCCGGATCACCAAGCTTGGTTGGCAATTTCCTTAAGAGCACTGCAGAGCAATTCTCATTAAGTTGGGTGTTGGCAATATCGAGGAGCTTTTCCTTGTAGCTAAGAAGATCTTTAAACATTTTCGCATATTTAGGCATGTGAGCGAGAGCCTCAGCGAAGGAGATATTGAAATTCAGTTGGTTGAACATCTTAAGAAAATTCGAAACCTGAATATCATCTTTGCTTTTGAGCTTCTCTTTCCTCAACCTAGATGGATAAGGTATATTCGAAGAAGAGGAAGGCTTTGGAAGAATAGGATCACTCACATCCTTGGGTGGAGGAGGGTTAGAAGTAAGAGGTGGAGAAATTAAGGAAGGAGAAGGAGGAGGAATAGGAGCAGGAGCAGGTGACTCGTTCTCCTTAATCACAATCATCGGTGGAGGTATAGGAAGCTCGGGTTCCTTGGTACCTTTGCCACTTCGAGTAGTGATTGCTTTCATCTCCCCTCTTGGATTCGCAACGGTGTTACTCGGAAGAGTACCCGAAGAAGAGGGATGATTACCTTGGAAGAAACTAGCCATCATGTTCCTCAAGTCATTAGTTTGGGTATCCAACGTATTTCTCATGTCGGCTCTCAAATCGTTTCCTTGCTTGACCAAGTCTGCTTTCAGGTTGAGCACCTCTCTCTGAAGATTTCCCACAATTACATCGTTAGTCCTCATATAAGTTTCCACTTCTTGGTGAAGAGCGGTGGGTTGGTTGGGAGGAGCATTGTATGCGGGTGGTTGATAAGCAGGTTGTTGGTAAACTTGGTTGTTACGTTGAGGTGGTTGTTGCTGCTTGTGAGGAGGTATGTATGGTTGTCGAGGCTGTTGTTGTTGTTGAGGAGGGCGATTGAGGTTTTGTTGTTGGTTTGGGTTGTTTGGGGGAAAACCAGGTGGGGAAAGATAATTGTTAGAGCGATAGCTAAGCAAATTACGGTCACCTTGAGGTCTAGCTTGATAAGCAGGTTGAGGATAGGTGCCATATGCTGCATTCACATTCTCAGCAGGGTAGTCTTGGGTGGCAGTACAAGTGGTGTAAGAGTGAGGACCACCGCATATCTCACAAGGTTGGCTGACAGCGTTAACTTGGGCGTTTTTAGCGTTGTTGCTGTTGTTGTTGCTGACGGTGTGGGTGACAAGCGATTCAAGAAGCGTAGTGATTTTGTCCAATCGCTTGTCGCTGTCACTAGTGCTAGCACTGGCGACATTGGTCCGAACACTCTTGGTTTGCACACGAGATTTATTCTCAATAATGTCCCAAGCAGCATTGGAAGTCTTAGCCAATAGATTACCCCCCGAGGCACTGTTCAGTGAATCTTGGTCACTCATGCTTAAACCATTGTAAAAAGTATTAATTTGATGTACTTTGGTAAAACCATGTTGTGGGCATTTTCTTAAAAGATCTTTGAAACGATCCCAAGATTCACTGAACGACTCATCGTACTTTTGTTCAAAATTTATGATTTCATTCCGCAATGCGGTAGTACGAGAGGGTGGGAAAAAGTAATTGATGAACTTAGTTTCCAAATCCGTCCACGAGAGAATACTCTGTGGCGGTTCCTTAGCAAGCCAATGTCGGGCTTGTCCCTCTAAAGAAAAGGGAAAAAGTTGTAATCTAATAACCTCTTGTGGAACACCATTGAATTTGACCGTGTTGGTGAGTTGCAAGAATCTCTTGATGTGGTCGTGTGGATCATCAATGGTTCGTCCCAAGAATGGTTGAGCGGAGACCATCTGGATAAAGCCTGATTTTAGCTCAAAGTTGTTGGCGGCAATTGGAGGTATGACAATTTGGTCCGTGTTGCCATCTACATGAGCTTGCAGCAATTCAATCATCGGGCGATTATCCGGAAGGGGCTCATTGTTGTTGTTATTGTTCATGTTGTTGAAAGGTGGGTTGTTGTTGTTATTATTGTTATTTGGAGGTGGTACACCGGCCATGTCTAAGTGATCGAGAGGCTCGGTCTCTTGATAAGACGTGGATCGAGTGCGCATACACCTGCAAAAGAACTAACAAGAGCAAAACAAAGCAAAATATTTTTTTGTTTTTTATGTTTTTTACTTTTTAGGATTTTTGAAAATTTTATATTTTTTTTAGTGTTTTTGAAAATTTTCATGGAAAAGTAACGTTCACGGTGAACGGATCCCAAAATCCAAGTTCTCACAAAAAACTTTTGATCTTAACGAGAAGAGCCGGCAGCGGCGCCATTTGATACATAATATTTTCACTCGTTTGAAAGTTTGTTCTCGGAATCCCCTCGAATTGATCTCGGTTTAAAGTGGAATGATTTGTTCTTGGTGACAAAAAGTGGTTTTTGTTTTCTAATCTACTAAAACAGGGAAAAGAATAAAGTAAATAAAGATTTAAGCTTAAAATAATTAAAAAGTAAAACTTGAATTGAGAATTTAAATTAAACAGTAACTGGAAAAATACCCTAGCTGACAATACCCTATTCGGAATAAATGTTCAATTCGGAAAAATGGCCTATGCGGAAAAGAACTGACTATTCGGAAAAATGGTCTATGCGGAAAAGAACTGACTATTCGGAAAAATGGTCTATGCGGAATAAATCTACTATTCGGAACAAAGTGCTCAATGCGGAATGTTTTGCTTATGCGGAATAAATGATCCTATGCGGAATATCAAGCAATTCGGAATATAGCCCTACACGGAATAATTTCTCAATTCGGAATGTCCAAACATTCCGAATAAGGAAAGAATGAAATGGAAATTCGGAATATTTCTATATTCCGAGTAAGGGATGAAAGGCAAGGCTATTCGGAATATTAAATATTCCGAATAAGGGGGAATACAGATGGTCTATTCGGAAAAGGCTCTATTCGGAAAGTTCAGAACTGAAGAACAGTAACAGGACTTGGAAAAACGTTTTTAAATCAAATCAAACCAAATAAGCGAAAAGGGTTTACCAAATTAACCAATAATCATTTAAATAACATAAGTAAAAAATCCCAACAATATAAACACTAAATCAACAACTTTAAAAAGCTTAAAATTAATCAAACAAGAACTTGAAAACTTTGAATAGAAAAGTAGATGAACAAGATGAATAGAAAGATTGGAATTGAAAGATTAATGTAAAAGTTAACAATAGTAATGATCAAACACTTACAAGATTCAAGAAAAAATGAAAAATCACCAAACACCCTAATGGTGTTGGTGATGAAACGAACCAAAGAAACCTGGGAAAGAAAATAAAAAGCTTCCTCCCAAAAAATGTGAAGGAAAAATCCTTTTATAGTCCTAGTGGTTGGTTGGTGAGTGGGCTTTCTCCCTTTATTCTTGTCTTCTCGTCTTTTCAGAAAAGTTGACGTTTTTGATTCTGATTCGGGATTTGTCGATGATTAAATCCAACTCGTCTTTTAATTTCTTCGTTAAATAGACTTGAGTTTCTTCGACATATGTAAATCTTCCATCTTTGGTCCTTTTCTTCGATAAATCTTCAAATAGGCCCATTGACTTCAAATCTTTTGCATCTCTTGGACACTAGACTTCGACTTTAGTCTTTTTCCTTGATAAACCCCGTGCAATCCCATGTTTTCTTCAATAATCATCCGGTTGACTCTGAAAACACAATAAACACAAAAACCACGCATAATTCCAAACAAATGATATTAAATACGTGTTTTGGTCTTGTTTTAGCCAGTTTTAAGTGGTAAAAGGATGGGTGTTTACATACCTATCAGTGACCGTGCCTCCTGAATTTTCTGCTTAGCTACTACGATCTTCTCATTGGTCATCTCTATGATTTCCGGTCCTTCGAGTGTTCGCTCGCCAACCTGATCCCAGCAGATTGGGGCGCGACACTTTCTGCCATACAACATCTCAAATGGAGCACACTTGATGCTTGCGTGCCAGCTTTTGTTGTATGCAAACTCACCAAACAGATGTATTCGTCCCAATCACCCGTCCATTCCAACGCACATGACCTCAACATATCCTCTAATGTCTGAATGGTTCGCTCCGACTGTCCGTCCGTTTGAGGATGAAAAGCCGTGCTAAGCTTAAGTTGTGTACCCCAAGCTTTCTGCAGACTTTTCCGAATCTTCCAACATCTCAAATCGAGGATCTCTGTCTGAGACGATGCTGGATGGTGCACCGTGGAGTCTCATGATCTCTCGTCTATACGTATCTGCGAGTTTGCTTACCGAATCTTCCTTGTGGATCGGTAAGAAATGAGCTGATTTGGTAAGTCAATCAACGATAACCCAAATTGCATCGTGCTTCCTTTTGGTAGGAGGAAGACCGGTAACAAAATCCATGGTGATTTTGTCCCACTTCCACTCTGGAATATCTAACGGTTGAAGGAGACCGCCAGATCGCTGATGCTCGATCTTAACCTGCTGGCAGGTAAGACATTTGGAGACGTAAGTGGCCACATCCTGTTTCATACCACTCCACCAAAAGTACTGCTTGATGTCATGGTACATTTTAGTCGAACCAGGATGTATCGAGAATGAGGAGCTATGAGCTTCAGCTAACAAAGCTTCCCGGAGTTCTTGGTCATCAGGAACACAAAGTCTCGTGCCCTGCCATACGATACCATCTGCATCTACACTGAATTCTGTCTGCTTCTCCAAATTTTGTACTATCGCCCAAATTTCTCCGTCATCCTTCTGAGCTTCCTTGATCTTAGATAGTAACTCGGGTTCTACTCTAAGATTAGCCCAGTAACCGTGATGTCCACGTACCATGATCTCGATGTCTAGTCGCTCCAAGTCTCTGATGATTTCCTCTTCGATTTTAATGCCATTGATCATTCCGGACTTCCTGCTAAGAGCATCTGCTACTACATTTGCCTTTCCGGGATGATACTTTAGATTAATGTCATAATCTTTCAACAGTTCTAACCATCTCCTCTGCCTCATGTTCAATTCACGCTAAGTGAAGATATACTTCAAGCTCTTGTGGTCCGCGAAAATGTCACATGATTCTCCATATAAATAGTGCCTCCATATCTTCAATGCAAACACTACTGCAGCAAGTTCCAGGTCGTGCGTGGGGTAATTTTGTTCATAAGGCTTAAGCTGCCGTGAAGCGTACGCGATCACTTTCCCATGTTGCATGAGAACACAGCCAAGTCCCTTCCCCGATGCATCGCTGTAGATTTGAAATCCACCCGTACCAGATGGTAGAGTAAGAATAGGTGCAGATACTAGCTTCTGCTTCAGGTCTTCAAAGCTCTTCTCTCGATCTTCAGTCCAGACGAATTTCTCCCCTTTCTGCATCAGTTTGGTCAATGGTAGTGTTAGGCGGGAAAAGTTCTCCACGAACCTACGGTAATAGCCAGCTAAGCCTAAGAAACTGCGGACTTCCGTCGCTGATGTCGGCCTTGGCCACTTAGTAATGGCCTCAACCTTCGCTGGATCCATAGTGATTCCTTCTGCTGATACAATGTGACCTAAGAATGCCACCTTGTCTAACCAGAACTCACACTTGGAGAATTTAGCATACAGCTGCTTCTGGCGAAGAATCTGTAGTACTGTACGAAGATGGTCTTCGTGTTCCTCCTTGGACTTTGAGAAAATCAGGATGTCATTGATGAAGACAATGACGAACTTGTCTAGAAATTCATGGAAGATTCTGTTCATCAGATCCATGAACAATGCTGGAGCGTTTGACAGGCCAAATGGCATAACTACAAACTCGTAGTGGCCATAACGGGTACGAAAAGCAGTCTTAGCGATGTCCTGCTCCTTGACCCGTAGCTGATGATAGCCTGACCTAAGATCGATCTTGGAGAAGTGTTTGGCCCCTTGGAGTTGGTCAAACAGGTCGTCGATGCGTGGCAGTGGATACCTATTCCGAATGGTAATCTTGTTGAGCTCGCGATAGTCTATGCAAAGACGCATACTGTCGTCCTTCTTCTTAACAAACAAAACCGGTGCGCCCCATGGAGATGCGCTCGGTCGAATGAAACCTCGTTCAAGAAGTTCTTGTAGTTGATCCTTCAGCTCCTTCAGCTCTATGGGAGCCATACGATAAGGAGCCTTGGAGATTGGTTCAGCTCCTGGAACCAGCTCGATACTGCATTCCACTTCTCGTGCAGGTGGTATGCCCGGAAGTTCTGCTGGAAACACATCTTGGAATTCCGACACTATTGGTTGATCCTGAATCGATGGAGATTCAGCATCCATGTCGTGAACCGTAGCTAGATAACCCTCGCAGCCATGTGATAGTAGTGCACGCGCTTGCAGGGTTGATATGACTTGTACAGACCGTCCGGGTATGAACCCATTATGAATGTACTCTGTGCATTGACATCACCGAAGATAACTCGATATGAATGGCAGTCTAGGTAGCATGATATTTGGATAGCCAATCCATGCCCAAAATCATGTCGAAGTCATTCATGTCCAGCGGAAGTGCGTCGACAGGTCGAACCTTATCATCAAATTCTAGAGGAAGACTCTTGTATACATGGGTGATTAATACATATTCCCTCAAAGGCGTGGAAATAGTAAGCGTATTTTCTAGTGGCAAGGCAGGCATCCTAATGTTCTTAGCATAAGCAGTAGAAATAACCGAGTGAGTAGCACCTGTATCGAAAAGAACACATGCAGCTTGACCATACATATACAAGATTCCAGTGATGGTACCTGTAGACTTGTTGGTCTGGTCTCGAGATGTCGTGTAGACACACCCGGCAGTAGGAGGCGGCTTGGTATCGGCATGTCCCGATGTACCCTCCATCTCGCCCTTACGGCAATCCTTCATAATATGGCCAGGAAGACCACACTTGAAGCACGCATCAGTATTACGGCGACATGGTCCTGGGTGCCTACGGTGGCAAGTAGAGCAAAGAGGATGAGTATATCCTCCAGCAGGTGCTCTAGCTGGCTGAGAACCTGATAAAACATTTTTCATAAGACATGGTAATGGGTACAAAGGACAAAGCGGATAATCGTAAGATTGAATACCAGTGATAGCTGGACGGCTAGGCTGCGAACCTCTCTGGTTCTGGTCCCTACCGTTTCCATGGTTCCTGGTAGAATTTGGCTGAAGTGTCAGAATATAAGTTACAACATAAACATAAGGAATTTCGTAAGTATTAGGACCTGCTGTTGTTGGAGTGCCCGGTGTTGTTACGGTAATTGTCATTACCGCAACGCCTATCCGTAGCAGAACGGTCGTTAGTCTGACTGTTTCCCTTGGGCTGATGAGGCTGCTGCTGAGTAGCCGGTTGAGACCGGTCCCCAGTTTTCTGCCTGGAAGATACATTTAAGAGAGGGATATTTAACATATATGGAAAGTATACGGATTGGTCACCGCTTGAATACGAATGTTTACCTCTTGTCGGGTTTTTCAGCTTCCCCGAACTCATCTCTCTCCTGCAGCATCTCCAGTTTTCGTGCTGCATCGGCCACTTGTGCTACAGTGTTGAACGTAGCACACACCAGATTGTTTGCGACCGATGTGCGAAGAGCCCACCTAAAGTGATGTGCCTTCTCTTCAGGAGTACCTGCTGCCGCACCAAGGAAACCAGCCAAGCGAAGAAAGCGCTACATAAACTCGTTGCTATTCTCCCCAGCTCTCTGTCAGATCCCATGGTACTCTCTCTTGAGCTTGTCCTGCTCAGCTTTGGGAAAGAACTGCTCCATCACCCTGTCCTTGAACTGAGCCTAAGTCAAACCAGCAACCCACTCATCACCACCTTCAGATTACATCAATGCTAACCACCAGTTGAGCACATTGCCTTCGAACCGATAGCATGCCAACCTCGCCTTGTATGCGGGGTCACAGCCCATAGCGTTGAAAATCTTCTCGATGTGAGCCAACCAGCTTTCAGCATCGCTGGGGCTATCTGTCTTCTCAAAAGCTCGAGGGCGGAGCTTGTTGAATCTCTCCAACCATACTGCTAATGTCACTGGAGGAGGAGGAGGAGGTGGCTGATTGTGCTGCTGATTGTTGGCAGCTTGAACTTCAGCCCTGATGTCATTCCTCAGTTGAGGAAGCAAGGCTTGCATGGCAGCCTGAATTGCAGCATTGAGCTGCTCCTGTTCGCGTGTGAGAACCATCTGACAGTATAACATAAAACATATTATTAAACAGATCAAAACATAAAATATAATTATATACATGAAAAAAATTATACTAAAATTTCACGAGAAAAATTTATGCAAGAAAATTTTTGTATGAATGCATGATGCAGTTTTATGAAAACTTTTGTATGCTCGAGAGTGGACGCCTCTGGTCAGTTCACCCAAAACAAAAGACATAGCGAGGGGACGCCTATGGGTCGGTCCCAAATCTAAAAGTTTCGATAAAACACATGCGACTAAATAGGGCCAGTCCTGTACCAACCATTACTTAGTCAAAAACCCTGCAACAATGACATGTATATGTATGCTTAAAAATGATGAATGCATGAAAACAATTGTCAGTTCTAGGAAGAGCGTAGTGACTACCCACTAATCACAGGTCATATTTGAGATCCTACAGGTCGAAGCCTTGGCTCTGAACATAATTGTAACACCCCATTTTGGAAATGGAAATATCACAGTAATTATGGCCTGTCATCAAAGCATACAAGGTAAAATTCTAAACATTACTTGACCATAAAAAGGAAAATACCGGAATCAAACATCGGTAGTCCAAAAGTAAATCTCATCACACACAAACATAGTATAATAAAGGAAAGGACTAAACAATGTCCAAAGCATAAGTATCAAAAGAAAGGAAATGCATAATGTAAAGAAGGCTAGACAGCTTCCAGTCCATATGCACGTACTCTTAGTGTCTACGAGCGTCCCTGAGTACCTGCCGTTTTAGGAACATAGAAAAGGAAAACGGCTGAGCAAATACACTCAGTGCACGGATGTACAATAAAGCATGAATAGGATAAGCATATAACATAATAACAGCGGAAGAAACTAAGTCCCGAGTAACCTGGTTAAGTCTTGATAAAACTGGTTTAATAGTTTGAAAGTCTTATGTTTATCTTACAAAAACTGTTTGTCATATTTTACCATTAGCCAATATAGGTCATGAAAATCCACCGTACATGAATAATTAGAGGGGTGACCTCATCATGCAAATTAGAGGGGCTGCCTCTAATTTAATATACTGGTTTTTTGGGTAGGATGGATCAGCTCCTTGTGAAGGATGCAAGGCACACACCACATTCACCATGTAATCCTGAATAAAAACATGTAACTAGGATGCACACATACGCCCAACATGATAAATATAAATAAATGGCCAAAAGTTGAAGGGACGCCATGAGCAATCACTCCGCCGTGGTGAAGTCATAACATCAGTGCCTCTAATGTTATGGTTATGGTACCTCCACAACTAGGTGAAACTGGTCATGCATGTATATGGCTATAGGTATTCTTAATTAAACATAAGCAATCAAACACGTAACTTATACTACGGGAAAACATTTGGCTGCATAGGGGGATCCTAATAAGGAAAGAATGTCCATACTGAAAGGACAGGAATCCGTACCTTATGTCCAGTGAACGAGAAAGACGAACCGCGAGAATCCTACTTCCGAATCACTAGTGCTACATAAATACGTACATGAATAAGTATCTGCTTACTAAATACATAGCTGGTTTTATGTCATGTCTTAGCTTATTTTATGTATTCTTACCATGTTTTACTGTTTTAAGCCTTAAACTGTGTTAAATCTTATATTCTATTTAATCTGATTAAGTATTTCTGGTATTTCATGTGTTATTATACTTACTGTGTAATAATAAGTAACTTTCCAAAAAAGCAGGTTTCTTAAAATAGAAAGTTTCCAAAAATAGAAAGTTTCCAAAAATAGAAAGTTTCCAAAAATAGAAAAGTTTCCAAAAATAGAAAGTTACCAAAAATAGAATGTTTCTAAAAATAGAAAGTTTCCAAAAATAGAAAGTTTCCAAATGTAGAAAGTTTCCAAAAATAGATTTCCTGCTTAAAATAGATAAGTTTCTAAAAATAGACAGTTTCCATAAATAGATTAGCTGCCTTAATTAAATAAGTTTCCATAATTAGATTAGCTGCCTGAAATAAATAAGTTTCTAAAAATAGCTGGTTTCCATAAATAGATTAGCTGCCTTATTTAATTAAGTTTCTAAAAATAGAAAGTTTCGATAATTAGAAATAAGCTGATTAAATAAGCTATGTATATAAGCCTAAGTGTTTTTCATGATTATTTCTAAGTCATATGGTATAGTGTATAGTTTAATAATTATTTCATGTAATTTAATTAAACTATAGGTTATAATATTTAATTAAAGTATAACATGTTTTTAATTAAATAAGTTAAATACTTAGTTTAAAATATGTATTATTATATACTAATAATATAACCTAAGTCATGTTAATTAATTAATTATATCCATGGTTTTAAAATAATTAATTAATTATAAGTCTTAAATATATAAATACTTAGGTTAAAATAATTTCATGATCATTAATAATTAAATAACCTAAGTCATGTTATTAAATTAATCACATCTTTTATTAATTTAATTTTTAACCTAAGATCATAAACATAAAAAAACTAACATAAACCATGAACCGGATCTAGACTAAAAACATGAACCGGACATGAAATCAACACCGTACCCCGAACCAACTCGGGGTACCCCGTGCTTCCCTTGCTGCCGTGGGACCCACACGCACCAACCAAGACCATATGGTCTTGGTGGTGGTCGGCTTGGCAAACCGAAACCCCTTCGGGTTCGGTTGCAGCCTGCGGCCAAAACAAACACCCCTTAATAACAACCTTTTGATTTTATTTAACACCAAAACATGTTAGATCTATGCTTAATTATTATATTTTTGTAAAAACATTACATGTTCATACTTTATAAAAAGATTAAATCAAAAGAAAAGGTTTAAAAAGGTTTTACCGAATTCGTGGATCAAGAGGACGAAGAACAAACACTATCAATCACCAAATCTTCAAGATCAAAGATCAAAAATCACCTTGTATGGTGTTTGTAGGGTGGCGGCACAAAGAGGCAAAGGAAGAAGGAGGTTTTAGGTTTTCTTAAAATCTTCTGTAAAGTTTATTTGTGTAGTGAAAAAGTAAATAACCCCCTTTAGTAAATTTTACAAATGGGCTTGGCCCATTTGTCCTTGTTGGCCGCGGGTAGGGACCCCACTTGGGGTACCCGTACCTTTTTCCGTGTCTCGTTATTTAGTTACACGTTTGTGATTATTTATGTTCGTGTTTTAAATGTTCTCGTTACGTAAATACCGTGATCTAATATATTTAATCTAACACCCCACCAAATGCTATGCGCAGCGGAACTACAACATTTGGGTGCTAGGCAGTTATCATCGCACACAAGATATATCAAACGACTCCAAAGAGACGTAAAAGTTTGAACTTAAATTAAAAATTGTTAAAAATGTACATGTCTACGGTTTTCCAAACCCAAATGATACAACACAGAGTTAGTGTTTCGGTCCCCATGAATCTCAACCCCAAAAGATACAGTTTTCACAACAACATGACATAAAGTTTAAAATATTCAAGTAAGGATGGGTGGAAAAACAAGTAGACGCCAAGCCACACACACAACTTCCATCCAATGAATGCTCCATGCTACTCTTCATCGGTTACCTAAAACACATGCTAAATTTGGTCAACAAATAATGTTGAGTGGAATTCATAGGTTTTACAATTCATTTTTGAACATACGTGTTATAAAAATCATTCACGATCATTCATAGACTTGTCGATCAAACAATCTATTTTCAAGGTTATGACAATTGTGTTTAAGCTCATGACACTAATCCGTTAACTCAATCGCCCGCGTAATAATTACCGGCGTGATTCAGATGAAACCAGTGCCCCTTCTAAAGGCATCAGTTGCAATTATACCTTATCTCTTATCACAAATTATCCGTCCGCAGGGGGTACCCAACGTACTAGCCCTCGTCTCGGATAGGGTCGTCAACCCCATAGTACTATCACTTTGTATAAGCGGCTATTTTTCAATCCACGCAAGGATTAAACAATAGTTAATAGTTCATGAAATTAGGGCCTTTTGCAACTAGGTACTCAACACAATTTCTAAGGCAACATTCGGGTCCAAAAATCATTCATGACATATGTTCATTTTGGAAAACTAGCATGAATTTCCCTCGCGGGTAAAACAATTTAAAACAATAATAAGCGAGGCTATAAATTCACACCTTATATAACAAAGTAGTCGACGATTCGAGTGATGATCACTGACGATGATGAGGATGCCCGGGAAAATCAACACCTATCAAACCAATAACGCGTAATGAGTAATCTCATTAATAAACCTTAAGTACTGTATATAATACATACATATTAGTCAATTGTGATAATTACAACTCACACCAAAACCAAACAAATAAGTGTTACTCGTTTTATATTATTCGTCCATATTATTAACGTTATTCCCTTTTTACACATTTTTCGCCGATACTTACCAAAAGTACGGACTGTTTTACTAGACTTAACCCTTTTTATAAAAATTGGAAAATTCTCAAAAATACCTTAAGACCTGTAGAAAAGACATTCTTAATCCCATTAAAAGTTTTTGCTATTACGACCCGTTACTCAACACTTTACCAAACCTACGTTTTTCGGACTGAATTTGCACTTTGACCAAGTCGGACTCATTTGACCCATTTAAAATATACCATTGACCCATTTGACACCTAAGTCTAATAATAGACTCAAATATGCAGGTTTGAGACCAAAAATCAACCTTTGACCATTTACCAAACTATACCTATGGTCCCCGGGATTTGACCTAAAACCAAGCATAATTTTGGATTATGAAGGTTCTCATCTCCCGGTACACGATTTTCAAAACATCATAACTTTTGACTCGTTAGGAGTCGTAAGCTCTATCTTATACCAAATCGAAGCTAAAAAGACGCTCTACAACTATATCCTAAACACATGACATGTTTACAAAATAATTTTTATGAAAACACTTCAAACATTCTGCCTAAAATTACCTATCCCAAAATCAATCCAACACTCGTTTCCAAACCCATTTATCGACACTATACCTCAACCTAATCACTCCTAATCATACCTAACCATACTAATCAGTCCTAAACACTCTAATTATCATATCCATCTCAAAACCCAAACACAAAATCAAACATGCAATGGGTTTTACCGATTCAAAAACATCTAAAAACAAGCATAAACACATAATCCAATAGCAAAATAACAATCACCAAGATCCCCCAAACACCCCCTTTGTGCTGTGGGGTTTGGGTGATCAAAAACCCCCCAACCAAATTGATTTTGGTTGGTTTGTTGAGTGATTACACATCCTATATACATGAATTAAACATGCATACATCCAATTTAACATCAAACCCACTTTGAAAAATCCATTGATTCTTGGAAAAATTTTTGTGGATGCATGTATGATTAAAGTACATGAAAAGGAAGGGAAAGAAGTAATTAAAGGTGGTCTAAGCTTACTTTTGATCAAAACAAGCTAGAAAAAAAAATGGTGGTGGTGGTTTGGGTGGTTTTGGCAGTCGGCCTAAGGAGAGAAAAAGGAGAGATTTTTGACAAATTTTGGTGAATTTGTTTAGTGTGTGTTTGTTTTTCCATTTTGTAAAATTAGGAGGGACTTGTGGTGCAATAATGGCTTTCTTTGGTCCTTAAGTGAAAACGACCTCACAAGTTTACGGGATTGACTCATTAGTCATTTTGGAAAATTTTACGGGAGTCGGGGATCATCCCGAACACTCCAAAATACTTTTAGGACAATTTAAATGTACCCGGAAAGCAATAAAACTCACCCGACTCGACTTAACACGAACCGAAAGTAAAATTCTCGAAAAATTATAATATTGATAAAACGACAATAATCATAGAAATTTGGGAATCCATCGGGATCGTAGTCGTCATCGTTCTTCTTAAATCGTCAATCGTCAAAATTATGACCTCGAATATCGGTTTCAACCAAAATGATAAAATATATAGCAAATAAAATTTATTAAAAATTTTCAAAAATAAGCGTAATTTAGGGTAAGGTAAGTGACCTCGGTTCTAGGTATTACATCCACCCCTCCTTAAAGAGAGCGACGTCCCGGCGCTCGCCTCTTCTTATACTCACATTTCGTGCCGCTGAAACAGATGAGGATACCTTTCCTTGAAAAAGTCCTCACGTTCCCAAGTGTATTCCGGTCCGCGCCTAGAATTCCATCGAACCTTCACAATGGGAATTCTACTATGCTTCAGCCTCTTGACCTCTCGGTCCATAATTTCCACGGGTTCTTCCACGAAATGCATTATGTCGTCCAGTTGAATCTCGTCCAAAGGAATCACCAATTCCTCATCCGCCAAACTCTTCTTCAAATTTGATATGTGAAACGTGTCGTGAATAGCACTAAGCTCGTTCGGCAACTCTAACTTATACGCTACTGGTCCAATTCGTTTAACGATCTTAAATGGTCCAATATACCTTGGACTCAACTTTCCTTTCTTCCTAAAACGAATTACACCCTTCCACGGCGAAACCTTAAGCATAACCATATCTCCGACTTCAAATTCCAACGGTTTTCTTTTGTTATCGGCATAACTCTTCTGTCGGCTTCTCGCAGCAAGTAATCGGTTCTTGATTTGCACAATCTTCTCTGTCGTCTCCAAAACCATTTCGGGTCCAGTCAATTGACTTTCTCCTACTTCACTCCAACACACAGGTGATCTACACTTCCTTCCATACAATGCTTCGAATGGTGCAGCCTTGATGCTCGCATGGTAACTATTATTATACGAAAACTCCACTAAAGGCAAGTGGCGTTCCCAGCTTCCTCCAAAATCAATCACGCATGCTCGGAGCATGTCCTCCATCGTCTGAATAGTTCGTTCACTCTGGCCATCAGTCTCCGGGTGATAAGCCGTGCTCAAACTCAATTCAGTGCCCATCGCACGTTGAAGTGATTTCCAAAATTCCGAAGTAAACCTACTATCGCGATCCGAAATGATCGATAAAGGTACTCCATGTCTGCAAACAATCTCCTTCACGTACACACTGGCCAGCTTCTCCATACTGTCCGTCTTCTTCATAGGTAAGAAGTGAGCAAATTTTGTCAATCTATCCACTATAACCCAAATCATATCACATCCACTAGGAGTTCTGGGTAAACCCGTCACGAAATCCATAGCGATTCTCTCCCATTTCCATTCTGGGATCTCTGGTTGTACCAACAGCCCAGACGGCTTCTTATGTTCGGCTTTAACCTTCGCACAAGTCAAACACTTACTAACGTAATGAGCAATATCCGCCTTCATATTCGGCCACCAATAGACTTTCTTCAGGTCATGATACATCTTATCCGATCCAGGATGTATCGAGTACTTCGACTTATGAGACTCGTTCATAACCAAATCTCGTACTCCAGGCTTTCCTTCCTCGGATGGACACAACGGTAACCAAATCCGATTCTCGAAATATCTCAGCCCGTCTGACCTAATCACAAAAAGAGGTTTCAACATTCTTCCCAAGTTCTCAGCATCAACATTCTCTTTCATTAATCCCTTCTCTTGAGCCTTCAGTATTGTTTCGGTTAAATCAACACCCTCAGTCATCACTAAAGCTCTGACTCTCAAAGGTTTCTCTCGATCCTTCCTACTAAGTGCATCTGCTACGACATTCGCCTTACCAGGATGGTAGCGAATCTCACAGTCATAGTCACTCAATAATTCTACCCATCGCCTCTGTCTCATGTTCAACTCCTTTTGGTCTAAGATGTGCTGCAAACTCTTGTGGTCAGTGAATACAACACACTTCGTCCCATACAAATAATGTCTCCATAATTTCAGCGCAAAAACCACAGCTCCTAATTCCAAATCATGCGTCGTGTAGTTTTCTTCATTCTTCCTCAATTGTCTCGACGTGTAAGCAATCACCTTCTCACGCTGCATCAACACAGCTCCATAACCCTTACGAGATGCGTCACAATACACCACAAAGTCTTCGGTTCCTTCTGGTAATGACAATATCGGTGCAGAACATAACTTGTCCTTGAGTGTTTTGAAAGCGAATTCTTCCTCATCTCCCCATTCATACACCCTATTCTTCTCGGTAAGCTTTGTCAATGGCTTCGCAATCAACGAAAATCCTTCAATGAATCTCCGATAATACCCAGCCAAACCAAGGAATTGTCGAAATTCAATCGGCGTTGTCGGTGCCGACCATTCCCTGATCGCTTCGACCTTGGCAGGATCCACGCAAACTTCTTTGCTATCAATTACGTGACCAAGGAATTGCACAGACTCTAACCAAAACTCACACTTCGAGAACTTCGCATACAAATTCTCCTTCTTCAGCAGATCCAATATCTTTCTCAGGTGCTTCTCGTGCTTTTCCTTACTCTTAGAGTAAATAAGAATATCATCGATAAAAACAATGACAAACTTATCTAGATACGGCTTGCATACTCGATTCATAAGGTCCATGAATACTGCAGGCGCGTTTGTCAACCCAAAAGGCATCACTCGGAATTCGAAGTGTCCATACCGCGTACGAAAGGCAGTTATAGGGATATCCTCCTCTCTCACACGCAGTTGATGATACCCTAACCTCAAGTTGATCTTTGAGTATACACAGGAACCTTGTAATTGATCAAACAAATCGTCAATCCTCGGTAATGGAAACCGATTCTTAACCGTCAGCTTGTTGAGCTCTCTATAGTCAATACACATCCGAAATGACCCATCTTTCTTCTTTACAAACAACACTGGCGCTCCCCATGGTGACGAGCTCGGTCGAATAAATCCCTTATCCATCAACTCCTTCAGTTGATCTGATAACTCCTTTAACGCTGATGGTGCTAATCGTTAGGGTGCACGAGCAACTAGTGCAGCTCCCGACATCAAATCGATTCGAAATTCGACCTCATGGGTGGGTGGTAAACCCGGCAACTCATCAGGAAAAACTTCCGGATATTCGCGAATTACAGGTACCTCTTCTAACTTCGCCTCTAAGTCACCATCACTAGAAACTTGTGCCAAAAACATATTGCATCCATCTTCTGCATACTTCATCATTTTCAAACAAGATATCACTTTCAAACGAGAAGTGCATTCATCTCCCTTCACAGTCAAGACTCTATTCCTCAACAGGATCTGAACTAATCTCTCTCCACAGACGATCACGGCACTATGCGCCATCAGCCAATCCATTCCAACGATCACATCGAACGATCCTAGCTCTATGGGCATTAAGTCGATTTCAAAAGCGTAATTTCCTAACTTCAAGGTACACCCTTTCAGTATAGAATTCGTACTAACGATCTTCCCATCGGCTAATTCCACGTTATAACTAGTCGTTAACAATACCGGTTCTCTACTGATATGGCGACTAAATTTAACATCTACGAAGCTCTTGTCGGAACCAGAATCAAACAATATACTAGCATAACAAGCGTCTAGCAGAAACGTACCGGTAACCACGTTAGGGCCTTGTGGTATATCAACTGTCCCTACTTGATACACAGCAGCAGCATTGTTACCTCCTTGCCTGTTTCCAGCCTTCGGGCAATTTCCTTGCTTATGTCCTCTTTCTCCACATCCGAAGCAAACCATCACTCTCATAGCATTTGCCCCAGTAGCTACCCCTTTCGCTCGGCAATCTGACATCCTATGACCCGCTTTTCCGCACTTGCCACACGCAGGTGGGCAACTCCCTACATGGTACAAATTACATCGACCACAGTGGGGATTCACCTTAGCTCCTCTAGGGTTTGTGACAGCCTCATCCCATCATTTCTTCTTTGGTTGAACTGCTGATTGCGGTTCTGACCTTGGTTGTTACGGTTTCCACCTCGGCTTTAACCTTGGGATTGATTACTCTGAGCTGCCTCCCACTTCCTCTTGTTTCCTTCAGCAATGAAGTTCTTCTTGTCTTGTAGTTTGACATCCATAAGCGCGTGAGCCATTTAGACTGCTTCATCGAATGACCCAGGCTTAGATGAAGTCGTCTCGCCCTTGATATTACTTGACAGACCTTTGATGTACTGCTTCATCTTCTTGCTATCATCGGCAAAGGCATCGGGACACAAAAGGCTCAATTCATTAAACCTCCTTGTATACGCAGTGATATCATTGTATCTCAAAGTCAAGTGCCTCAACTCATCTTCCAGCTGGCCCAGCTCCTCTTCGGGACAGAACTTTTTGGTCAAAAGAGCCTTAGTAGCAGTCCAAGTCCTCGCATTTGCTACTGCTAACCCAACAGTGGCTACTTGAATGTTCCACCAACTCAATGCGTCATCAAGAAAAGTGGCAGCCGCAAACTTGACCTTATTCGCCTCTGAACAACCGCTAATATCAAAAGTACTCTCGACCTTCTCTAACCACCTCCTGAGTTCTAGGGCTCCGCCAGTTCCACGAAACTGCGTGGGACCGCATTTCATAAAACCAGAGTAAGTACACTCCCTCGGGGCTTGCTGTCTCCCCACATTTCCGCCTTGATCTGGGTTTCGATTTGATCGATCTGCTTCGAGTGCATCTGCAATTGCTTCCTGAATCATTGTGTTCACACGGGTTGCTGTTAACTTTGGAGGCATGGTGAGTTCTCAAGTACACCTCTCTACAAAGACAGGGAAAATAGAAAAACAATGTAAGTATACACATCAAGATTAAGATGGATTTCTCTTTCAGGACATAATATAAATACAACGACACATCACTACAAGGTTACTAATATTCATCAATTCACATCACAAAAGAGCAAATTAAAGACATATCACAGATCATGAAAGGTAAACATGGATTGTATTGCTAAATCAACCAAAATTGTGACAAGTATTGCCAGTACAACCATTCACCATAAAACTTAAGTCATCAAGTTTTTCATCACAATACCATCATACAGAAGTCTAAAATAGTTCGATTACAATGATCAAAGATAAAGTACAATACAAGCAACTAGTCATGTGGTAATCCACACGACCTCTTGGATGGCTGATAAACGACTTTTGCCCGTATAAAAATTAAAGTTCTTTGTCGTGTGTCTAATCGAATTGATCTAGGCTCTCTATGTGACTCTATTGTTTTTGGTGAAAAAGAATATTTTTGGTTGTCTTTAATTAAATGTGCAAAGACTTAAAAGTAAAGGTGCTCTTAAATTAAATCTAAGTCTAATTAAAATAAAAGTGCAAGTATTTAAAGCGAGACTGAAATTAAAGGGCACTAAAGTAAAGACGTAAACTTAAATCTATCTAAGGCAAACTTAAAGCGCGACTAAAACTAAGGCAAATCTAAAATAAAATTAAGGCAAATAAACTAGAAGTGCAATTAAATAAAAGGCAGGAAAAATAAAGCTTGAAAATAAAAATCAAAGACAAAAGCTAATAAGAACCTGAATACAACTCATTCGGAATAAACCTTCGTTTGGAACAATCACTCGTCCGGAATGTCACCTTCGGTTGAAATGATTCTTCTTCGCTTGGAATATTGCCAAAATCCTTGATCCGGAACAAGTTTATCTGGATATGTCACTTATCCAAAACAATCCTTCGTTCGGAACTTTACTGATTCGAAACTTGTAAAATTTGCCTTGATTCGGAAGTATTTGGTCACCCTTGATTCGGAAGATTCCGAATGAAGCTCCTTGATTCGGAAGTTTCAGACTTCCGAATGAACACCTCTTGAACCGGAACTTGCCCATTGATCCGGAAGTTTATTCGGAACTTTTAAGTTCCGAATGAACAGCTCTTGGTTCGGAACTTTGGAAACTTCCGAATAAACGATCACTGATCCGGAACTTTTGGAGTTCCGAATGAACAGTGCTTGATCCGGAACTTTTGAGTTCCGAATGAAGCTTTTCTGGTTCGGAACTTTTGAGTTCCGAATGAATGACTATTGGTTCGGAAGTTATCCTTCGTCCGGAACTTTGAATGTTCCAGATGAACAAGTTTGGCTCGGAACTTTTGTTGATCCCAAATCTTCCGGATGAACACTTGACTCGGAACTTTGGAGTTCCGAATGAAGCCTTCCCTCCTTCTTGGTTCGGAACTTTACCTGGAAAGATCAGAAACAAAACAAACCTTCCCGAAGAACAAGGGAATCCAAAAACAGCAGATCTAAACAAAAATTAATCAAAACAAACACAAACGATTTAACCAAAGTAATCACGAATCAACAGTAACATCAACAAACAATTAAAAACAAGAAATTTAACAACTTTAACCACAATAATCAACAATCACTTGGATCAAAATAAAAGCATGAACATGAACATAAACATAAACACATAAATCAAAGATTAAGAAAGGTAGATAAGAGATTGACAAGATAAAGTAAAGATTGACAAAGATTAAATGAAAACTAACTTGAAATTAAATGAATTTAAGGTGCAAGACAAGGTATTTAAATTTGACAAGAAAAGTAAATGACAAGGTATTTAAATGGTGGAAGAGCTAATTGTCACACTTAGCCAACAAAATGAAAAGATTACAACTAATGACTATATATAGGGGAGGATTAAGGAAGCTTCCTCCCCTCTTTCCTTTTCTCTTAATTGCGTCATTAAGTCCCTCCTTCTTTTAATCTTCATTAATTGCATACTTAGTCCTTTTCTTCTAATCTTCTTTAAACTTGGACTTTAGGGACTTTTGGCTTCGGGATTTCTTTGAACTCGTCTTTAAATTCTTCAATAAAATAGACTTGAATTCTTCGGCTTTTGATAAACTTCCGTCTTTTGACTTTTTCTTTGATAAATCTTCTGAATTGGTCGTGGACTTCCGTTCTTTTTGCACTCTTGACTTCTTGACTTCGTCTTTCATCCTTTTCTTCAATAAAAGTCCGTAAATGCCCGTGAATTTCCGTGTTTTCTCCACTTTTCACCTTTTCGTCCTAAATCACAACAAAAACACAAACCACGCATAATTTCGACATAAAAGACATAAAATACACGTTTTGGTCCGGTTATTATTGTAATTAAGTGGTAGAAAAGATGGGTGTTTACACACCTATCAAATCCCCTACACTTGACCATTGCAATGTCCTCATGCAATGCATTAGTTACAAAGCAAGATTACACTTTTCATCATAATCAATCCACGTTGGCCTTTATTAAAGAAATAGAAAATTAAAAACATACAAAATAAAGAAATCAAAAGCATACCTTGGGTTTTGGAAATGTCATGAATAATCATCATCCCCAAGTTTTCACTTTCTCCAAACCAAGCTTAAAAACGAGATCATTGTTATTATAAGTTAGTAGACTAACACGAACTCATGTGGGCCAATTACTCACTTAGACTCCCTTATTCCTAGGTGTATCTCTTATATTTTATTATTGTCTTGAATGATCACGAGGATGCATTTTTGACTTATTTCGATAGTTATTAAGTCTGAAAATAAAGTGAACGATTTAATCAATAGTTAGCTAAAGGACAAAATCTTTTAAAACTGCTTCTCGGGACCTCATAAAGTTCATATCTTGGCATAACTCGCTTCGCGATTTGAGACCTTTCTCGGACCGATATTTGGCAGCGACTTCATACTTCAAACCTTGAGAGACGTTCATTAAATTATGGTCTTCTCTTCATAATAGAATTTCTTCACTTGAAGTTTTGAGAGATTCATACTTGGACCACGACTTCTTCATTTTTCTCCAATCTTTATTTTGGACTTTGATATACAACGATCCGCCTCCTTTTATGACTTGGATCTATTTATCCTCATACCTTGTTAGGGTCTTTTTGAATACACTTCTCCATGCCTTTTGGGGAGTTTTGCTTTACGTCGTGTGTCTCGATCCTTCATATTGATTTTCGATAAATGATTCTTCACATCACTTTGGATCTTTAGCAACAAAATATAGCGCTCATGCCTTGTTAGGGCCTTTTCGGACTCGCCAATCTTCGCATCCCGCTTCAATAAGTTATGCCTTGGCTATGAACTCTAATCCATACCGAGCAACTTTTAAACGATCTTGGGCTAGAAGCTAAGTAACTTTTCAAATCGTACAACCTTATTTATTAGCAGATAAATTATTAGCAAGCGATGGGAGAATAGGCTCATAATTAACTCACATAAATTCACGAAAGAATACCGAACTTATAATTGGCTCTATCATCTCTCGTTCTCCACAGTTTAAAATCTCAAGTAATGAGACTCGTGGATACTTAGCCTATTAAATCAAAGTTTTGGGTTTTCGAGTCGCCTATAGGATCTTGCAAATTCTTAGACTTTTTCAAGTTTAGAAATCGCGTTTTAAAGTTCCCTTGATAAACGACTCTCTAGGATCAATTATAGGAACTTGCGAAAAGTTCTTGTTCTTAACCCGTGAGAGTTAAGACTTTCGCGTTTTATAGCTCCCTATATAAAAGCCTAGCAAAACTTGACTTAAACACGTTAAGGATATTAGCTAGAGTAACTTAGATAAGTAAACTCGGGTTGAGTCAAAAGATTCACAACGTTTTGAAAATTAAAACCACTTATTTAAACATTTATTCTAGCAAGGAAAGAAAATAACTATACAAAGGTAAAAACTAATAGGCCAAAATAGATCAAAAATTTTGAAAAATGTTGAAAAATTGATTTTCCGGTTAAAATGAGGACAAATACAAGGAAAAGACCACTTAACTTTGATAGAAGTCCCCCCTACACTTAAGATAAACATTGTCCTCAATGTTTAAGCATGTGGGAGTAAACTCCCCTACACTTAGGACATTGTGCACGTTGTTTAAATCTCGCTAAGGAAAGGACAACTAAAGAGATTCCTTTTTTAATATTGAGAAAATATAAGATAGTGAATCGAAAAGAGTTTAGGATAGAACCGGGATAATGGAACACGGAATCACGGGTCGTCAAGAATCATCAAGAGTAGATCATTGAAGCTCGAATCCCTGATTAAGAAGTGAGGAGAGGAAATAGAAAACCAGCGGGTCTCCCCTACACTTATGGTAAAGAAAGCGAAAAGATAGATGCATGGGTTGCCTCCCAAGAAGCGCTTGATTTTTGTTAACCGAGTCATTAGCCTGACTCGACCTTGATCATAAACGGAAGAAGCATGAAACATATCCACCAGGATCAAAGACATAGTTTTCGTCCATCAATAAACACGAGCTTAAGGCGAACAAGGCAAGCCAAAGAAGAGTAGGCAAGGTTCCCTTAAGCAGTGATGGAGCACGGCGGAAGCAAGGGTGAAGTGCAAGCATGTCTTCAAAATTTCCAAAAATTTTTCCTTTTATTTCATCAGGTGGATACTGAGATGGCTTAAAGACTTCAATACCGGGGTCGAACACCTTTTCCTTTAAGGGAAAATGGCACTCAGGCTCAGCCGAGTGTGAAGAAGATCCGCAAAGAAGCACAACCTCGTCCTCAGAAGGGGGACAAAGAGGTGTCAAATCATATGTGCAACGGATATTGGTGTCGACAGATTTCTTCTCCTTAGAAAGAATGTGCTTCAAATCCAAAGTAGGATCAAGACGATAATCTTCAAAGTCATAAGGAGGAGCATCACTCTCATGAGGGAAGTAAGTATTGAGAAATTCAGAGAAATCTTCCTCAAATGAGTAATCGTCCAAAGTAGGATCGAGTGATGGCGGAGGATCTTCATCATGTGAAGAATCGCTCGAAAGAGTATCAGCCTCATCGAAATCATCGAAAGTAGGCAGCTCGGGATACTCAGAAGTACAATCAAAATCATCCGAATCTGAGCTAGAATCATCATCATCATAAGCATCGAAGACCGGTGGAGAATCATAAATGGGAGAAGCGTCCAAAGTAGGGAGAGAATCAGCCACATTATCTTCAAAGAGTGGATTATCAGTGGAAGACTGAATAGAGGATTGTCATAGACGTTGAAGTCATCGAGCACATTTATCATATTCACTGATTCTCGGCCTCCAAAGGATTTGCCTGTAAGCTTCCCCATTTTAAAAACTTTTGAATCATCCCCGAATCGTAAGATTAACTCACCTTCGGCCACATCCACTAAAGCTCGTCCGGTTCTCAAAAATGGCCGACCAAGTATTAAAGGAATACGAGGGTCCATTTCATAATCAACTACGACAAAATCGACCGGGAAAGTAAATGTGCCAACTTTGATAAACACTTCTTCGGCTATACCAACGGGGTAAGCTAGAGTGCGATTTGCAAGTTTGAGAGTCATCTTTTTTGGAGTGAGGTCGGGCAATAATAGTGTTTTCCAAACACTCAGTGGCATAAGATTAATACTAGCCTCGAGATCAGCAAGGGCAGTAAATTCTTCAGTTTTGTTGAACACGCAAGGCAACACAAAACGACCGGGATCTCCAAGCTTTTCCGGTAATTCTTTAAGAATAACTGCTGAGCAGTTTTCATTTAAGCGTGTGTTGGCGAGTTCCATCAGCTTCTCCTTCTTGCTAAGCAATTCCTCGAATGCTTTGACAAATTTCAGCATGTGGCAAAGTGCTTCAACAAGGTTAATGTTTATGGTCATTTGAGATAGCATATCCACATATTTCGATACTTGACAGTCATTCTTGGTTAGCTCGTTGGTCTTGCCTATGCGAGAAGGGTATGGAATTCTAGGTTTATAGGTGGAAGGTGAAGGTGTAGCTGGTGAAGGTTGAGATGTTGAAGGGTCCTTCCGAGATACATCGTCATGACGAGGCGGAGACGGTAATGGTGTACTAATACTAGGTGTAGGAGGAGTAGGGACACATGGTGGTGGAGGAGGTGTAGATGATGGGGGTGAGATTGGTGGTCCTACGATGGTGACTCCACTACGAGTAGTAATAGCACTTACATTGGCTCGCGGATTAGTGACGGTGTTTGAAGGTAGAGAACCCGAAGAAGAAGGTTGAGCTTCGGGCAAGAAACTAACCAACAGATTCTTTAATTCAGTCGTTTGAGTGCTGAAGGAGGATTGAATATTATCACGAACCTTGGTTCTAATGTCATTTCCTTGCTTCAAGATATCTCCTTTCAAATTGATTATTTGGCTCTGTAGATTCTTGATTTGCTCACCTTGAGTTCTCATGATGGCATCAACATCGGGATTAATGGGTGGGGTTTGATGGGTGGGTGGTTGATAAGGGTTAGAAGCTCTTGGTGGGATTTGGTTGCTTCTATTGTAGTTGTTGGCGGAGTTTTGGTTTTGAGGAGAAAAACCGGGTGAAAGGTAATTGTTGGATCGGTAACTCAGCAGATTTCTATCCCCTTGTTGTCTAGCTTGGTAATTTTCCGGTGAATAATTACCGTAAGCAGCATACACATTTTCCGGATTTCCTTGTGTAGAAGGACAATCGGTGTATGAGTGAGGACCGCCACATGTTTCACAAGGATTAGCAACCGCTTTAACTTGTTGTTGTTGGTTTGAAGCGAGAAGCGTAATACTTTTGCTCATTTCAGCCATCATGCGGGTGAGTTTGGTCATCTCAGGGTTTGCTGAGGTAGAAGAAACATTGACTCTCGGGTTGTTCCTAGAAGAAGTAGAGGAATCCCAGTTTTTGTGGTGAGTAGTCATGTTCTCAATAAGCTCTCTACACTCCTCGGGTCTCCTTTTCATGAATGTGCCACCGGCGGCTGCATTGATCGTATCACGATCTCGAAAAGTCAATCCGTTGTAGAAAGTATCGATTAAGGTCACAGGGAGCATGTTGTGGTTTGGAAATCTATCGATCAAGTCATTATATCGCTCCCAAGCGTCAAAAAGAGATTCATCAGGGTCTTGCATGAAACCGCTTATCTGATTGCGAAGGCTTGTGACCATGGATGGTGGAAAGTAGCACGACAAAAAGCGTTGAGTCATATCATCCCAAGTGTGAATAGAATTCTTCGGGAGACGATCAAACCATTTCTCGGCATGATGCGATAAAGTATGTGGGAAGAGTTGTAGGAGAAGTACATCCATTGTGGCCCCAGGCAACTTCATGCTTTGGGTGATTGTAATGAACTTGTCGAGGTGTTTGTTGGCATCATCATCAGGCAATCCTCTAAAAGGGTTTGTTTGTACTTGCTGAATCATGTGGTGCTTCAACGAAAACTCAGGAGCGTTGATTTGCATCGACGCAATCGGTCCTCCTCGTCCAAACATGGTTGGTTGACAAAGTTCCTCCATGGTCCGAAGATCGGGTTGTGGGAGAACATTGTTGTTATTATTATTGAGGTGTGGTGGAATGTTGTTGTTGTTAACACCTGCCATATCTAAATCTTCTTGAGGCTGGGGCTCTTGATAATTAGAAGATCTAGTACGCATACACCTGAAAATGCAAAAGAAAACAAAACCAAACACAAAGACAATATATATACACAAGAAAGATAAAATCTTTTTGGATTTTTGAAATTTTTAATTTTTATGGTTTTTTTTATCAATTTTTAATTTTTATGATTTTTTTGAATTTTTTAGGCAAGAAAAATAACGCTCACAAGTGAACGGATCCCAAAAAGCAACGTGTCTCTCACAGAAAACCGTCAATCTTAACGAAAAGAGCCGGCAGCGGCGCCATTTGATAAACGACTTTTGCCCGTATAAAAATTAAAGTTCTTTGTCGTGTGTCTAATCGAATTGATCTAGGCTCTCTATGTGACTCTATTGTTTTTGGTGAAAAAGAATATTTTTGGTTGTCTTTAATTAAATGTGCAAAGACTTAAAAGTAAAGGTGCTCTTAAATTAAATCTAAGTCTAATTAATATAAAGGTGCAAGTATTTAAAGCGAGACTGAAATTAAAGGGCACTAAAGTAAAGACGTAAACTTAAATCTATCTAAGGCAAACTTAAAGCGCGACTAAAACTAAGGCAAATCTAAAATAAAATTAAGGCAAATAAACTAGAAGTGCAATTAAATAAAAGGCAGGAAAAATAAAGCTTGAAAATAAAAATCAAAGACAAAAGCTAATAAGAACCTGAATACAGCTCATTCGGAATAAACCTTCGTTTGGAACAATCACTCGTCCGGAATGTCACCTTCGGTTGAAATGATTCTTCTTCGCTTGGAATATTGCCAAAATCCTTGATCCGGAACAAGTTTATCTGGATATGTCACTTATCCAAAACAATCCTTCGTTCGGAACTTTACTGATTCGGAATTTGTAAAATTTGCCTTGATTCGGAAGTATTTGGTCACCCTTGATTCGGAAGATTCCGAATGAAGCTCCTTGATTCGGAAGTTTCAGACTTCCGAATGAACACCTCTTGAATCGGAACTTGCCCCTTGATCCGGAAGTTTATTCGGAACTTTTAAGTTCCGAATGAACAGCTCTTGGTTCGGAACTTTGGAAACTTTCGAATGAACGATCACTGATCCGGAACTTTTGGAGTTCCGAATGAACAGTGCTTGATCCGGAACTTTTGAGTTCCGAATGAAGCTTTTCTGGTTCGGAACTTTTGAGTTCCGAATGAATGACTATTGGTTCGGAAGTTATCCTTCGTCCGGAACTTTGAATGTTCCGGATGAACAAGTTTGGCTCGGAACTTTTGTTGATCCCAAATCTTCCGGATGAACACTTGACTCGGAACTTTGGAGTTCCGAATGAAGCCTTCCCTCCTTCTTGGTTCGGAAGTTTACCTGGAAAGATCAGAAACAAAGCAAACCTTCCCGAAGAACAAGGGAATCCAAAAACAGCGGATCTAAACAAAAATTAATCAAAACAAACACAAACGATTTAACCAAAGTAATCACGAATCAACAGTAACATCAACAAACAATTAAAAACAAGAAATTTAACAACTTTAACCACAATAATCAACAATCACTTGGATCAAAATAAAAGCATGAACATGAACATAAACATAAACACATAAATCAAAGATTAAGAAAGGTAGATAAGAGATTGACAAGATAAAGTAAAGATTGACAAAGATTAAATGAAAACTTACTTGAAATTAAATGAATTTAAGGTGCAAGACAAGGTATTTAAATTTGACAAGAAAAGTAAATGACAAGGTATTTAAATGGTGGAAGAGCTAATTGTCACACTTAGCCAACAAAATGAAAAGATTACAACTAATGACTATATATAGGGGAGGATTAAGGAAGCTTCCTCCCCTCTTTCCTTTTCTCTTAATTGCGTCATTAAGTCCCTCCTTCTTTTAATCTTCATTAATTGCATACTTAGTCCTTTTCTTCTTATCTTCTTTAAACTTGGACTTTAGGGACTTTTGGCTTCGGGATTTCTTTAAACTCGTCTTTAAATTCTTCAATAAAATAGACTTGAATTCTTCGGCTTTTGATAAACTTCCGTCTTTTGACTTTTTCTTTGATAAATCTTCAGAATTGGTCGTGGACTTCCGTTCTTTTTGCACTCTTGACTTCTTGACTTCGTCTTTCATCCTTTTCTTCAATAATAGTCCGTAAATGCCCGTGAATTTCCGTGTTTTCTCCACTTTTAACCTTTTCGTCCTAAATCACAACAAAAACACAAACCACGCATAATTCCGACATAAATCACATAAAATACACATTTTGGTCCGGTTATTATTGTAATTAAGTAGTAGAAAAGATGGGTGTTTACACACCTATCAATGGCGGTTCATCTTCATCCTCCTCGGGCTCTTCATCACTGTCTTCCTCGTCCTCTTCGTCCATCTTCCTCTTTCCTTTGTCACTCGGCCCACATTTAGTCGCCTTCTTCGTCCCAGAAGTAGATCCACACTCAACTGCTACCTGATTTCCTACAGTGATACAAACACCTCTGGCAGGTGGCTGGACCATAAAATCATTAGCCTCCATTTCCAAGTCATCTACAAATATCCAATCTGGGGGCAAGGATGTTCTCACTCGATGCTCCCAACTTTGCATCCTAGTCAACCTCGCTTGATCCTCCCTAACTTGTTCAAGACTGGCACTCAGGTTCGCTATCATTGATCTCAGACTGTTGATATCACTCTTGTTTGCCACTCCATCAAATTCAATCCTTGAAGTTCTTGCCAATAACCTCTGGTGTGCCCTCTCATTCTCGTCGAACCTGTTGATTACCCTCGTTTCCACTATGTACCGCTCGCACATTGATTCATCCAATCTTCTCACAACACGCGGAACGTCACGATAAGCTCTCGGTCCGGGGCAGATAACTCTTGCGATGCCCTGATGAAGAAAATTTGCGCTCGCTGCATCTTCGGATCTTCTAGGGATACCTGGCATACCAACCAGATGAGAAGTACGAACAGGCATGGGGAAAGTAGTTCTCCTTTGGTCGAGGTCCTGGGCTTGCACATGGTTCGTCTCGGCTTGTCCTTCAGCAGCTGTTCCAACATTTCCCCCTTCGTGTCCTACGACGTAATCGTCTCCATTTCCGTTAGGCGGTACCTCGGCCATTCCTGCAATAACAGATAATTTTGGAGGGTACGTAAGATTACTATTCAATATTTATAAATACATGCATGCAAATGCAATGCAAAGGTGGTACACATGCCCAAAATGCGATAATATGATGCTCATGCATAAGTAATACAAGAATTACGGTATCGGGTACTCCACGTATAATTTCAACGTTTACATATAGTAGTTCAATATCTACGTAATAAATACCCACATATATACTTCAACTCAAAGTATACATCAATACCATGAATATAAAAATAAACCTTACCGGAGCCATGCAGGATAGTTGTGTGCTTGGACAATTTCTTACGACACCAAAAGTTATAGTTTAGGAATTTTCAAAACGACCTAGTTCTCTATAACACATGGCTCTGATTACCAATCTCTAACACCCCACCAAATGCTATGCGCAGCGGAACTACAACATTTTGGTGCTAGGCAGTTATCATCGCACACAAGATATATCAAACGACTCCAAAGAGACGTAAAAGTTTGAACTTAAATTAAAAATTGTTAAAAATGTACATGTCTACGGTTTTCCAAACCCAAATGATACAACACAGAGTTAGCGTTTCGGTCCCCATGAATCTCAACCCCAAAAGATACAGTTTTCACAACAACATGACATAAAGTTTAAAATATTCAAGTAAGGATGGGTGGAAAAACAAGTAGACGCCAAGCCACACACACAACTTCCATCCAATGCATGCTCCATGCTACTCTTCATCGGTTACCTGAAACACATGCTAAATTTGGTCAACAAATAATGTTGAGTGGAATTCATAGGTTTTATAATTCATTTTTGAACATATGTGTTATAAAAATCATTCACGATCATTCATAGACTTGTCGATCAAACAATCTATTTTCAAGGTTATGACAATTGTGTTTAAGCTCATGACACTAATCCGTTAACTCAATCACCCGCGTAATAATTACCGGCGTGATTCAGATGAAACCAGTGCCCCTTCTAAAGGCATCAGTTGCAATTATACCTTATCTCTTATCACAAATTATCCGTCCGCAGGGGGTACCCAACGTACTAGCCCTCGTCTCGGATAGGGTCGTCAACCCCATAGTACTATCACTTTGTATAAGCGGCTATTTTTCAATCTACGCAAGGATTAAACAATAGTTAATAGTTCATGAAATTAGGGCCTTTTGCAACTAGGTACTCAACACAATTTCTAAGGCAACATTCGGGTCCAACAATCATTCATGACATATGTTCATTTTGAAAAACTAGCATGCATTTCCCTCGCGGGTAAAACAATTTAAAACAATAATAAGCGAGGCTATAAATTCACACCTTATATAACAAAGTAGTCGACGATTCGAGTGACGATCACTGACGATGATGAGGATGCCTGGGAAAATCAACACCTATCAAACCAATAACGCGTAATGAGTAATCTCATTTATAAACCTTAAGTACTGTATATAATACATACATATTAGTCAATTGTGATAATTACAACTCACACCAAAACCAAACAAATAAGTGTTACTCGTTTTATATTATTCGTCTATGTTATTAACGTTATTCACTTTTTACACATTTTTCGCTGATACTTACCAAAAGTACGGACTGTTTTACTAGACTTAACCCTTTTTATAAAAATTGGGAAAATTCTCAAAAAAACCTTAAGACCTGTAGAAAACACATTCTTAATCCCATTAAAAGTTTTTGCTTTTACGACCCGTTACTCAACACTTTACCAAACCTACATTTTTCGGACTGAATTTCCACTTTGACCAAGTCGGACTCATTTGACCCATTTAAAATATACCATTGACCCATTTGACACCTAAGTCTAATAATAGACTCAAATATGCAGGTTTGAGACCAAAAATCAACCTTTGATCATTTACCAAACTATACCTATGGTCCCCGGGATTTGACCTAAAACCAAGCATAATTTCGGATTATGAAGGTTCTCATCTCCCGGTACACGATTTTCAAAACATCATAACTTTTGACTCGTTAGGAGTCGTAAGCTCTATCTTATACCAAATCGAAGCTAAGAAGATGCTCTACAACTATATCCTAGCCACATGACCTGTTTACAAAATAATGTTTATGAAAACACTTCAAACATTCTGCCTAAAATTACCTATCCCAAAATCAATCCAACACTCGTTTCCAAACCCATTTATCAACACTAGACCTCAACCTAATCACTCCTAATCATACCTAACCATACTAATCAGTCCTAAACACTCTAATTATCATATCCATCTCAAAACCCAAACACAAAATCAAACATGCAATGGGTTTTACCCATTCAAAAACATCTAAAAACAAGCATAAACACATAATCCAATAGCAAAATAACAATCACCAAGATCCCCCAAACACCCCCTTTGTGCCGTGGGGTTTGGGTGATCAAAAAACCCCCAACCAAATTGATTCTGGTTGGTTTGTTGAGTGATTACACATCCTATATACATGAATTAAACATGCATACATACAATTTAACATCAAACCCACTTTGAAAAATCTATTGATTCTTGGAAAAATATTTGTGGATGCATGTATGATTAAAGTACATGAAAAGGAAGGGAAAGAAGTAATTAAAGGTGGTCTAAGCTTACTTTTGATCAAAACAAGCTAGAAAAAAAATGGTGGTGGTGGTTTGGGTGGTTTTGGCCGTCGGCCTAAGGAGAGAAAAAGGATAGATTTTTGACAAATTTTGGTGAATTTGTTTAGTGTGTGTTTGTTTTTCCATTTTGTAAAATTGGGAGGGACTTGTGGTGCAATAATGGCTTTCTTTGGTTCTTAAGTGAAAACGACGTCACAAGTTTACGGGATTGACTCATTAGTCATTTTGGAAAATTTTACGGGAGTCGGGGATCATCCCGAACACTCCAAAATACTTTTAGGACAATTTAAATGTACCCGGAAAGCAATTAAACTCACCCGACTCGATTTAACACGAACCGAAAGTAAAATTCTCGAAAGATTATAATATCGATAAAACGACAATAATCATAGAAATTTGGGCATCCATCGGGATCGTAGTCGTCATCGTTCTTCTTAAATCGTCAATCGTCAAAATTATGACCTCGAATATCGGTTTCAACCAAAATGATAAAATATATAGCAAATAAAATTTATTAAAAATTTTCAAAAATAAGCGTAATTTAGGGTAAGGTAAGTGACCTCGGTTCTAGGTATTACATTTAATTACGCTCGTAATAAATATATATACGTAATTAATAATAGTTCGTGTTTTAATTACGTTCATGATTTCATGATCGCATGTTCGTGATTAATTATCGTTAAATAATTATTACGTGATCGTGCATGGTAAATACTTATCGTGTTCTAACATGTACGTAATACGTAAACTCCTAACACGTAATCGTAATCATGATATATTAGGAAAGTTTTAATCTAGTACGTACGATCCTAAGGGTACTATGCATGGTAAAAGCATGCGGGTTTTACAGTTAGATTCGTGACAAGAATGATTATCTACATTATTCACGGGCTCAACAATATTCACAGGGAGATCATACACATCATCACATTTATTCACAACAGATGTAATCTCAATAGCACATTCAATAGTTACAACTTGCATCACATCGAGAGACACTACTTGTTCCAAAAATCGGTCATATTCGGGCAAAATCTTTTCTTTCTCAATTAAATGTTGCTCATAAGTATCATCCATTTCATAGAAAACTTTTTGAACTTCAGCTATTTCAAAATTGAGATTATCCCCGAGAACTAGAAAACCCTCTTTAAGATTGTTTACAAACGGAACGATCTCTTTCTCAAACACCATTTTCATGTGTTCGAAAGCCCATTCTCTAGCGGTTTGAGCCGTTGAAGTCGTACATTCCTTAATGACCTTGTCAAATCCGGTAAAGTATCCTCTAATATCTTTCAAGCTTAGCAATACTGTACTTACTGGTGGAAGACAATTTGGAATATCCTTAGGTTCATTCGGGTTGACAAGTGTAGGAAATATACTAGGGTTTTCTCTAGTAGACATGTAAATTGGTGTATGGATAAATTCCCTTTGTATGTTGAAGCGAGTTCTAAGATCCGTTTTTGAATACTCTTGATTAAGTTTATCATAATCAAACTTAGGATATTCCAAAAGCATTTTTGATTGATTCTCGTCAATTAGTGATATATACTCGGAATCATTCGAATTACCAATCGGGTCTAAGACCAAACCTAGCTTTGTTGCATCATAAAGTCGCGGGTTGTGGTTAAGAGATTGCTTTGGATAACTCGGGTTAGGTGGCAGCTCTGTTAGACGCGATAGAGTAAATTCCTTAAAAGATGAATGAAACAAGTGTACTAAATGTGAAGCGGAGTATTGTTTTAAAAGCAAAACTTCAGTCTTTTTAATTTTCTCAGGCGCCTTAATTTCCGTTTCAACCCTTTTAGACTCGAGAATTTCGAAATCCGTTTGTAGTTTTTGAAAATTAGTAACGACTGACTCTTTTTCTTTAAGTTCTTTTGAAAGATTTACTCCTAAAACTTCAATTTCTAGCAAGTTATCCATTTGGACTTTCCTAAACCTATCAAACTCTGGATTGGTTAAGGTATTGGTCAACGGAGTTAATTCCAAGGTTTGAACCTTTTCCTTATACAAAGCAAGCTCGACCGATAATGTTTGATTGACACTAAGGATTTCAAGGACCGTAGTATTCATTTGGCCAAGCATAGATGCCAACACCATAACCAAATCTTGTTGAGCAGACGAATTCTTAGACGTAATAGCTCCCGGTTGTGTTTCACTTGATAAGGTACAAGCATAGATGCCAACACCATAACCAAATCTTGTTGAGCAGACGAATTCGTACACGTAATAGCTCCCGGTTGTGTTTCACTCAAAGTCTGGGGACTTACATTGATATCACTATCATTGTTTGTCTCCTCGTTTGAATTACTAACCACCGGAGGCTGTTCCGGATACAAAGACGCTTGCTTAACTTGATAAGGTACAATACTAGTATCATTGCCAGTATTTGGTACCTTAGCGATGCGGTCAGACCCATAGAGAGAGAGATTTGCCATAAGAGCTGCCTTGACGGTGTTGAGATCATCACAGTCTGAATCATATGCATCAAGATCATCGCATTGATATGTTGCATTGTTAGTGAAAGCTGTTGTGAGTCCTTCAGTGTCCGCAACTCCTAGATCTGCTAGAAATGCTAACTCCTCCTCATCGAGCTCTCAACCTTGTGCTTGAGCATTAACCAAGTAAATCTTTTCTTGAAACCATGTACCATCCCTCTTCCTCTTTGGTTGCTTACACTCCCGAGCCATATGTCCTTCCCCTTTGCAGTTATAGCAGATGATCATCTTCACTTTACCAGTGTTGTTTCCTCTTGGAGCAGTGTTAAATGGGTGTGCACCAGTATTGGATGAACTTGGTCTCCCGTGAAGTGGTTGCACAGTAACTCTACCACAGTAACTCTACCAGTAGAGGGAACTTCAATCCCACTGCTTTTGGAGTTTCCATTGTTTTGTGAAATGAAGGCCATATTAGCAGGTGTATCAGCAAGTCCACTTGAATTTGTTGTAGATATCATCAATGTTTTTGTCATCAATGTCATCCTTGTTCTGCCAAATGGATTTGTAAACAAACCATTCTTTCTGAAGACTGTTAAGGAATCTGGCATTGACTTGCACTCGTGAAACCTCTATGTCAAAGAATTCTAGTTGAGCAACCAGATCTTGGAGTCAATTATAGATAGAACCAATTGTTTCATCACTTTTTACTTTAAATGAAGCAAATTGGTCTATTTGATTTTTCTTTTTCTTCTTGGTGGCTTCATTTCCTCCAAAAGTTTTTCCAATAGCTTCCTAAAGTTACTTAGTGGTCTTATGCTTCTTGAACCTTAATTGATGTCTATCAGGTAGGGATAACAACAAAGAGCTATGAGCTCTGACATCATACCTTCTTGCTTGGATCTCCTTGTCTGAGACAGCAGCAGACTTGGTCTTCTTTACACTACCTTTAGAACTTTCACCTTCTTCCTTGTCTTTGTCCTTACCATCATCTACCACTTCCACTGTTTTGGTGAATTAATCACCAAACTCTATGACTTCCCATAGAGTATAGTGTTCCATTTTGAGATATTGTTGAATCCTGAATTCCCACATTTCAAAGTTTTAGGATCCAAAATTGGAAGTTTGAGAGCATTGTTGTTTGAGGATGAAAGAGTGTATGTAGACATGATTGATTATAATGTAAGGGTTGTGTTGTACTTGGTTTAATCAAAGTTTCTCAACAAGCTCTTATACCACTTGTTGATCCTAAACTTAGATCTTAAACCTTAGATTGCTTAAGGGTAGTGATAGCAAGAGTAAACTCAAACTATCACTTAGAGAAACTTTGATTTTGACAAAGTAACTAAACAAGATACGGAGAGTAATGTTTAGCACAAGAACAAGTAGTAAACCAAATTGTAAGATTTAATATATTGAATAATATACGAATACCCAAGATGGTATTAGGGTTTACAACCTTAAAGCATGAAATGAAATGACAAGAAAGATATATCAAATACAAAACCCTAGTGAGTCCTTTTATAGCATAAGGACTCTTGTACAAGATAATTATGAAACAAACTAAGAAGGTATTATGGACTTGTACCAGAAACGCGTAAATATCTCTTCCAAGTTTATCCATGCAGCAGTGTCTTTGACTCTTAGCAGTGGGAATAGATCCCACTGCCTTTAATATTCCAGCAGGGGAAAGTACACTAGCAGCGGGAACTTGTTTGTCATAGCAGGGGAACTTCTCTTGAGTATTTCTTCCCAACAAGGTATATTGGGTTTTGGAGAAGATTAAGGAAGAACCGACTCCTCACAACCTCAGGAATAGGCTTAGAAACCGAAGGGTTGGTAGAAGATTGAGGGGAAGGTTGAATAAAAGGTTTAGAAGGGTTGCTTAATGGAGGAATGTCACAAGTAGTGGGTGGAGGAGGGTGAGTACAACTCATTGGGATCTCGGCCCTTGTTTCTCATTTATTGGTGAAGAAAAGGAAGGTCCCTCAGTAGTTTTACCACTCCTTGTAGTAATTGCATTCACATTTTCCCTAGGGTTAGTTTTGATGTTAGAAGGGAGAGCACCTTGGGGTCGAAGGGTTTGCAACATTTGCATGAACTTCCTATCCGTCGACTCTTGCATTTCCTTAAGCTTTCGATCTTGCTCACTAAGTTTTTGAAGAACCAAGTCCATTTGAGGATTAGGCATATTGAACCCTTGATTATTGAGCCCTTGATTTGGAAAACCTTGGTTTTGATATGGATTATAATTTTGAAAGCCTTGATTATTAAAACCTTGGTTAGTAAAGCCTTGATTTTGATTATTAAACCCTTGGTTTTGACCTTGAAAATTCCCTTAATTTGAATTATAACCCCTTACGTTTGAATTCCTTAAAAATACCCCTTTGTGGACCTTGGTTCCTATTTTGGTATTGGGTATCTTGGGTGGATGGGGGTGGTCTTTGGTAAGCAAAAAACCCAGGGGGAGCCAAATAGTTAGTAGACTTATATGACAAGTGGTTAACATCAACATTAGGTTTAAAATGAACCCTCGCATTTTCATCATTATTGTAAGCATAGACTTCACCGTTGGGTTGATTATAAACCTTGTCACAATTAAAGTATGAATGTGGTCCACCACAAGTCTCATAAGTCTTACTAAGGGCATGAATGTGTCTAGTAGGAGGGTTTTCAACTTTTAAAGCAAGATTTTTCACAATAGAAGCAAGTTCTTTAATTTGATTTGTAACCTCATGATTAATAGAATCACCTCCACTAGCACTAGCCATTTGAGCCCTAGTTCGACTCGAAACTTTTGCCTTATTTTCAATAATGTCCCAAGCTACTTGCATCGTTTTCACAAGAATATTACCCCCGCGGCAGAATTTAGCGAATCTTGGTCATTTAAACTCAAACCATTGTAAATGGTATTAATTTGGTGAACTTTGGTATAACCGTGTTGTGGATATTTTATCAAAAGTTCCTTATAGCGATCCCAAGATTCATTAAATGTGACACCATACTTTTGCTCAAAGTTAATGATGTCGTTCCGCAAAGCGGTAGTACGTGAGGATGGAAAGAAATAATTAATAAACTTAGTCTCTAAATCCGCCCATGTAGTGATACTTTGAATTGGTTCCTTGTCAATCCAAATCTGGGCTTGCCCCTCGAGGGAGAAAGGAAAGAGTAGCAATCGAATTGCCTCTTGAGGCACCCCATTGTATTTCACGGTATTTGCCAAGTGTAAAAACCTCTTAATATGAGCGTATGGGTCATCATGAGCACGACCCAAAAATGGTGTGGCGGGAACCATTTGAATAAAACCCGTTTTAAGTTCAAAATTATTCGCTCCAATATCCGGCACCACAATCGCGTCATCGTTCCCTCAACGTGGGATTGCAAGATCTCGATCATCGGTCAGTTATCCATGGCTAAAGTAGTGTCAAAAGCTCGATTCTCAGGATCGGCTTGATTGGTGATGGTATTTTTGTTCGTCTTCTTTTTAGAAGGACGAGGTACACCACTTGGTATGTGTGTACGCGCGCGAGTGCGCATACAAATCAAAACCTAGGATTAAGGGGATTGACCTTGATGACTTTGAAAGGGGAGGCATTACCCCAATCGAGGTTCGATATCAAAAAGCTACAAAGAAGTATGTACTTAATACTACTTGGGTGGCACACCACTTACTACTATCACCTTCAAAAGAATCACAATGGAGCGGAGGAACGAGGCGGCGCGAAGCACTTAAGAGCCTTCTCCTTTTGAATGTGAAATACACTCTCCTTATACCCCCACACAGTGAGTTCTCTCTCTAGATCGAATAGTTCGTAGTATTTATCTATTGTGCCTTAATACTCTTTGATCGATACACGTGAAAAGCACCGGAACGCCACTAATCACGGTGTAATGCAAAGCAATACTTATGGAGATATGTGTATTGATTGTCCGTATCTACGTATACGTAATATATATAGTAATATAGTAAAAAGAAAATATTTTTGTTTTTTTATTTTTTAAAGAAGATATATTCATAAGAAAAAGATGAGAGAAAACGAAATAAGAAAAATAATATGTATAGTAGTACTTAATAATTTTTTGTGTAACACTTTAGGAAAAGTGTTATGTTTTTATTTTTATTTTATTTTTTTGGTGCAATTCTTATGAATAAATTGCTTTTTGTGATTTTTAAATTTTTTTGTATTTTTATATTTTTGATTTCGTTTAACAAGAAAAATAACGCTCAAAAGTGAACGGATCCTAAAATCCAAATTGTCTCACGAAAAATCGTCAATCGTAACGAGATCAAACCGGCAGCGGCGCCAATTTAATATTCATTTTTTAGTATGTCGTTTCATCCTCGAATCGACTCGAATTGATTTCTAATTTTATCAAGAGATTAATCGTTTTTGGTTCAAATACGGATTTGGTATTCTATGTCTAATTCATACAAAGCACGTAAAAATGTAAAAATAATATGTATATGTATACTTACGATTCTAAAAACAAGGTGCACGTACTTCAATTAATGCAAAGAGTACAAATTAACAATGCACACACAAAAGAAAATTAAAACTAAAATGAAATGCAAATGCAAAGATATTAAAATGACAAAATGTAGAAATACTCAAAAGAAAATTGAAACTACAATGAAATGCAAATGCAAAGATATTAAAATGACAAAATGTAAAAATGCTCAAAAACGTAAATGTAAAATACCAAAATATTAAAACTAATTTTTTATACTTTTTTCATTTTATTTTTATTTTTTTGTAAACTATTTATTTTTATTAATATCTAAATTCTACTTTTTTTTAACTTTGAAAATGTAATGAAATCAAATCAAACAAAACACAGCCCCTTTTTGGCTATTGCTCACGCAAGCCCAAGAGCCCAGATCTTAAACTAGCCTGAAATGAAAAGAAGCCCAGTTGCTAAACGTGAAGGAATAAAAAATGGAAAGTTAAGGACTTGCGTTGCAATTACACAGATTGACAACAGTGTGCGAATATAAGGACTTATATGCAATTTTTCACAACTTAAACCCAAAAACGGGTCGAACCACGTTTTTAAGCTCGTATGAGCTTATTTTCGAACCAAATCAACTCATTTTTGTTTCTACTTGTTCCTAATCGAAAATAAGCTATGGAAAATCGATTTTAGCTCTTGAAATAAGCTAGAAGTCCTTATTCGAATTTTTGGACTTGTATAAGTTATTGAAAAACGTACTTCAACTAAGTCTTATTATTTGAGCTTTTTAGAAAGTAACAATGGGGTGAGATAAGTAAGACCTACTCAATAAAATCAGAAATTCGTTGAGAAAATAAGCCAAAATCATAGAATAAGCTAAAACAATTATTGAGCATAAGCTTTGACTTTTTGACTTTTGGAAAATGACTTTTACTGACTCAAAAGCTCTTATGAACTGATTGTATGCAATTTTTGTTAAGGACAAATAGCTGGAAACAACATAATAAGCAAAACATAAACACAATTACAGAAACTAGTATTGAACTCAGATTTGATAAGCTATGTTCTAGGCTATCTAACTGCTTATCTATTAAGCTATGTTAAAAAACTTACAACTACAAATTTATTGACATTACTGCTGGCTATCCAAAACACTAAACCTCACTGGCTAAGTCAAATTGAGAAGGAAGAAAATTGACGATGAAATTGGTTGTTCAGACCACAAATTTGACCCAAACTTTTTATTTGTCGTTTGCCTTATTTACTTGTATTAGATGACGTTTAAGGATGAATTTTGACTGTTTTTAGCTAGCCAATGAAATGTAACCAATCTTAAATCCACAGCTACAACAACAAGTATGCAAATCACTATCCCAAACAGACCTTATGAAGATTCTATGACAGATTATGCCAGGCTAGTGAATGATCTAGTAGACTTGAACAAAAAGTGCATAAGAAACAAGTATATCAAGTAAAATAAACTCAAACTTGACAACTAAACAATCACTAGGCAACTCAGAGCATCAATGGCAGATTTATATCTATCTATTTGTAGAAAATGAATATAAGGAGGTAACTTGATCTTCTAGGCCTCCGTTGACGAAGACGATGCTCAAAACGTAACCACAAACTATATCAACACCTGTAGCAACACTTTTCAACCACTATATCAAAATGATTCAGCAAATCGATTCTAAACCGAACTGTTTCTCGCCAAAACTCAAAGTAACACGAATCTGAACCAAAAGCTGCAACAACAACTACATCTACACCTTCAGGAACTCGAAAATCTATCACGAACATAATGTCTCCAGCAGGAACATTAACAAAGCAATTGAAGAAGATGATGAATAGTGACAAATGGTGATTTTATTGAATTATGAAGGAATGAAGTACAATTTTTATGAAGGAAAGTAAAAACTAAGCTAGCTTAGAGATTAAGCTAACAAAAAAAATGAGGGAAAACATTGCTGAAATTTTAAGCTAAGAATTCTACTATGTGTAAATTGTGAGGTGAGTTGGTATTTATAGGAGGTGTAAGGAGCAGGTTTGGTGTTTGAGGAATGATAAAATGACAAGTATTGTAAGTAAATGATAGAAAAATGGCTAATCAAACAATGACAAGTCAGATTATGGTTTATGAGTCAAGAAAGGATTTTGGTGTTTTTTATCTAGGCCACGGCAGTATAATTGGTTGGTTCCAGTAGCTTCGTCTCATTCTTAGGATCAACTTTTATGTTTTGATCGAGCCATGAATCGTTCTGTAGCTCTCCCAGTTCGTTGATGAAGAAGATTGCCACGTGGCCTCTTTTTATTCCTTGGAATGTGTTTCGTGGGATTAGTGGGAAAAGCTGGAAAGTGGAATGTGGTATTTATTACTAATCAGTAATGATTAGTAATTAATGAGGTGGGTTAATAATTGGGTAGTTATTGTTGTGGTAATAAATGAGATGCAGTAATAATGGGTTGAAGTATTAATGGCATGGTTGTTTAATCCGTGTGATGGTGAATGGGGGTTTGTGATTGATCCAAGTGTGAAAGTATGGATTGATAGTAGTTTGGCAGCTTTGCATAAATGGCCCTTGTCTTTTCCAAACTTTGTTCTTAAGCCTTTTCCTTTATAAAACCTTCACCTTTCATTCTTTTGACACTTTTGATCCTTTTCTTCATTCTTTCTCTTTTTTCTTCGATAAACGCCCGTGAAATCTCGTGTTTTCTTTGTTTTTGTCCTTTTGTACCTATTTTTCACAAATACACAAAACCACGTGTAATTCCGACTTTTACGGTGTTTGATTCACATTTGGCTTGGTTTTTCCTTGTTTTAAGTGGTAAAAGAGTAAGTGTTTTCACACTTATCACACGCTTTTACCCTTCTTAAAGCATTTTCAATATTTATGTACATCATACTATACCCGTTTCGAAACTAAAAATAACCCGGTTTGACTCGAAAACATCATTTTAACCTATTTAAAAATCTAGACATCAAAAATATTTTCAGTTTTCGTTAAAATTAAGTTTTCTGACAACAAAATACAAATGAGCATAACTTGCTCATTTTAGGTCCGTATTTAGCTTATAATATACCGAAACGAAATTATTAACTTATATTTTCATAATCTTCTACTAATCTAGTGTGAAAACAATTTTTATAACCCTTTTAAATAAATATTAAATTCGACAGTATGTAGTATTTTTGTAAAAATACATTTTGACCACTTTTAAAAACGATCCACGTATAGTAACACTACTAGTTTGTACCCAAAACTCATAAACACCAATAATTTATTAAGAACATATTTAAATTCATAAATCTCTAAATATAACAACTTATATTTTTATAAAAACTATATTTATGTTTTAAAAAATATAGATTTAGTAGATCTGCCATAAAAATGTATAGATCTAAGAGATATCATGTAGAAAAATAATTTACGTCTTTTATTTTTTAAGAAAACACATGTTTTGTTACATGCATGCATAGATCTAAACAAACCATGAATAAAAATAAAAAAAATTGAAATAGGTTCTGGAAATAACATCAAGTAGCGATTCTATGTAAACAAAATAACCCGATCTACGATATAATCAACACTAAACCAATATTTAACTAACTTCTTCAAATTGTACCAAACAACCCAAATATTATGAATCCTAGCTTCCTTTTCTCTTTTAAAACTTTTGATTATATGTAACTAGTACTAAACCTTAAGAATTGAAGCTTTTGTAAAATCAACAATGGAGTTTTTTTAAGTGTGGGTGTTTTGGCCCAGAGTTTTAGTGAGAGAGTAGAGAGAATTATATCTTTGTGTGTGAAAAATAATGTGTAGTAAAGTGTATAGTTGGTTCAAATAATATGAGTGTGTTTGAACTTATGAAAATGAGATATGAATGAACATAACTAAAAAATTATCTCATCCCATGTGATAGTATAGTATGGCCGTCATAAGGGGTCCCACATAGGGTAAGTATTTCAATTTTTTTATTATGGTAACTTGTTTAAGGTTTAAGGTAAAAAAGTTAAGTATTTTTAGGTAATTATTGAAAAATATATAATTAGGTTTAAAAATGCGTAAAAGTTAAAAATTTAGCGAAATAGATTAATTTTATGCTTTTTTGAGGTAAAACGTTATTTTATGATTTATAAAACATTTTATTCATGCCGGAGATGATTAAACGTAAAAACGACGTAAAATACAAAAATACGTTACGTAAAATAATTACACCGTAAATACGATTTATTACTCTAACGATATTCTTTGGTTTTGGTACATAACAATTTGCATAAGAAAAGTAGAATATTTGTTACAAATCTAGATCCTGCACTCTGATCTCTAGTCTCTAGCTATCATCTTAGTATATTAGTACATAATGACTGAATCGAATTTTGGTTGGTTAATCCGATCAGTTCATCGATGGTCAGCAAGTATGATGGTCCTACTGATGATCCTACATGTATTTCGTGTATATCTCACTGGTGGATTTAAAAAACCTCGCGAATTAACATGTGTTACAGGTGTGGTTCTGGGTGTATTGACGGCATCTTTTGGTGTAACTAGTTATTCCAGTTTGTCTCTTGAAAATGGTTATTATCTTGAAGGTCTTTTTCTCTATTATTATTTTATGGTATTAAAGCCAACAAACAAGAGAATTAGGGTGTTAAAAAAAGAACCCCAAACCCGCTTGTTTAGAGAAGAAAATTGTTCCTGTCTACTTTTTCTTTTTTTATTGATTTTATGACCGATAGAAATAGAAACTTTTTATTAGATGCCCAATAACCACCCTCTTTGGTAGACCCTAACATGAATTATGTATACTACAAAATGATGATCACAATCATTGATACGAGAAAATGATTCTTAGTAGTTAAACAAGTGAATGGCATTTTTTTCCCTATCGGTTGACTGGGCTTCCCTAATGTGGCATTTGACCTTAGTCATTCCAGGCAAAAGGATACGTTCCTGGACTTAGGTTAGGGCAATAAGGATATGGTTAAAAACCACCGACATGTCAAGATCAAAATTCGAAAGGTAGATCATTTCCGTAACGCTTTCTGTTAGTTTATCGTAATCCTTGGGTTATCTAACTATGGAGATGATTACTACAGAGAGAGGTAGATGAAGATGTAGAGAGAGAAAGTAGAGAGAGGTCGGAGAGAATAATGAAAGATTAGATTAGAAGTATGTAAAGTGTGTGAACCAACCCCTCCTACATGCTAGGAGGGGGTATATATAGCCCATCCTACATGTGGGATTTATGGGTTATACTAGATCACGAGCCCATACTAGATGTATCTCGTTGGAGTGATCGGTCCTTCCTAAATATGTAAAAACGTATTTCTAACAATGTCCCCCTAAGGGAGGTCACTCCAAGTTACAAATTCCTAAATAGTCTATAGCTCGTGATCTATGCTAACAATGATGTGACCGAGACTTTCTTTGGAATTTCGTATTTCCAACAATCTCCCTCTAAGGTAGGTCACACCATTTTACAAAATCTTAAACCTATCATACTATGCTTGAGTCTTCGATCTTGTTCTTGTGAATATGCTAATGAGATCTTTGACTTTAGTCTTGAGCATGTTTCCTTTCCTTGACCTTGTGCATTCATCACTTGTGATATTCGCCTCCTCGTGACTTCATGTACCACACACTTATTGTAACATCCCGCCTACTCAGACTACAATATTGTCCGCTTTGCCCGCAGGCTCACGGCTTTGCTTTGTGGCCCTCTTGTAAGTACTTCCCGGTTGGTCACCCAACCTAGTACTACTCTGACATGAGCACGCTTAACTGCCAGTTCCTAAGAACCCCACTTGCAGTAGACCACAAAACGCGTTGTGTCATGAGAAGGCGACTGTTATCTTATGAACCATGGATCTCTCCTGGCCACAGCCGATGTGGGATTTGCCTGGAGTGTCACAATCACCCCCCCTTCGGGACTCATCGTCCTCGATGAGGTTTGCCCCACCATCCCGAACGGCTCAGGAGTGTCTCTGATACCACTTGTAACATCCCGCCTACTCAGACTACAATATTGTCCGCTTTGCCCGCAGGCTCACGGCTTTGCTTTGTGGCCCTCTTGTAAGTACTTCCCGGTTGGTCACCCAACCTAGTACTACTCTGACATGAGCACGCTTAACTGCCAGTTCCTAAGAACCCCACTTGCAGTAGACCACAAAACGCGTTGTGTCATGAGAAGGCGACTGTTATCTTATGAACCATGGATCTCTCCTGGCCACAGCCGATGTGGGATTTGCCTGGAGTGTCACACTTATACCTCGATGAATTCTTGAAAGCTTCAGAGTTTGATACAGTGGAAGACTTGACTTTTAGGATTTCTTGAATTTTTTGAAATATTAAGTACAAAGTATAAGCATGCGGGGACGACTTCTTCTCGGACACCGCAATGTCACCTCCTTGTTACGCTACATAAAACAATTAGCAACAAAACATAGACACGGATGAAATGGCTTTGAACATTTCAACCTAATTAGGTAGCATTTTACCTCCGGTCGGTGAAGATTGTTGGATGATATTAAATATCGTACTTGTGGCAGGTAGTTTCAATTAAGAACCTCATTTACAAGATTTCGCGGATAAACCCGTTCTCTTTATTCGACCGTCCAAAGCTGACTGTGAACACAAAAAGTGAATCATTTGGATAATATTATCCGCACGATTTGAAGCCGTCAATTCATGTTCCTGGAACAAGTGAAATTCTATTAAGAACCGCACTTTTTTTGCTTTCCAGTTGTCACGAGATTGATTCATATAGAATCTTGCTAGTTACCGACCAAGTGCTGTTTGATGTTAACACTAGAAGGATTTCCAATCGTCACTATAAATACTTAATCGTATTACTCTGAATGTTCTGGCAAGATCACTAAGATATTGCGTAGATGCCTGGAATGTGTTTAAATTCAGCTAAGAATTAAAGCACTATTGCTTTCCAGTTATCACAAGTTCGATTCATAAAGAATCGCACAAGTAACCTACCATGAGCTTTTTAATGTTCACTCAAGAAGGATTTCCATCTTCATTGTAAATACTTTCGTATTACTCGGATGTTCAGGCAAGATCATGAAGATTTTGCGTAGGACTCTTAAGATCTTTCTTACTTTTTACAGTGTATGAAGAAGCAAGGAATTATGAAGTGTGTCTTAATGAGATATTTGATGATCTCAAATGGCTCTAGACTTGATCGTGCATTTTGGATTTTAGTGATCGGAGGCTGGATAGGAGTGCCACCATTTCAATACCAATTTATTCAGAGTGAATAAATCAATAGATAATTTCGTTGTCTCCGTGTGATTAAAACAAATATCTTTTGAGAGATATCTGATTTAGCTAGGATGGGTTGTGCATTGCATCACTGGGTCCATGATGTCTTATCTTCAATATCAAACATCATTAAAATGATCTCAATAGCTAATGAGTTAACCCGGTTTCTACCTAAGGTTGTAAGGAGGGCTTCTTTCTTTTCACCCTTTATCATTACAATTCTTTTCCATTCTTCAACCCCTTCAATGCTTACCAATACGTCGTAACTAGAAACTTGTTGTGATTGTTCCAGTGCTAACTTAAGTACTTGGTCGGCATTCAGCTACGTTCACATTCTTTCTCCATTTTCCTAAGGACTACTATTTCTAGCTATGGAATGTCCTTGGGAAGATTCCTCTGGTTCTAGAAGAATCATTGGACTTTAACCTATCCTACCATCCTTATGTCACCACAATCTTCACCGTCGGGAATAGAGATGTTTTGGGTAAGTGTATGTCACCTTGAAATCCATTTCGATATCCAAATCCATTTTGCTCCCACTTAACATATGCCATAATATTCAAAAACATTTTGCACATGTCGGGATGAGCCAGCACATTAAGTAAACCATTATTGATCTTGATAGTTGTAAAATGACACTCGTTTAGGAAAACGAGGTAATAAGAGTAAGTATTAAACAAACGGTTTAGGAAAACCACTTGTAAATGACCCAAAGGGGAGAGTTCGTTCTCAAGGAGGCTAGTGTGTTGCGTAAAGAGATGATTAAAAGTTTGTAATTATGATTATGAGAAAAGAAAATAGAAAAGGATGACGGTTATGAGAAAATTACACTAAAACGAAAAGTTGTGCACGTAAAACCGTAAAATATGACGAAATTTAAAAATTAACCTAAAAATTCCTAGAAAACTGCAATAAATACTAAAAATTTAATTAGAGTTTCTAAAAAATCAAAAATCACTCAAACCTTTTATTTAATTAAATAATAATTTTTTAATGCTAATTAAAGCCCAAAAAATCCATTTAATTAACAAATAGCCCAAAATGATATTTTTCACTTTGTAAACCTCTAAAGTGACTTGAATAAATTAAAAACTATTTTTGAAAAATTTAAAATTAATTAAAACTATTTAAAAATGATTAAAAACTATAAAAATCTTAAATTAATTCTAAAAATTAATTAAATGACAAGAAAATTAATCTAAAACTTTTAAAATTCCTAACTCAATGTATTTAAGCTATGAAAAATGAAAAACTTGCAAAAATCATAAATTTAATTTTTTATAATAAAATAATAATAAAATAATACTAAAAATCCAAAATTTATAAAAAATTCTAAAAAGTTGCAAACTAGTTTATTTTAACCTATCTAAACAGAAAATGAACTTGAAATACCAAAAATACCCCTAATGGGCCTCCAAATGGGCCAAACAGTAAAACAGGCCCTTAATGGGCTTAGATTTGGCCCAATAAGAAAAAGTTTACAAAAATAGCCCAAAACTTCCAGTTAAGCTTAAAATTCAATTTTAAACACAAAATTTCAAAGGTCTAAAAGTTGAATGTGAGCTTATCACAACTTATTTCAAAACAGCTTATTCATAATGGGCTTTTTGGCCCATTAAGCTATAAGCTGATGCCATAAGCTGAAATTGACACACAACCTTCTCTTGACCTAATTAAGCTGTTTGTAAAAAGACTTTTTGAATAAGCCCAAGAAATAAGCCTGAAATAAGCAAAAGCTCTCTACAGAAAACGACAAAATAGTCGTTTTTGAGTTATAGGCCACCTCAGAAGCTGATTCAACTTGCAAAAGGTTTTAAATGACAAAACAAAGCTTAATCCACAAAAAAGTTTCCAATAAGCACACTCAATAAGTTGAAATAAGCAATAAGTTATTTTTAAAAAAGACAAAATAGTCATTTTCTAGTCAAAAACTAAAACCAAAAGCTGTAAATTTCAAAATTGATTAATAAGCTCAAGATATTAAGATATATCACAAAAAATAAGTTGTTGCACAATAGAATAAGCTAGAATGACTTAAAAATAAGCTGTTAACCAATTTACACTAGCAGTGGCTAGCAGCAAGGGAAAGGAGTTCCCACTGCTTTGACTTTTTTACTTTGCTTTTTAGAGAGATTCACTTGATGATTTTGGACAATAAGGGCACCCCTACAACCAGTAAGTTGTAGGGAGTCACAATCAAGCAGAAAAACACAAAATCACTTAGCCAAATGATACAGTTTAACCAATTAGTCAACAGACATGGCACAGACATGTAATAAGCAGATCTGGTGATATAAGCTAATGTTTAAGCTAGTATAAGTTGACCACAGTCCACCAAATGCATACACAAGCTCAATATAACTTAGTGACACACAAATTAACTCATTTCATGCAATGATTCTAAGTTTAGAACAAGATTCAAGCATAAACAGGTCACTGATGAACAAAGAACAGACAAGAACATTATTTGTTGAACTACTTGACACCAAATCTAATTTCAAGACCTCAGATCTTTTACTCAGGTTGAAATAACTATGATTTAAGACTTTTTATCCCTAGATTAACATGCAAACTAGGTGTGCACAAGTTCACAGGCAAAAACAACAAGTTTTCAAGATTTTATAGCCAAATGTTTGATTAGGTGATACAAAGCACAAATATGCAGATATCAGAACACAAACACCTAAATAACATATATAAACCCAAATAATTCCCCAACTCCTACTCAAACTCATGCAAACTAGAACCAACAGTCAATCCCAAACACCTTTTTAACTTTTCAAATCCAATTTTAAACAAGTCAAAGTATTCTCAAGACTGATTTAAGCCCAAATAAGCATCATAACATCCAACATATCAACTAAGAACCAATTTGCATGCATAAAAACACACATACACCAGCAGAATCACAAAAATCACTTAGAACCAAGATTTTATCAGATTTTGGAGAAAATATGACAAACCTAATGAATGTACATCCACACTCACGAATTTTTGAGCTTATGTGGTAGCTTAACAACCACAAGCTTCCAATCAAGCTGCTAAGAACGACAAGATTAGAACAAAACAGATAATATGAAAAAAAATGGAAAATGACCAAGATCTTTTCAAGCTTGATCCCCACCCCTTGATGATTCCCAAACCACAAGCCTCACAACACCTTGATAAACTCTTTATCAGGGTGTTATGATCAACTTATAGCCCAAAAAGTTCAAGTGTTTGAATAAGGACTTAGAAAAAATCAGGTTTTTGGAAAACTTGCAAAAACTTGCATAATCTTTAAAACAAATCTTTCAAACTTCAAACTCACAAACATATATCAATAACAAAAGAATATAAAGGTTGGAACTTGTAATTCGTCACAAAATCAAACACTTTTTGCATTCACTTGAAAACAAGGATTTACAGATTTTTGACCAAAGAAAACCAAGAACAAAAGCTAATGTTGTGAGTCCTATGCCTTATATAGACTACAAAGAGACTAAGAAATCTGATAAAAAACATAATCCCTAATTGGTGAAGTCCCAAAATTTCCCTTGAGGTTTTTGAACTTTGTTGACTGAATTTTGACTTGGAAGGGGATACATGTGATGCCAGTGGTGAAAAGGTGATCCAAGGGGTCTTATGCAAGCTTAGGATGTATGCAAAGGTTTGGGGCGTTGATTCTCTGCAAGTATTCTGTTTGGGAGTGAATAGTGGGCAGGGGAGGGTGGTAGAATCATGTGAGGTGATGGTGATGGGGGTTTAAGGGTGGGTTTAGGATTAGTGTAACCCTAATCACATATCTGTAGTTGATTGGAGTTTAATTCTCAATAATTAAGAAAAACCCAAATTCGTTATGAACATGAAGAACAGGCACTTTGATCTTTGTTTGGTTTTAAAATGGTATTAGGCGCCAAGTTTAATAAATAATTAAAATTAGTTATTAAACCGGTTTGAGTGGAATGTGAAATGGAGGATTAGTGGCTTGTGATTGGTGGAGAGGTGGTAGTGGGGCACGTGGCAACTCATTACTGGCCTAGGTAAGTTTATTGTCTTGGCAGATAATACCCTCAATCTTCTTTCTTCCTTTCATTTGCAACTTTTCAGCCCTAAACTTCAATCCCTTTGTTAACCAAGTTTCATTCTTCACACTTTTGTCCCAAAAACTTTCCAAAAGATTTTTAAAGGACTTGTTTTGTCATTTCTTGATATTTAAAGGACCAATCTTGTTCTTTCTTGTATCTTGAAGTTCTTCATGGTATTTTTTACTTTGAGGAGGACTAAAATTGGCAAGTCTTCATAAATGAGGGACCATTCTTGCCAATTCTTTAAAGTGGAGGGTTCTTTTTGCAAATTTGATAAACTTTAAGGACCAATCTTGTAATTATGAATAAACAAGGGTTTAAAGTGTCAATTATTCAATATTGGATGACCCTTCTTATACAATCTTTAATTCTTCAAGGGTTTTTCTTGGAAAATCAACTCTAGGGCCTGGTTCATTGTGCGGCTTCTTTTCCCATGTTCGTTTTTCTTTGAATCTTGTGATCTTTTGAGATTTTCTCAATATCCGTACCGAAAATACACATGGAACAAACACAAGCATATATTTGGCATATTTCATGATATTTTATGCATTTTAATCCCATTTTGGACGATGAGACTATGTATAAAAGTAGTCTCATCACTCTCCCATACTAAACCATTGTCGTGCCCTCACGCAATGCTAGAATAAAGTATTGTAGCATCTCTAAAAGTCATTTTTATGTACTTGTATTGAATGACTACTTGCTAATACTTGTGTTTTAAACATAATCTAGGATTTTCATCGCAAAATAGGACGTTTAGGTTCATAGAATAAGAACACGTGAATGCTTCGTTAGAAATAATTCTGTCGTCCTCGATTTTCACCCTAATTCCATGCCAAGCGTGCAACGAGATCATTGTCATTATAAGTTATTATTGCTAACACTACTCATATGCCCTAATCACATACTTAGACTCCCATTTCCTAAGTGGTATCTCTTATATTTTATTTTTTTTGTCTTGAATGTTCACGAGGATACATTTTTTACTTATGCGATGATAGAGATTTAGATCTAAAAATAGAGTCATAACGGTATAACCAAGACCATCGAATTAATAACCCCCCCCCCCCTAATAGACAACGATGTAAAAAATTAAGTTAACAAGAAGGATCGGTAAACACGATTTTATAACGGTTTTGAACATGAGACTTATTACCAAGACTTTTATACGCCCCCTAACGGATGGGCCTTATTATCATAGGTTTACCTCCATCTTTTATTCAACTTCGCCATGAATTTTTAATTATGACTTCGGTCTTGCCTTGCCTTTTATTTAACCTCACCAGGAGGTGTTTATTATGGCCAAAGACGTATATCCTCACGCTAAAAGCGAATTTTGGATCTTTAAAGCTTCAAAGATTAAGGCATAATTCACTTTTAATTTCGCATAGATTTTTCGGCCTTGTGGGCTTCAAATTGTTTGCTTGATTTAGGTGAGCACTTAAAATCTTATTATTAGGTGAAGCTTTCGATTAGTCGGGTTGCCAATACTTCAAAACCGTGACGCTGGCGATACCTTAATGTCTTCCCAATTTAATTACATGGAAGCTACTAGAAAAGAATAGAAACCAACAATCAAGACTAAACCGCTAAGTCAATACTTATTAAGCAAAATATATTTACAAGCGAAGGGAGAATAAGCAAACAACGTGAACACATGAGTTTTTGAAAGAATACGAGTACTCTACGTTTAGCATAGTAACTTATAATTAACTCTATCATTTCTCGTCCTCATTTAAGAGACTTAGCCTAATGTGAAGTTAAGTAATCGAAGCTAAGTGCTCAACACGCACGGTCGAGTCAAAAATTACTCTTATTCTCGCCATCGGAAAATCTACATTCGTGTCTTCAGACACTAATAAAACATGAGAAAATTTTAAAATTTGGCCATTTTTAGCCTTATTTTGCAACAAAACGATAAAAAAAAGATAAACTTTGGAAAGCGTGAAGGTTTGTCAAAGCATGTATCTATTCACCCCCCCCCATACTAAAGTTAAACATTGTCCTCAATGTTTTGAGTCTAAGGGTAGGATACCCCCATACTAGAGACGTAGTCTAATGCTTAATTTAGCATGGAAAGGGTGTAACCGTTAAATCAATAGCCGTTTATGAAGTGTGCTAAAAACTTAAGGTTAGAACATATAAGGATATATCATGAGTGGATATCGAGAAATTCTTCAAAGCTAACGATCAAGTGCTCCCATAAAACGAACACGAGAGGCTCCAATCGTGAAGATCATGATCATCTAAAAACCACATATCACAAACAACTACGGAACAAAGGTTGGAAGGGAACAAATCCCCATACGTTAACTACATTAGAAAGCGATAATATGTACATGGATAAGCATGGGACTCCCCCACGAGGCACCTTGGTTTTGATAACCGAGTCAAAATCTCGACTCGAATCCCCCATAAATGTGATCATTTAGGGATAATCATGGTATGGTCAATTTTTGGTGGGGCTTACATGATAAACAAGGCCCAAAAGTACGTGGGGTACTTTAAAAACCCGATAAACGTATACCATGGTCAAAGTTAGCGTCCTCGTTTTCAGATGAAAGACGAAACACCGCTACTTCAATCAAAGCCAAAATAACCCCAAAGGGGTCAAACAAAATAGATGAGAAGAAATAGAAGGGTGGGACAATGGGTAAGTCACTTAAAACATGACCTACTCGAGGTAGACTCGCACCAATCAAATGAAAGTATTTTCCATTTATTGCATCGGTGGAAGATCGAGATTTCCCTTTATAATAAACTCCGGGATCAAATATCTCGTTTTTGTGGTGGTAAGTTCTCAAAACGTTTATCAATAAAGAGCACCGCCCCATCGGGGTCAACATATTCATCATCCGAAGGATCTTCCATGATTGAAGACTTAGGTTCAACACTCTTAACCTCCACCGGCGGAGGGGATGGAAAATTGTTTTTATCAAAAACTCCTAAAACTCTTTTTGAAAATCCTTTGCAAATCTTTTTTATTGAATCAACATGGTTCAAAGACGTGATAGAATAAACATGAGAAAGCGTAGAGTTTTGAATTGCACTTATGACGAGTTCCTCCTCATTGAAACGTAGAGTGATTTTCCTAGCATGAACATCAATAAGTTCTCTCAATGTACCCAAAAATGATCGACCTAAAATTAGAGGAACTTTAGGATCAATGGGGATGTATACAATGATAGAGTCCACGGGATAGTAAAACTTTACAACTTTCACAAAGACGTCTTCGGCTATTCCACAAGCTATAATCATAGAATGATCGGCCATCTCGATTGACATTCTAGAAGGAGTGAGATTAGGAAGATTAAGCGAATTAAAAATCTCAAGAGGCATCAAATTTATACTAGCACCAAGATCGGCCAAGGCGTAGCATTCTTCCATATCATGGATAGCACACGGAATTAAAAATTTACCGTGATCACCGACTTTTTGAGGTATGCGACTAAGAAAAACCGATGAACAACTAGACGACTTTTGCAATTTCTCTTTGTTATTCAACATACTTTTGAAGTTTGCGGCAAATCGAGGCATCATGACCAAAGAGTCGGTAAAACTTATGTTAAAATGCAAGTCACGAAACATTTTCATAAAAAGTTCAAATTGATAATTGTTACGTTCTTGTGCCTTTTCCTTGTTTCGTCTTGATGGGTAAGGTAAGGGCGGTGTGGTTTGGGGCATAGGCATAGCCTTTGGAATCTCGGGTTCCGCTATTGGTATTGGTTCAACCGTAGGTGGGGTTTGAGCGGTACTTTGTGGGATTGGGATATGCTCCTTCTCGACCACCACCTCGGGATATTTCTCTATTTCCTTCTCCGTAGAAGTACTTGGACGAGAAATGGGTTCTTTGAAAGTTTTACCACTACGAGTAGTAATAACCTTCAATTCTCCTTTCGGGTTTACGATGGTATCACTAGGAAGACCACCCGAAGAAGACGGTTTACACATGATAGCTTCAAACATTTTTCCCATTCGATCTTCAAATTTTGATTGCCTAGCATCCGCTTTTAACAACTCTTGCTTAATCTCATGTTGACCTTGCTCTATTTTTTGTTGATTTTGTTGGAGACGTTGAACATTTCCTTCCATTTTATTAGCATGAGTTTTCAATTCATTATCAAGTTCGTTTTTAAGTTTGTTTTTCAACTTAGATCTTAAGCTAATCATCTCACGTTGCATGTTATCAAACATAGCATCGTTTGCTTTTGCATAATTGATGAGACTGCTTTTATACATAGTCTCATCGTCCAAAAAGAGCTTTAAATGCATTAAATATCATGAAAATGGCCAAATATATGCTTGTGCTTGTTACTTGTGTATTTTAGGTACGGATATTGAGAAAATGACAAAAGATCACAAGAATCATGCAAAAACGAACACGAGAAACGAAGCCGCACAATGAACCAAGCCCTAATGAAGATTTTTCAAGAGAAACCCTTGAAGATTTGAAGATTATGCAAGAAGGGTCCTCTAATATTGAAGAATTGACACTTTAAACCCATGTATCTTCATAATTACAAGATTGGTCCCTAAAGTTTGTCAATATTACAAAAAGGGTCCTCCACTTTGAAGAATTGGCAATTTTAGTCCCTCAACAAAACTAAATTGTCAATATTAGTCCTCCTCAAAGTCAAACATATCATGAAGGCCTTCAAGTTATAAGAAATTACAAGTTTAGTCCTTTAAAAATGTCAAATTACCAAAAGGACCCTTAACTTTGAAGAAATGGCAAAAATGGTCCCTCATAAATCATGATTTGTCAATATCATTCCTCCAAGAAGTAAACAAGACAAGTCAAGACCATCATCAATGAAGAAAATGCCAAATCAGCCCTTCAAGAATCAAGAAATGGCAAGAAATACCCTTGAAAATACTTTGGAAAAGTATTTGTGGCCAAAATGTGAAAATGAAAACTTTAAATACAAAGGGATTCGTCTTTTGGTTGTTTTAATTGCAAATGAAAGAAGTTTGAAAGATGGAGGGTTAAATGTGGTAGACAACAAAAGAAACCTAGACCAACCATGTCATGCCACCTGTCCCACTCACCAAAACCCACCAATAAGAGCCCTCCTTGCTTCTACCTCACCAATCCACTCACCCTAATTAAACTAATCATAACTGATTAGTTATTTTAGGCGCCTAACACATGTTAAAAAAACGGATTAAAAACCTGTTCTTGGTGTTCTTGATACAAATTGGGTATTTGTTAATTACCAACAATTAGCCTCTAATCGTTTCCAGAATAATGATTAAGGTGAGACTAAACATAACCTCACCCTTAAACCTTTGGCCACATCACTCAACCAGCTCACATGATAAACTCTGCTATACCACCTTTGGGGAAAATGCCAAAATGGCTAGTGAATCCAACGCCCAAGATTTGGCTTCAATCCTAAGCTTTCTTCTAAGCCTTTGATCACAATTGCAGCCTTGACACCTCACACAAACAGCCAATTCTCTTCATATGATGCCAAGATATTCAAACAAGACAAGGGGCATTTTGGGACTTCTACTGCATTAGGGTTTATGTTTTTATTGTTCCTAGACATCACTTGTAGCCTATAAAAGGCATAGGATGTGCATCATTTGCACTTGCTCTTGAATTTTCCTTGTTCACTTTTCTGTAAATCATATATTCAAGTTAATGAAATGTGTTTGCAATTGTGAAGAAAACATAAGTGCCAATCATTATATCTGCTTATTATTGTTGCTTGTTAACTGTTCTTGAATCCTAAAACCTATTTTCAAAGGAGTGTGCAAAAGTTTGCATATATTCCTTAAATCTTGATATTTTGCTAAGTCTTGTTCAAACCTTGGAATTTTTGGGCTATAAGTTGATCATAGCATCCTGATACTGAGATATCAAGGTGTTGTGAAGCTTATAACTTGGGGATAATCAAGTGTGGGGAACTAAGCTTGCATTAATCAAGTTCTTCCACTTTTCTGATTTTGATATTTTGCTTCTAACCTTGTTTAATCTTAGCAGGAGTTTGTTTGGAAGCTTGTGCTTGTTCTTGCTAGCACATAAGCTCAAAATTCGTGGGTGTGGATGTACATCCATGAGGTTTTCCCCTTTCTACTCAAAATCTGCTTAAAATCTTGATTTTTGGTGATTTTGTGTGTTACTTGTGTACTTGTGGAATTTATGGCCTAATCTTGTTCAATACTGCATATTACATCTGTTTATGTGTTTGATTGGGCTTGGGTAGTCTTGGAATACACTTATACTTGTTTAAAATTGAATTGAAAAAGATAAGGGGTGTTTGGGATTATCTGTTTAAAATCATAAGTTGCTATTGTGTTGTTGAAAGTTGTTGTTTATGCTTGTTATCTGTTATTTACTTGGTTGAGAACTAAAACCTGCAAGTTATTGGCCTTAAACTCTTGAATCAAACATTGTGCTATATCTCATTGGATTTGACTGATTTTGACCTAAGATTTTGGAAATATCTAGAGTATATGCATGCTTAGGGCTAAAAGTTGTTAAATCATTGTTAATACAACCTATGTGATAGATTTGAGTGTTTGAATTTGGCTTGTTGGTCAAGTATATCAGCAAAAGTAAAAATCTGCTTGTTAGTGTTCATCAGTAACCGTATTGTACTTGAATCTTGATTTAGGCCTTGTATCATTGCATGAAACCTGTTTAAACTTGTTCATTTGAGTTTATTATAGTTTGTGTGTGTATTTGGTGAAGTTTGGCTGGCTGAATTGTGCTATAAGTGCTTATTGAACCATAACTGCTTATTTGTTCATGTCTGGGCTAGATCTGGTGATGTTTTGAATTAATTGTACTAATTGGCTGATTGTGATCGTGTTTTTGTGATTGCTATTGACTCCTTATGATTAACTGATCATTTGGGTGCCCTTGTGAAACTTGAATCCACAAAAAAGTCACTAAAGACAAATAGTCAATTAAGTCAAGCAGTGGAAAAAGTTTCCACTACTCAACACCCAAAACTAGCCCCTGCTAGTGTTAATTTTCAGATAGCTTATTTATAAGCCATATTTGCTTATCCAGACCTGCAACAACTTACTTTTTGTGATCAATCTTTCTCATTTGACCCATTTGTTTGAACTGGAGCTTATCAGACCTTGGCTTTGACTTTTTGCTAGAAAACTCATAAAGTTGACTTTTAATTAAGTGCTTATTTGCTTATTTCAGCTTATTAAGTGAACTTATTTGAAAACTTTTTGTTGATTAAGCTTAGTTAAGTCATTTAAAAGCTTTTGAAACTTGAATCAGCTCTTGGGGTGGCCTAGAACTCGAAAACGACTATTTTGTCGTTTTGTAAAGATAGCTTATTGCTTTTTCAGGCTTATTCCTTGTGCTTATTTCAAATTTCTTTTTACAGAACTCTTAAGTAACTCAAAAGAAGCATGTGTGTCTAATTTGAGCTTATGGCATCAGCTTATAGCTTAATGGGCCAAAAAGCCCATTAAGAATAAGTTGCTTTGAAATAAGCTAGCTTAAACTCATTTTCAACTTATGGGCCTTCAGATTTTTGTGTTTAAAATCAAATTTTGAGTTAGATAGGAGTTTTTGGGCTTATTCGGACAACATTTTCCTTATTGGGCCTTAATAAACCCATTAAGATAACTGTTTGGACTTTTGGCCCATTCTAGGTCCATTAGGGGTATTTAGGTAATTTCAACTTCATTTCTGTGTTAATTAGGTTAAATTAAACTAGTTTGCAAGTTTTTAGAATTTTTTATAAATTTTGGATTTTTAATATTATTTTATTATTTTATTATTAAAAATTAAAATTTAGATTTTTCAAGTTTTTATATTTTTCTTACATTAAATACATTAAGTTAGGAATTTTACAATTTTTAGAATATTTTTATTGTCCTTAGATTAATTTTTATAATTGTTTTAAGTTTTAAGAGTTTTTAATTGTTTTTAAATAGTTTTTATTCATTTTAAAATTTTCAAAAATATTTTTAATCTAAGTTAAGTCATTTTAGAGGTTTACAATTGAAAAAATTTCATTTTGGGCTTTTTGTTAATTAAATTGATTTTGGGGCTTTAATTAGCATTAAAAAATTATTATTTAATTAAATAAAAGGTTTGGGTGATTTTTGATTTTTTGTAAACTCTATTTACATTATTTAGGATTTATTTCAATTTTTTAGGAATTTTTAGGGTAAATTTTTAATTTTGTCACTTTTTATAGTTTTACGTGTACGACATTTCGTTTTAGTTTAATTCGTCATCGTAAACGTCATTCTCTTCTTACCTCATTTCTATTTTCATCTCTCATAATCATAATCACATCATTAATCATCTCTTAACACACACACCAAGCCTCCTTGAGAACGTTCCCCACTTTGGGTCATAACTTGTGGTTTTCCTAAATCACTTGTGTACTTACCCTAATTACGTTCTTTTTCCTAAAAGACGTATTTCTACTACTATCATTTTGGCGCCGCTGCAGGGGAGGCGTGTTGTGTTTTGAATTGGCAATTGTTGTTTTTATATATAGCCATAATATCTATTTGTATTAGTAGCACTCTACTAATACGTATTATCGGTTTTCGTTTTTTGTGTGAATATTATTAATATATTGTATACGTAGAACAATAAATTCACAAGTACTCCAAAAGTGTGAAAACACAACCTTGACTTGGGAGGTCATTACCCAATCATTGTATTCGAATCTCAAACAAGAAAGAAAAGGTAAAAATAGATAAATACTTTCGTGAAGCTCGATTTTGAAAAATACAAACTATAAGGTGGGTATAAGGCGGGTATTATAAAATATACCCTAAGGAAAAAGGCTCTTAAGTGCTTTTTGCCGCCTCGTTTCCCCACTTGCTTGTGAGTATTTTGAGATTGAAAGCTAATCGAGGGTTTTGCCGCCCAAAGTATTATTAAGTATCATATATACTTTTTTGGTTTCATTTGATTAAACCTTCTTGAACGTTTTGGTGTTCCACCAACATTCTAAAGTCATCAAATGCGTTCACTTCACGTGATCGTTTTCATTCCTTGAGACTTCTTTAATCAAGAGATTTGATTAAGGAGGAGATTTGTAGATTTTGGTCTACTTAATACAATCACAAAAATCCAAAAAAAAAAGTAAAAACAATCAAAAACCACAAAAATTGGAAAAATACAAAACACCAAAAAGAATATTCTTTGCTCATCCCCTCGTTGTACGTGACATTGATGCAAACCCGCAACCAAGTAAGACGTGCACGTAGACGAAGAAACCGAAAGGAGTCAACACCTACTCCTAATCTTTCTAGTGAGGAATCTCCTATTGACGAACCTATCGTAAGAGAGGAACCAACCATGGAGAATCGAACTATGATGGAGTTACTTCAAGCACCCACCGAGGGTTATGGAGAGGCTATTATAATTCCCGCTATCCTTGCGGAGAATTTTGAAGTGAAAACGGGTTTGTTGTCGATGATTCAAAACAACAACCCCCCTCCCTGATGAATTGATATCTTCTTCAATGGGTATGTTTAAACTGGAAGCGAAAGTGTTAAGGGGCTTGCTTTTAGCTCCTAAGCAGTATTGCCTGGAGTTGGATGATGAAGTAATAATGAGACTGAAGGGAGCTGCAAAGAAGTATGCGACAAAGGAGATGTTTGAAAGATTATATAAGAATCCATATCAAAGTATCCCTGTAGAGGTAACCAACTTATTTCGTTCTAATAAAACCCAATTTTTGATTGAGAAATCGGTGAACTTTGTGAACGTAAGGGTGACGTTTGGTACAAAAAGAGAACCTGTATTTGAGAAAGGAGAGTGGGTTGATACTAAACCTAGGGAAATCCATGAAGATCCTAATAGTCAAGCCTACATAGTGGATCGTGAAGTCGCAAAGAGGAATAGAGCTCTAGAGGGTCAAGCGCTGTTAAAGAAAGAGAAAGAGAAATATATTGAGAAAATCTACGAGCAACGTATCAAACTAGACGAGAAAGAGAAATTCATTGAGAAACTACAAAAGGATTTGGAGAGCATGAAAAAGCCCTCTATCAATAAAGAAGAAATAGACTCTACTATTCTCAAAAAACCTTTCACCGATCTCACTACAGCAGATACTAAACCTACCGAACTCACTACAGCAGATACTAAACCTACAGAGGAGAACCCTCAGAGTGATATGAAAAAACCTCCATGAAGAAAAGGCCATAGAAGCGATCGAATCGGTTGATAGCACACCAAGGTTCCCACATAAGCAGTGGTAGGATCGAATCGGTTGATAGCACCCCAAGGTTACCACATAAGCAGTGGTAGGATCGAATCATTGATAGTACTGATTTGCGGAATAGTAAACCAGGTCAAGGAACTTTCAAAACTCTAAGTAGCATCACTCCTTATAAGCAATAGATCATGAAGACCCTCGTTGTAAGTTAGAACTATTTGTCATATACAACAGGTTCTCTTTAACCCCAAAGCAATAACAGTACTCAAATCGGATAGTCACAATGAATAGTTTTTTCTAGTCGTCAACTTCCTAAGGTACTATATTGCTTAGAGTCGACATGGATCTAATAGGCGGGGACAGGATTCGAACCTGCAATCTTCAGATCATGAGCCTGATGAGTTGACCGTTCCTCTACCCCGCGACTTTTCGGTCTATCTATTTCATTGAACTAGTCCGTTCTTCCCTCTCATTTATTATGATATTATCTTCTTGACTAAAGCCCTGATAGCTGAATGAGTGCTGATATCTTGCTATAGAGAGATGTCAGCTGTGGTTTCTTCCTAGGAGGTGATTTCATCTCCTTTACAGTCAAGCTATTTCATTCCTCTTACTTACCCCATCGCCGAGTAGAATTGATGGCTCGGAAAGATTCTATATCAAAGAATTGCAGGAGATGTAGGCTACTATCAATATCCTTATGATTGCATAGCATGAAATGAAAGGGGTCGAGGAAGACCCTTACGGTGGTAGCCTAGGAGGGATAGCCTAGGAGGGGTGAGGGATGGTTGCTTCGGGTAGTTGCAAAAGAAAAACCTAGCTAGATCCGGTGATTCCAGTGAATAGGTTAACCCTACAAAAGAGTTGATACCATGGTCCCCGCAAGAGAACCAGGCTAAGTGATAACATCTTACTACCAAAGGAATATCTAAATCGTTGCAGTCTAAACCAGGAGATCTTACAGCTAATCGAAGCTAATACCTCCTAGAAAAGCTATACTCTAGTACACTTTCTCTGACCTGAGTAGCAAGGGATCGTGGAATCGGTAAGGACCTCCTTGAAGGCTAAATACACCTGGTTGCAAATAGCTGAGTAGTACCATCAGGGAAGGGTGAAGAAAGAACCCCATCGGAGAGTGAAATAGAACATGAAACTGGATCTGACTGCTTTCCTGTTGAAGAATGAGCCGGCTACTCATAGGCAGTGGGTTGGTTAAGGGATCCCGCCTTAGCGAGTCTTCATAGGCAATTGTCACTGCTTATGGGCCCGGTTATCTATCCGGTTGAAACAAAGTGGAGATTCCGTGGTGTTGAAAAGGACAACCCGCACAACCATATCCGCCAATTCAATCGTCTTACCGCCACTTGCAAATTTACGGATGTTGCTAATGACTCAATTAAGATGATGCTTTTTCCGTATTCCTTAGCGGGGCCCGCTAAAATTTGGTTAGATAAAGAGCCACCCAATTCTATATTGACGTGGAAGGATCTTGTTTCAAAGTTTGTGAACCAATTTTTCCCGCCCTCTAAGACTACGCATTTGAAAAACGAGATTTCAAAATTTTCACAAGAATTTAATGAGAGTTTTTCAACGGCTTGGAATAGGTTTAAGGAAATATTACATGAGTGTCCTCATCACGGTTTTTCCGACTTGCATCAAATTGACACGTTTTACAATGGACTTAATGATCATGAAAGGGATTATCTAAATGTCGCCGCGGGTGGAAATTTTTTGTGTAAAACGGTTGAGGAAGCTTTGGTGATAATTGAGAATAGATCTAAGGTGTATAGTCCTCGTAGCACGTCGAGTGTTCGTAAGGCTTCGTCTTCGGCTTCACCTTCTTTGTCTAATACCATCGATGCTTGCCAAATTGAGGCGAACTTGGAAAACAAAATCTTTGATAAGCTTAAAGGACTTTTAATTGAATTCAAAGTTGGAGAACAAAGTGCTCCCGCTACTGCTAAAGCGGTTGAGGCTTCATGTATGTATTGTGGTGGAGGTCATGATTACTCCGAGTGCATTACCAACGGTGGTAACACTTCGAGTGCCTACGCTGCCACGGGAACTTACAACCAAAACGGTCAAGTTATTCGCTCTAATCAATTGACTCCACCGGGTTTTGCTTCAAATCAAAATGCTAACAACAACTATCGAAACAATCAAGTTGGTTTCTAATAAGTGTGAAAACACTTATCCTTTTACCACTTATTACCAATAATAACAAGACCAAAACTTGTATTTTATGTCGTAAAAGTCGGAATTATGCCTGGTTTGTGTTTTTATTGTGTTTTAGGACCAAAAGATGAAAAAGGAAGAAAACACGGGCTTTCACGGGCTTTTATCGAAGAAAACGAGAAAAGACGAAGTCAAGAGATCTAGAGTGCTTAAAGAACGGATGTCCAAGACCTATTCTGAAGATTTATCGAAGAAAAAGTCTAAAGACGGAAGTTTAATGAAGTCGAAGAACTCAAGTCTAAATTAAAGAAGAAAATTATTAAGATAAGTTCAAATCCCGAGACGACGTCGAGAAAAGACAAAGATTCAGATCGAGTCGAGAAGAAAAGAAAGAAGGAAGCACACCACACATGCACTTCCCATTTTCCCTATAAATACCCTCCTAATCACATTAGGAGGGGGTTAGCTAGTGTTAGTTTTGTCATTTTTCCTTTCTAGTTTTTTTTTAGAGAGAGAAAGTTTCCAACTTTCTCTCACTAAGCTTTCATCTTTTCTTTTAAGATTAAGTTCTTTTTAATCTTTGTATTTGGATTTCATTAATCACAAGTTCAAGGTTAAGCTTTTTGTTCTTTAATCTCTTTCTACCTTTCTTGATTTACTTTGATCTTTTGATCCGAATATTACACTTCATACATTTGATTTGATGATTTCGTGATTAAAAGGTTAATCTTTTTATTCCTACATAAGCTTTCATATGGTTTAAGCTTTAAGATCTTTGTGCTTATTGGCTTATTTGTATGTTTAGCTTATTTATTTTTCAAAAGTTTTCTTAAAAGTTTAGATCTTTTTCAAAGTTTGATTTAAAAAGGTTGCTTATTTAAAGTTTAAAAGTCCTTATTTCATGCTTATTAGTTCTGCATATTATTGAGTTAGTTAAGTCTTGGGTTGAGCTTATTGAAAATAGCTTATTTCCTAGCTTATTTCGGATTAAATCCAATCGCAAAGTAAAACCCCATTGCGATGGAGGTGCTGCGACGCATATTGCGATCACCACATCGCATAAGGGTTTTATATTCCGATTCATATTGCGATTGGTTTAATTTTAGTGATATTGCGATTGGCTTCATTTTGGTGACATTGCGACAGATTCCTTTTAGTAACATTGTGACAGGATTACTTTTTGGTGTATTGCAATTGGAATTGAGTTTCACATTGCGATCGTTGTATTGCGACTGAAGGGGATTGTGACAGGATTTCATTTTGGTAACATTCTGACGGGATTGCGATTAAGCATTCCGACGGGGTTAATTTCTTATTTTTAAATTCACTTTTAAGTTTTCAAGTTCTAGAATTACTTGTTAAGTTTTTAGTCAATTACACTTTACTCAACGACAATTATTTGCTTTTAGTTTAAAAATAGATAACCAACCCATTTATCCTTCCACCAAGAACAATTGAGTCGCACTTTCTACTAGTAATCAATTCGAAAAGACTTGGAACGAAATTATTTTATACTTGGCTAAAACCCGTGTATCAAATGGCGCCGCTGCCGGCTCTTTTCGTTAAGATTAACCGTTTTAAGTGAGAGACGCGTTGGATTTTGGGATCCGTTCACTTTTGAACGTTATTTTTCTTGCTTTAAAATTTTCAAAAACCCATAAAAATTAAAAAATAGAAAAACCATAAAAACCAAAAAATTTTCTTGTCTAATTTGCTTTTCCTTTTGTAGGTGTGCATGCGTACTCGTGCTCGTAAGAAGAAAGTAGCTCAAACCGAAGTCATTACTCAACCTATTGTCACCATGGACAATCAACCAATGATCGAGCTTTTGCAATCGCACATAGAGGGCAACACCGATGCCATTGTCATACCTGAGATTAGAGAAAACAATTTTGAACTAAAATTAGGCTTTATTCAAATGGTCTCTGCTCAACCCTTCTTGGGGCGTTCAATTGATGATCCTCATGACCATATAAAAAGGTTTCTCCAACTCACCAATACGGTTAAGTATAATGGGGTTTCATAAGAGGTCATTCGCTTGCAACTTTTTCCTTTCTCCTTAGAGGGACAAGCCCGGCATTGGCTTGATAAGGAACCGCCACAAAGTATTCTTACGTGGACGGATTTAGAGACCAAATTTATCAACTACTTTTTCCCACCCTCACGTACTACCGCTTTGCGGAATGAAATCATTACTTTTGAACAAAAGTACGGTGAGACATTTAGTGAATCTTGGGACCGTTTTAAGGAACTTTTAAGAAAGTGTCCACAACATGGTTTAACAAAAGTACATCAAATCAATACTTTTTACAATGGTTTAAGCATGAATGACCAAGATTCACTAAATAGTGCTTCGGGGGGTAATATTTTGGTTAAGTCTTCTAATGCCGCTTGGGATATTATTAAGAACAAGTCTAGAGTGCAAACCAAGAGTGTTCGGACTAATGTGGCTAGTGCTAGCACTATATGAGAGCGACAAGAGAATTGATAAGCTCACTACGCTTGTTGAATCACTTGCTCTCCAAACCTCTAACAACACCAAAGCTATCAATGCCCAAGTTAATGCTATGACTCAATCATGTGAAATATGCGGGGGATCTCACTCATACACCGATTGTCCTTCGACTCATGACAATCTGGAAAATGTGTATGCCGCCAACGATACCTATTCTACAGGAGGCTATCAAACACGTCCTCAAGGTGTCCGCAATTTGCTCAGCTATCGCTCAAACAACTTTCTTTCACCACCCGGTTTTCCCCCACAAAACCCAAACAACCTTAATCGCAACAATCAAAACCAACCACGTGCTCCAAATTAATATCAAAACCAAAGAAACCCATAGCCCCCTCAAAGAAACAACCAAGTTTACCAACAACCAGCTTATCAACCACCTGCCTACCATGCTCCTCCTCCCAACCAACCCACTGCATTACACCAAGAGGTTGAAACCTACATGAGGATTAATGATGCGACAGTGCAAAATCTAGCGGGAAATGGCCAACATGAAAGCAGATATGGTGAAGCAAGGGAATGATCTTCGAGCTGATATGCGAAACAATTTGGCAAGTCAAACGAATGACTTGAGGAACATGATGGCTAGTTTCTTCCCAATTAATAATGTAACACCCCGAAATTTATACAACTCAGTACAGCGGAAGACTAGTTGGTGTTACGGGATAGCACATTACTCACATCATAGACAACGCATAAAAATCGCGTCGTTTATTTATAAATCATTTCCATTCATAATTATCAAAGTTACATCGGTCCCAAGTCATTTTATTTCATACAAAGTTTTACAAAGTATTTGAATGGAAAAATATTGTTTAAGTGCGGGCCATGAATTCTTGTCGTCTTCCCGAGAATTACCTTCAAGTACCTGAGATAAAACATGTTAAAAGAAAAGGTCAGCGATAACGCCGAGTGAATTCATAGAGTTTAATAAATTCCATCAATATAACTTTGGTATAAAATTAGTACCAAAAATCAATTCGTACAAATCATTGTAATAGGCCGTAAAATAGCCAAAATCATTTTATACAAATCTTTGTAATAGGCCATAAAATAGCCAAAGTCATTTTATACAAATCCTTATCGAAAATCGTAATATAGGCATTTGCCTTAAAAATCATTGTACGAGCCAATGTCGTAAAAACATCATACAATACGTCTTATGACGTTGTATAAAATCAAATAAAAACCGTTATATGAATATGGTTATGAAAACCAAAATACAACATAATATAAATAGTATGACCCTGTATTGCAAGTCAGGTAATACATCGTAATTCGGAGCATCTATTAGTATTTCGTTAATTCGGATTATTATAAGCCGCATGACATTGTTACCTTACTAAACCAACAACGGGTAGCTAACCCGATACCAATTTTGCCCATCTAAAGTAGCGTGTCGTCACAAAGGTCACGCTATGGAAATCTTCTCATACATAAATTCGCTTACCAATCAATGTGGCACGACGGGGATCAACCGTCAAGGCGCGAACTGGGGTGATCGTCCCCAAATAGTATTATTAAATGCATAAGCGTCTACCAAATCCCTGTAATTCACAATTCATGCTAATGGGACTTTTAGTGACATAACCTAACTTTAATAATCCATTTAATTTCATCTATCGGGTCCTTTAATCATTTATCGGGTCATACAATCAGGTCATTCAATCATTCGGGTCCAAAATCAATAAACAAACAATCGGGACAAATGGTGTCCTATTTAATAAAAACTAACATGTTATCTCCCTCGAGGGTTTATAAAACATTTATAAAAACATTTAAAAGAGTGCGAGGCTATGAACTCACGTTGATGTGGGAAGGCGGGTTATCGGCAATTCGGACGTACGGTACGTGCTTCAATCACGGAAACCTAGACAAATAATACTAGGTCTTAGACATTTGTCCAATGACTTTATAAAAATAACAATTATGTATACATATGATGATTATATATATATGATGATCAAGTGGGTTTACATACCCTCATTCACTCATTTTAGTGTTATATGTCGATAACTTTTATACTAGTTTACTAGTTTTACCTTTTTACGTGTTTTAAGTCCAATAAACTTATTATAAGTTATTTAACTTATTTTAATCCATTTTGTACTTATATTATCAGTACATACACTTTCAAGTTGGGCCCAAATGGGTTAAGCCCAATAAGTTCTTTTTATGGGTGTTTATCTTATTTAGTCCAATTATTAGCCCAAGTATTAGTCCAATATGTTTACTTAGCTCGTTAATGTCCGTATGCCCTAAAGTTCGGGTTTTATCGGTTTTTACTTGTTATACATGTCTATATATCAGTATATAAGTTTTATAAAGTTTTCATTAGACGGGTCCAACCATCTAAGTTTTATTTAACAAAAATGTTAATTTTACGGCAATAGCCGAAAAAGTCGTAAAAATCATGTTTATAGTTTTATAACTTATAAAACTTAACAAGTTTCCATTTTTATCATTTATACACTTATTACACCTTTTATATATTTATATAAATAAGTTTTATAAGTTAGTGGGTTTTTATTTTACATTTTATATATTAAAATGTGAGTGCTTATATAATAGTATTATTCTTTAATTTCCAAAAATCTGATTTTTAACTTCATCTTCACCAAAACTGCCATATCTTGAATTCTATATGGAGATAGAAGCTCAAATTTTTATCACATAAACTACATGATATGTGCTACATTTAACTCTTCTATAGCTACTGTTGAATCATCTTCTAAATATTTTCTAAAAATCGTCCAAAACAGTAACTTCAGATTTGTACCCTAAACTTGTTTTGATCATATCTCACTCATTATTTTGATTCCATTGCATGGCCAACTCTCACATGTGTACAAGACCCATAGCTTACTGTATATCAATTCTACTTCATCATTTTATCAGTTTATAACATGTTTCTTTACTGTTTTATACAGCCATGTAATTTAAACAAGATTTTAACCTTGTTTCTTATGGTTTTTCACCTTTTTATCCATGATTATCAACAACAAATCCCCACATAACATTTTTTTATCATCATATAATCATCATAAATATATACAATAGGAAATAAAATACATGTTTACATAATCAAAATAACAAGAAGTTGAGGAGGACAATCTTTATACCACCAAGTTGATGTAGGTTATGATTTTGACATGGTTTTTGATGGAGAAACTTGTGGATATCCATGACCATGACCAGCATGCTCCATGAACTCCTTGTGGAAAATCAGCCTCATGACACCATGAAAACTCCTCCATGGATGTTATAAGTACCACCAATCAATAGGGTTTTGAAAGGGCTTCAACATATGCAAGTATAACATATGGTTTCATGGTTGAATCAAGATCAAAGGGTGTTTATGGTTGGATATGGGACGGCATAATCAAGCTAGAGAGAGAGAGTTTGGTGTGGTTTGCATGAGTGGAAATGGTAAAATGAAACCATTAGCTAGTTTTGTTTAGTTAGTGGGAAGCTTAGCTTTCAAATGAAGCTAAGTAGGACAAGTGTTGTCTTAGCTAGCAAAATGTGGTGTGGTGGTGTAGTTTGGGCCGGTTTTGAAGTGGGGTAGGACAAGTGTCCCACTTGTCTCATCTCATTTATTTACGGGTACTCCTCGATTCTAGTTTCCTCGATTTGCGTGCCCCCGGGTCGTTTTACGAAAAACGTTTTTATAAATTATGAATCAACGTTACAAAACGAATCCAATAAAAATTGTCTCATCAAAAACGGAGTTCGAAAACGTAAACACGTAATCCTAAGGTTTCCGGTTTAGTCGTAAAGGACGTTAAAATAAAATTGTAAGTCCTAATCTCTTCTCGTAAATTTGTGAGTTTATAAAACAACACAAATTTAAAACTCCAAAATAATATTCACGGATAAATTTATTTTCTGAAATGTCGGACTGTCACCAAAGACGGTGTATGTAAACGTAAGCACGTAACGTTGAATCCTCCGGTTTAGACGTAGTCGATGCTACTTCAAGACGTAAATCCAAATTTCTTCCCAAAAATAAGTGAGTTCATATTGTATCATTAAAATAATATTTTCAAATAATATTTGAGAATAAAATATCAATCGTAAATTGACGGATTGTCACAGCATTTACCCCTAAACAGGATCTTTGTCCTCAAAGATCATCTTACCTTACTACTCGCTTCTTATAGAGTTAAAGCCATGTGGGTATTTTCTCCACATTCGGTCTTTTCTCACAAGTGTAATCCATTATAATACGCGAGTTTCATCAAACATAACTACGGGAATAAGATCAGGCTTAATGTTGACTTACTTTCTCTATCCATGTTGTTCATGGGTTTCTGATGAATGCAACTTTTCGCCGATCTAAGCTTTATTAAGAATAATCAGAATTTCACTTGATAGATATTCCATCAAGTGCGATTTACGAAACATAATTCACGCGGTTCTTGAAGTCCTAGGGTAGATCCAGCTTATATGCCTTTCAATCCAATCTTTTACATCATCTCAATTGTCCCATACAACGGGGACTTGTATCCCATGATTTGTCAGATCATGAATTCATTTTTTTTTTCCAAGGTTAAAAATTGTGGCATAACTTCGCTACCCATTTGGCACTTCAAGATCTACATTTCACATTCACATAACCTCTTGCCCACTACCGGCAGTCAATAATCAAATCCTAATTTCAATAATCATTTCAGATTTCGCGGGTCGGGTATTTTGTAAGGTTAGGTTTGCCATCATAGGAAACCTTAAACCTAAAAGACATGTCCAACTCACAATGGGTGTATGTCGGATGTCTTTATCTCAACTCTTGCTTACAGATGCTCTAAGATTTAGATCCTAACAAGATTAGGTCTCGATCCTAATACGATAGTTAACAAGGATAATCTCTCCAAAGGAAAACGATTATACGGTCTATTACCAAAGGTCAATCATTCAAACATAAAACATCACTTATATTACTTTGTATCGTTACTTTACCTCGTCCCTTCGATTGGGGTGGTACATAGTACTCTCATCAAGGTTCGTTCTCAATGATTTCTGAGCAAATCTCTAGAAATTCGATGCGAAGCGAGGATCTTGATAAAGATGTTTGATACAAGCACACTATGTTTACATAACTCTTTTGCATTTATCATTAACGGGAATGATATTAGCAGATTTGGTCAGTCTGTCGACGATGACCCAAATCGAATCAAATTCAGATGATGACCTTTGCAATAGCTAGACGTTTACTAATGTATGAGGCGATGTCTGCCTTCATAATTCGTCATCAGTACAACTTCTTCAGACAAAGATGCTTTTAGTCAAAAATGACATACATATAATACTTATACTTACAAATTCCAACATAACTATATCTTGAAATCTCCATATTTATACAACCACAAGTGGCCTTTAAAACATTTAACGCTATCGGCTTCTTAATTTTAATGGTTCACATTATCCGCGAACCCCTTTTTATTATTTATATTATTCTTCTAATAAGCATTGTTTATTTTTATATCATTCGGCAATTTATTTTGCACCTTCATTATTAAGGAACATGTCCTAACTGGTTCTTTATCTTTTATACATAATGCGTCGGTATCTATATTATTCTCATGATGATGTAATTATCATGTCCACAATTCACTCAGATATTCTTTCTATATTATGCGTCAGTAATTACGTTCACCTTCCTGATGAAATAACTATCACAACCATATTTATTCAAAATTATTTCTTCATATCTTCTATGTTTTTGTTTCGTCTTTACTATCATTTTTATCCGTTTTACTCAATCCGTCGTCTGAAGCGTCGATAATTATTATAATTAATTAAATAATAAATTTTCAATTTTTATGAAGCGTAAACGTAAAAGTTTTAAATTTCTTAGTTCGACCAATTATATAAAATGTTCAAAATAAATTTGAATTTAATTAACAAGATTTTTGTTGATTTATCGAAAATATTTAATAAGATTCGTAAATGTTCGAAAAACCTTTATTTATACTTTGGTCAAAGTTTTCTTAGTTTGAAAAGCAAAAATTGTCGTTTTAAGTTTTCAGGTTATGGTATAAATGGTTTTACTCATTCCTTCTTAAGTTATCTTGATGTATACACAAACATTTACCCCTAAACAGAGGTTTAGTTAAATGTTTTGTGTATAAGGGAATAATCCCTTAAAATCCTTTGTTAAAACATTCGTCAAAACATATTTCCATTTTCTTTTTAGTAATACTCAAAGTTTTTAAAAGGGCTCTTAATTTTTGAAGAGTCAATTTATATTCCATTATCCTTTTAATCACATAGTCAAATCATGTAAAGGTTCAAGTCTTTAATCACGTGTTAATTATTTAAGGTATAGGTCTTCATTGTTTAGCCAATTCAGGGCAATCTATAATTAATTATTAACTTCATTCTTATTCTTATAAACAAACATATAGTCCTTAATGATCACGAGCATGAATTTATCAAATTACAGCCTACACACGTGATTCACCAAATTTATGAATGCTACATGTGCATCGGTAAATCAAAACGACATCACGTGAAACTCATAATGTTCATTACAAGTACCGGATGTAGTGATTGGAATATATATAATCTTCTTCGCGGATTCGAAGTTGATAATAACCATGCCGTGGATCAAATCTTAAAAACCTTGTAAACGATCGAACAAATCTTCCATTTCGAATTATGGATATCGTTTTCGGTTGTCAATTTACTCAGTCACAGTAATCTAATATAAGGAAAGATAACACCATAGCTCTTCAGGATGACAGGCTTGGTATAATAAAATCTTTCTCCGACAACTTTCTTAGTTGTACGGTAATTCCTTAAATTCAGATGGTGCTGACGTACAGTGCACAAGCCCCAAGTGCAGCACCGGAAATATAATCAATACCAAATTCTACTTGCCTTAATGGCGAAAGTCTAGGTAATTCACCAACAAATACTTCCTAAAGTTTCAGATAACATAAACATCTTTTAATATATATTCATATCAGGTTCTTCTAGATTACAATATCTATAACTTGTTCATAACCATTCACGGTAATATTTCAAGTCTTAATACATGATACAGCCACCTATCGGGGATTATTTAAATCACTTTTGATAATCAACATCTTATCATTTAGGGGAATTCTACTTGAGTTCCCATCAATTAAGACAATGTCGTCATGTCATAATCAATCAATCCATTCTACTGGCACTATCAACTTTCCAGTTTTATTGCCGTCGATAAGATGTGAACTTCTCAAAAGACTAATAATAATTCATAATCCTTCACAAATTCAGGGATATATGGAGACACAACTACTATTAAAAGAGTAAGGTCAATGCATAATCTATGCGAGAGAATTTCAAATCAGATACAGACGAAAACATTTAACGAATATGAATATATCCCATGTTTTCATAATTTGAGTACGCATTCGAAAGCTCCTCGGATCGTTACCCAGGTCATTCAAATGAGATCAAATTAAAAGTATGATAGGAACGTCGATACATTCAGTCGGGTATCAACACTCGGTAATCAGATACTTTTCCTAAGAATCTCTTTACGGGAGAATTGGACAAGAAAGAATTGTCAATTGTCAAATAAGACGATTTCCACAGATGAGTAAATTCGACTCAGAAGAATAGATGCTACAGGCACATATGTAGGTGTCCCTAACACTATGTCCCTATTTTGCACTTTTTGCAGATCTCATAAAATTTAATCTTTCACAATCTTCAATGAAAATTCAGTGTTTGTTAATAATTTTATGATGACTACTAATCAGTCTTGCATAGTCCATTCCAAATTGTATGTAGGCGCGCAACTATATATAATTTCAAGATTAACGATGCAATACACAGTTCGTCAAAATTTTATCATCATGTTTATAATAAAAACATTTTCATGCTTAATTCTTAAATAAGAATCAAAAATAAATTTTCAAAGATTTTCTTTGTTATGAAAACAATTAAGTTTTCCAAAGTGTTTCATAAACAACTTCATTCGATAACGATTACTTATAAATCTCATTTTGAATAATCCTTTTAGTGGTGGAAATTCAAGTTCCTCAAATGATACTGTTTTATCTTATAAAAACAATGAGTGATCTGCAAAAGAGTGATGAAGGCTTGTTCACCAAGAACTAACTACAACATGATAGGAAATGAGCTTCAGCCAAATAATCATGAGGTTCATGATCTCGATGGCACTCTAAAAGAATAATTCACAACGTAACTCAATCAATATGAGTACTTGTTCAATGGTTGCATCACTAATGCGAACATTAGGATGAAGCAATAAAAGATAGATAACATCGATACATGCAGGATTTAGCAATCAAATGTAGTCTTTTTCATTAATCACAGACAAGTCAAAATTGTACCGTAACACATGACGTGTCACTATGTCATACAATTCTCAGAACTCATCCTACCAACTGATATCTCAGTTAAGTTAGGGATTTTTAAATGATACCACAATGAATACTAATCTACAAGAGTCATTAGGTGTTCCACATGTCCCAGAAGATCCATCGGTCCCAATTCAGAAGAAGATTTCTTCAATTTATTTCTTGGACACTAGGCATCCTCGTTAGTGGACAATGGCCTAGGAACAACCCTTAACACGAAACAACAATCAATTAAAACCAATAATTCAATCACAGGACTTAATGACTTCCTCTTAATAATCTCATATTCCATACAGGTTAAATTTTACTTTATTCAAGTTTCAACCAACTTTTATACTCAATTCGATGTCCTACTTGATTCTCCATTACTTTCAATCTTTATTCTTAGGCCTTAATAGGGCAATAAAAACTCAATATGAATCAATACTTAATTTCCAATCCTATAGCTCTTACAACAACAATTATCAAATGAGTCACTAGTATGAGATGACTCATACATTCAATTAGACTTCTCGGAAAGGTATTAGTGGCATGAGGCTTTTGGGTAATGGTTCCAATAACAGCCTCAAGTGCAACATTCACCCTTTCGATTTTAATTTAAGAATTGGATGACAACAAATCAGATGACATCTTCCTAGGTGATAACGTTTTGTCAAACTCCACTCTATAAGGAAAGATCGTCATGACATCGAGATCATATTTAATCTCGCCAATTCTTCTTCAAAATCACAATCAACTAATATCTACATTTCTACGAATATTAACCATTTGTTGGGATCATAAATATCCACAACTTGGTTTAGATCTAGGATAGCTAGAATTCCTACGAGAATAGCTTCGATTAATTTACTAGGGGATTTAGGGTTACTTGTGACAATCTACGTCGTATAAATACCTCGTATAAATATCAAAATAATCATCAAACAATCATGTAATAAAATTACATCATATATATATAATCCAAGTTATATATATTAAAATAACACTTCTCAGTCTTGGCCTTGTCGGTAACTCGGGAATTTTTCGGCACCGTTATAGTCAAAAGATTTTTAGACATTTTAGAAAAATGTTTTTAGTAAAAAGATTTTGAAATGTTTTATTCAAAACCTAAATTTTAAAAATCTTTCGTTCTCTATAACGAGAGCTCTGATACCAAACTGTAACACCCCCAAATTTATACAACTCAGTACAGCGGAAGACTAGTTGGTGTTACGGGATAGCACATTACTCACATCATAGACAACGCATAAAAATCGCGTCGTTTATTTATAAATCATTTCCATTCATAATTATCAAAGTTACATCGGTCCCAAGTCATTTTATTTCATACAAAGTTTTACAAAGTATTTGAATGGAAAAATATTGTTTAAGTGCGGGCCATGAATTCTTGTCGTCTTCCCGAGAATTACCTTCAAGTACCTGAGATAAAACATGTTAAAAGAAAAGGTCAGCGATAACGCCGAGTGAATTCATAGAGTTTAATAAATTCCATCAATATAACTTTGGTATAAAATTAGTACCAAAAATCAATTCGTACAAATCATTGTAATAGGCCGTAAAATAGCCAAAATCATTTTATACAAATCTTTGTAATAGGCCATAAAATAGCCAAAGTCATTTTATACAAATCCTTATCGAAAATCATAATATATGCATTTGCCTTAAAAATCATTGTACGAGCCAATGTCGTAAAAACATCATACAATACGTCTTATGACGTTGTATAAAATCAAATAAAAACCGTTATATGAATATGGTTATGAAAACCAAAATACAACATAATATCAATAGTATGACCCTGTATTGCTAGTCAGGCAATACATCGTAATTCGGAGCGTCTATTAGTATTTCGTTAATTCGGATTATTATAAGCCGCATGACATTGTTACCTTACTAAACCAACAACGGGTAGCTAACCCGATACCAATTTTGCCCATCTAAAGTAGCGTGTCGTCACAAAGGTCACGCCATGGAAATCTTCTCATACATAAATTCGCTTACCAATCAATGTGGCACGACGGGGATCAACCGTCAAGGCGCGAACTGCGGTGATCGTCCCCAAATAGTACTATTAAATGCATAAGCGTCTACCAAATCCCGGTAGTTCACAATTCATGCTAATGGGACTTTTAGTGAAATAACCTAACTTTAATAATCCATTTAATTTCATCTATCGGGTCCTTTAATCATTTATCGGGTCATACAATCGGGTCATTCAATCATTCGGGTCCAAAATCAATAAACAAACAATCGGGACAAATGGTGTCCTATTTAATAAAAACTAACATGTTATCTCCCTCGCGGGTTTATAAAACATTTATAAAAACATTTAAAAGAGTGCGAGGCTATGAACTCACGTTGATGTGGGAAGGCGGGTTATCGGCAATTCGGACGTACGGTACGTGCTTCAATCACGGAAACCTAGACAAATAATACTAGGTCTTAGACATTTGTCCAATGACTTTATAAAAATAACAATTATGTATACATATGATGATTATATATATATATGATGATCAAGTGGGTTTACATATCCTCATTCACTCATTTTAGTGTTATATGTCGATAACTTTTATACTAGTTTACTAGTTTTACCTTTTTACGTGTTTTAAGTCCAATAAACTTATTATAAGTTATTTAACTTATTTTAATCCATTTTGTACTTATATTATCAGTACATACACTTTCAAGTTGGTCCCAAATGGGTTAAGCCCAATAAGTTCTTTTTATGGGTGTTTATCTTATTTAGTCCAATTATTAGCCCAAGTATTAGTCCAATATGTTTACTTAGCTCGTTAATGTCCGTATGCCCTAAAGTTCGGGTTTTATCGGTTTTTACTTGTTATACATGTCTATATATCAGTATATAAGTTTTATAAAGTTTTCATTAGACGGTTCCAACCATCTAAGTTTTATTTAACAAAAATGTTAATTTTACGGCAATAGCCGAAAAAGTCGTAAAAATCATGTTTATAGTTTTATAACTTATAAAACTTAACAAGTTTCCATTTTTATCATTTATACACTTATTACACCTTTTATATATTTATATAAATAAGTTTTATAAGTTAGTGGGTTTTTATTTTACATTTTATATATTAAAATGTGAGTGCTTATATAATAGTATTATTCTTTAATTTCCAAAAATCTGATTTTTAACTTCATCTTCACCAAAACTGCCATATCTTGAGTTCTATATGGAGATAGAAGCTCAAATTTTTATCACATAAACTACATGATATGTGCTACATTTAACTCTTCTATAGCTACTGTTGAATCATCTTCTAAATATTTTCTAAAAATCGTCCAAAACAGTAACTTCAGATTTGTACCCTAAACTTGTTTTGATCATATCTCACTCATTATTTTGATTCCATTGCATGGCCAACTCTCACATGTGTACAAGACCCATAGCTTACTGTATATCAATTCTACTTCATCATTTTATCAGTTTATAACATGTTTCTTTACTGTTTTATACAGCCATGTAATTTAAACAAGATTTTAACCTTGTTTCTTATGGTTTTTCACCTTTTTATCCATGATTATCAACAACAAATTCCCACATAACATTTTTTTATCATCATATAATCATCATAAATATATACAATAGGAAATAAAATACATGTTTACATAATCAAAATAACAAGAAGTTGAGGAGGACAATCTTTATACCACCAAGTTGATGTAGGTTATGATTTTGACATGGTTTTTGATGGAGAAACTTGTGGATATCCATGACCATCTTCAAGACCAGCATGCTCCATGAACTCCTTGTGGAAAATCAGCCTCATGACACCATGAAAACTCCTCCATGGATGTTATAAGTACCACCAATCAATAGGGTTTTGAAAGGGCTTCAACATATGCAAGTATAACATATGGTTTCATGGTTGAATCAAGATCAAAGGGTGTTTATGGTTGGATATGGGACGGCATAATCAAGCTAGAGAGAGAGAGTTTGGTGTGGTTTGCATGAGTGGAAATGGTAAAATGAAACCATTAGCTAGTTTTGTCTAGTTAGTGGGAAGCTTAGCTTTCAAATGAAGCTAAGTAGGACAAGTGTTGTCTTAGCTAGCAAAATGTGGTGTGGTGGTGTAGTTTGGGCCGGTTTTAAAGTGGGGTGGGACAAGTGTCCCACTTGTCTCATCCCATTTATTTACGGGTACTCCTCGATTCTAGTTTCCTCGATTTGCGTGCCCCCGGGTCGTTTTACGAAAAACGTTTTTATAAATTATGAATCAACGTTACAAAACGAATCCAATAAAAATTGTCTCATCAAAAACGGAGTTCGAAAACGTAAATACGTAATCCTAAGGTTTCCGGTTTAGTCGTAAAGGACGTTAAAATAAAATCGTAAGTCCTAATCTCTTCTCGTAAATTTGTGAGTTTATGAAACAACACAAATTTAAAACTCCAAAATAATATTCACGGATAAATTTATTTTCTGAAATGTCGGACTGTCACCAAAGACGGTGTATGTAAACGTAAGCACGTAACGTTGAATCCTCTGGTTTAGACGTAGTCGATGCTACTTCAAGACGTAAATCCAAATTTCTTCACAAAAATAAGTGAGTTCATATTGTATCATTAAAATAATATTTTCAAATAATATTTGAGAATAAAATATCAATCGTAAATTGACGGATTGTCACAAATCAAGCCTCTGGATCGGGTTCTCTTCCGAGTAACACCGTTGCTAATCCCAGAGGGGAGATGAAAGCAATCACCACTCGAAGTGGAAAAGGTTTAAAGGAACCCGAGCTTCCTACACCTACACCGGTGATTGTGACTACGGAAAACGAGTCTCCTTCTCCAATTCCTCCACCTTCTACTTCTCCAATTCCACCACCTTCTACTTCCACCCCTCCACCACCCAAGGTTGTGAATGAGAATTCCATACCAAAGCCTTCATCTCAACCCAATATACCTTATCCTTCGAGGTTGAGGAAAGAGAAATTGAAGAACAAGGATGATATTCAGGTTTCTAACTTTCTCAAAATGTTTAAACAACTGAATTTCAGTATCTCCTTTACTGAGGCTCTCGCTCACATGCCCAAATACGCAAAAATGTTTAAAGATCTTCTCAGTGATAAGGAGAAACTCCTCGATATTGCTCAGACCCAACTTAATGAGAATTGCTCTGCAGTGCTCTTAAGGAAATTACCAACCAAACTTGGTGATCCGGGTCATTTCTTGATTCCTTGCAACTTCCCTGGGGTAGAGAATTGTATGGCCCTAGCCGATCTAGGTGCTAGTATAAACTTAATGCTTTTAAGCGTTTGGAAACAATTGTCTCTACCCGAGCTAGTCCCCACACGAATGACTTTGGAATTAGCCAACCGTATGGTTGCTTATCCAGTGGGGTAGTCGAAGACGTCTTCGTTGGTGTCGACAAATTCACTTTTCCGGCAGATTTTGTTGTCGTTGACTATGAGATGGACCCACGTGTTCCATTAATTGTTGGACGTCCATTACTGAGGACTGGTCGCACTCTCATTGATGTAGCCACGAGCGAATTAATCATGAGAGTTGGCGACGATAAAATCGTCTTTAACATGGGTAAACTTTCTAAGCACCCTTCTGACAACGAGAGTGTTAATTTCATTGACGTTCTTGATGAGGCTTGTGAAGAACATTTCAAAGACGCTTGTAAAAGTGTTTCTTCTTCTCTTCCCATTGTTGAGACCGTTGCCTCTATTGCTCCATCACTAACTCCATTTGGAGAAAGTGATTTCATCTTAAAAGAATTTGAAGCTATTTTGGGAGATGTGGACTTGCAATATGACGATTCTCCCTCTAATTGGGATGAAGACATTCGTACCATTGAGAAACTTCTCAATGAGGACCATATTTCTCCACCATCTCCTAAGGATATCTCTATCGATGAACCGAATTTGACTACGCCTTGTATCGAAAATCCTCTGGATTTAGAGCTTAAGGACCTAACGTCTCATTTCGAGTACGTTTTCCTTGAAGACAACAAGAAGTCACCCGTCATCATCGCAAAGGACTTGAAAGAGGAAGAAAAATCTCGACTTATCGTTGTGCTGAAGAATCATAAGAAAACGATTGCTTGGAAAATCTCTGATATTCGTGGAATTGATCCTCACTTTTGCACACATAAAATTCTCATGGAGGACGACTTTAAACCCACTATTCAAAGCCAAAGAAGGGTGAATCCTAAGATCCATGACGTAATCAAAAAAGAGGTTATCAAACTTCTTGATGCGGGAATGATCTATCCTATCTCGGATTCACCATGGGTTAGTCCCGTCCATTGTGTGCCTAAGAAAGGCGGAATCACCGTTGTTCCCAATGAAAACAACGAGTTGATTCCTACTCGTCTCGTTACAGGGTGGAGAGTTTGTATAGACTATCGCAAACTCAATGATGCTGCGAGAAAGGATCATTTTCCCCTTCCTTTCATGGACCAAATGCTTGAACATCTAGCGGGTAATGACTATTACTGCTTTTTAGACGGTTTCTCTGGGTATTTTCAAATTCCCATCGATCCCAAAGACCAAGAGAAAACCACATTCACTTGTCCTTATGTAACATTTGCTTATAAAAGAATGCCTTTCGGCTTACGCAATGCTCCTGGGACATTCCAAAGGTGTATGATGGCTATCTTCCATGACATGGTTGAAGAAACTATGGAAGTCTTCATGGATGATTTCTAGGTCTATGGTGATTCTTTCTCTCATTGCCTTGCCAATTTGGAACGCATGCTTAAGCGGTGTGAAGACACTCGCCTTGTTCTAAATTGGGAAAAATGCCATTTCATGGTAAAAGAAGGCATTGTGCTTGGACATAAAATCTCAAAAGCCGGTCTTGAAGTGGACCGTGCTAAAGTGGATGTCATAGCCAAATTACCTCCACCTTCAACTGTGAAGGGTGTGAGAAGTTTCCTTGGTCATGCGGGCTTCTATCATCGATTCATCCAAGATTTTTCTAAAATCGCTCGCTCGATGACCCACCTCTTGGAAAAAGATACTGATCTAGGTTTTTCGTACACGTTTTAGGAAAAACGTATATGAGTGGCATGTATTAAGCGTTTACGTTTTAGGAAAAACGTAAAACCGAATAAATGCGGGTTCGTTCTCGAAGGAGGTGTGTGTATTAATGTGCCAATATATATGAAATCAAGTTTGGATTAGTGACGTTTTTGGTTGAGAAGAGAAAACGTAAAGACGAGCTACGACTACGATTTAAACTACGACGTTGACGTAAAACGCGAACGTAAATACGTAAAACGAGACAAAATTAAAAACAAAAGCTAAAAATTAATTAAAAGATTAAACTAAGTCTAAAATAATATAAATAAGAATAAAAATCCAACAAATATATTTTAAAACCTTTTATTAATTAAATATCCAATTTTTAATGCTAATTAAAGCCCTAAAATTAAATATAATTAACAAAATGTCCAAAATATTATTTTATTGAACAAATAAGTTACTTATATTATTTAAAGACTAAAAAGTATTTTTCCTAAATTTTCAAAACTATTTTTCTATTTTTTAAAACACTAAATACTATTTTTAAACTAAAATAATTATAAAAAATAATAAAATAATGCTAAAAATGATTTGACAATTTTAAAAATCCTAAATTACACTAATGAACAGTAGAAAAATGAAAAAGTTTGAAAAATGTAAAATTTTTCATTAAAAGACAAAATAGTTTAATAATTAAACCCTAATTATACTAAATTAATTATAAAAAAAATAATTAAAAAGTGAACAGTGAAATAATTTTTGACTAAAAATCTTAAACTATTTTTCTAAATCTAACAAAATTTTTAAAACTGAATAATAATAATTTTTTACACTAAATGCCAAAAACAGTAATTAAAAAGTTAATTAAATTAGCTATTTAATCTAAAAATTACTTAATGAACAGTAACAGAAAATTAAATTATACTGAAAAATCAGAAATTAAATAAGAAAAATTGCAAAATTAAAATGAAGATCTAATTCCTAAAAAACACCACTAAACACAAAAAAGAAAGAACATGATAGTGACATGTGGGCTGTTTTTGTTTTCTAGCAAAGCAGTGTTAACTTTAATACTAGCATGGGCAACTTAGTTCCCACTGCTAGTACTAATTTTAAGGTCTGGTGGAATTGTGCTTGATTTCAAGCTTGTTTAATGATGATTTTTGGCACAATGGGCACCCTCACACTCAGTGGAGTGTGAGGAGTCAAGTATAATTAAAAAAACACACAGCTTAGTCACAAAGTGCACACAAAACGAGGCCAAAGCAGTCACTGAATATACTAAGATGTTTCTGTGAACAGTGCTGGTTCAAAATGTGCACAAAAATGGATTTTAACCACCAAGAACTTGTACAATATCAAACCAAATCACTATATAACAGATCGCAAACCATAGGTCACCCTATCTTCTAACAATTAACACAAGTACGAAGGAAATTTTACGCTAAAATAAACAAAAAAAACGGATTTGCTGATTTCTAGGCTTCTTTACCAAACTTTAACCTACAACATTCTTTTAATCCTCTCCAATCTAACTACCAACTACTTATATTATCCTAATACCACTAATTAAGTGTGTCTATGCTGGTTATAAGCCAAAAGCTAACACTAATTGCTAACTAAAATGCAAATCCAAACACTCCCTTAAAATTCAGAAAATGAGATTAATAAAGTAAGTGTTCAAAGATCAAAGTGAAAAGATTTTATACTAGCATTAACATAAAAGAAACATGCAAATAGCACCAATTAACCTCCAAACTAACATCCAAATACAGTCAATCCAAAAATCCACCAAATCACAAAAGTCATCCAAACATAAAGGATTCAAGCAATACCTAGGCTGATTGCCATCTTTGTGCTCAATGAGAGGTTATGAAGGGGCTTGAAGAGAGAGCTTATGGATTAAAAGCTAGCTGGTGTAGAGAAGATGATGGGTGGTGACTATACTCAATCAAAACACACCCCAATATGTCTTCACAAGAGAAAGCATGAATATGGGGTCTTGATGTGAGCTTACTCCCTACACAAAACAAACATCAAGGAAACACACTACAAGCAGTCTTAACCTCCTGATAAGACTCTTTGTCAAATAGCTTATCAGAAGCTTAAGCTACAGTAAGCTGCAAACACAAAAAATGGATTTTAAAGAGACTTTTGAAAGTCAAACTTGGAAACTAAAAGAAACTTAAAGAAAACTTTAATCAATACTGAAATCAAAATCACTTTCCACTTTCACTTCATGAGATTTTGGATTCAAATTTTTGAATAAAACTTTTTTTCAAGATCTTTTTGAACATGAATTTTTATGAAAAGAAAATAATTGAAAACTAAATTCTTGAAAATCTTCAAAACAAACCAGCTGAAAATTCACTTATACAAGCTTATTTAACTTATTTAGATGTCAAGTAAATAAGCTCAAAAGCTTCTATAAGCTAAAACGGATAAAACAGATTTTTATAACCCAAATATCTTTGGAACAAAAATAACAATGATCTGATGAGAACTAAAAGACTTGCAGAAAATTAAACCTTATACTACAACATAAATTAAATGGAACTCAGCATTTGTAAATTTTATAAAAAACACTTTAACTATTCATAAATTAGAAAAAATTACAAATGTCTGGAACAATGAACAAGGTCACAGACGACCTTGTTATATACTACTATTTAGAATGAAAACCCTAACTAAGTGAAGTTCCCATAACACCCTTGGATCTTTAAAGCATATTCCTTGAATTTAAACCATTCTGGATGATTCTTGAATGGCATGTGAAGTGACAGAAGTGTTAAATTGATCTAGGCCGTGTATTTGTTGTGGGGAGCACGCATTCCATCTGGATCGTTGATCTGGTCTTATGCTTTGAAGAAAAGGTGAAAACCCGTGATACATTGTAACTAGGAGAGGGACCAAGGGGATGATATGTCGTTTTCTGGGCATGTGGGGTGAATGGCTGTGGGGTCGGAATCATTTTGCATCAATTAATTATAAAAAGCCCTCTAAAACGAACATAATTGATTCTGGGTTATGAACTAGGGTTTAAAGGTGGATTAGGGGTGTTGATGATGAATAGGAACTGTTTCCCCCCAAGTTTTAATATTATTAAACCGGATTTAAAAAAGAGTTAATAATAAATAAAACGTGTTTAGTAGTTATTTGGGTTGGGGTGTGATGGGTTGGATTTGGATCCGGGTTTGGGTAATTGGGTTGGTTGGGTGACGTGGCAAAATATTAGTGGCTGGTGGGGTTTTGTTTTCTGCCAGGAAAGGCCCTCAAACTTCCAAATGCTTGTCTTTTTAACTCAAACAGCCACAAACTTTATCTCCTTTTGTAAAATCTTTGCCAAGATTGTCAAAAATGGAACAATTGTTTCCATAACTTGATTAAGGACTAAAAATGCAATTGTGAGATCTTCAAAGGCCATATTTGCCAAATCTTCAATCATCAAGTTCCATTTTTGAATAAAATGATTCTTCAAGGACTAATTTTGACAATTCTTCAAAAATGAGGGACCAAAGTTGCCAATATTCAAAACTTCAAGGGCATTTTTGCAAATTCATTTCTTGGGCCCGGTTCTTTGTGCGGCTTCGTTTCCCGTGTTCGTTTTTGCTTTATTCTTGTAATCTTTTGGTGAATTCACGATATCCGTACCTGAAATACACAATGAACAAACACAGGCATATTTTGGGTATTTTGATGATATTTTAAGCGTTTTAAGCCCGATTTGGACGATGAGACTATGTATAAATACAGTCTCATCAGATACCCCTTTTATCTTCTCTAAAGAGTGTCTTGAATCCTTCAATCTTCTTAAGGATAAGCTAACTAAGGCACCGGTCTTGGTTACCCCTAATTGGGAGCTACCTTTTGAATTGATGTGTGATGCTAGCGACTTTGCTATTGGAGCGGTTTTGGGCCAACGAGTGAACAAACACTTCCAACCAATCCATTATGCTAGCAAGACAATGACGGGGGCTCAATTGCATTATACAACTACCAAAAAAGAGCTTTTAGCTGTAGTTTATGCTTTTGACAAGTTTCGCCCCTATTTTATCCTTTCCACCACCATCGTGTACACCGACCATTCCGCGTTGAAGTACTTGTTGACTAAACAAGATTCTAAGCCAAGACTTCTTCGTTGGGTTTTGCTCCTTCAAGAATTCAACATTGAAATTCGTGACAAGAAGGGAGCGGAAAACCTAGCCGCGGATCATCTAAGTAGACTTGAGGATCCTTATCAAGGGGATCATCCGAATCAAGAGATCAATGACTCTTTTCCCTTTGAGGCCTTAGTGTCTATCAACTCCAATCTTGATGACACCCCGTGGTTTGCGTACATTGCAAACTACTTAGCGGGTAGAATTCTCAAGGAAGGGTTAACGTCCCAACAAAAGAAAAAGTTCTTTAAAGATATTGAACCTTATTTCTGGGACGACCCTTACCTCTTCAAACAATGTGCGGATCTTGTCATTCGTCGATGTGTTGATGGGTCGGCAGCGGTACAAATCCTTGACGCTTGCCATAAAGGACCCACCGGCGGTCACTTTGGTCCTAATTACACCGCTAAGAAAGTATTCGACTCTGGATTCTATTGGCCCACCATTTATCGTGACGCTCACGAAATGGTTAAGCATTGTGATTCTTGCCAACGCCAAGGCAAGATCACACATAAAGATGAGATGCCTCAAAATTTCATACAAGAATGTGAAATCTTTGATGTATGGGGTATCGACTTTATGGGGCCATTTCCATCATCTAAAGGGAACAAGTACATCCTCGTAGCCGTTGACTACGTTTCTAAATGGGTTGAATCTAAGGCTCTTCCTACGAACGATGCGAGGGTGGTTGTGAACTTTTTGAAGCAACTGTTTGCTCGATTCGGTGTTCCTCGTGCTATCATCAGTGACCGCGGGACTCATTTTTGCATTGATCAATTCGCAGGAGTCATGGCTAAGTATGGTGTCAATCACCGTCTTTCCACCGCCTATCATCCCCAAACCAATGGGCAAGCCGAGATTTCCAACCGTGGATTGAAGCGAATTCTAGAACGTATTGTGGGAAGAGCATCGTGCCGCGTGGGCCGATAAGTTAGACGATGCTTTGTGCACTTTCCGTACCGCATACAAGACCCCGATTGGTTGTACACCTTATCGTCTTGTGTACGGGAAATCATGCCACCTCCCTATCGAGCTGGAACATAAGGCGTATTGGGCCTTGGAGTGGGCTAACTTCAACATCAACAAAGCCGGTGATCTTCGTAAGATTCAACTCAACGAGCTAAATGAATTGAGGAATGAAGCTTATGAGAACTCATTGATCTACAAAGAGAAGACCAAGATCATCCATGATGCAAGAATTAAAAACCGAGAGTTCCACGTTGGTGATCAAGTTTTACTCTTTAACTCTCGGTTGAAGATCTTCTCTGGCAAGTTGAAGAGCCGCTGGTCTGGTCCATTCACCGTCGCCAAAGTCTTCCCATATGGCACCATTGAGCTTTCTCAGCCAAATGGGCCCAATTTTAAGGTGAATAGCCAGCGTGTAAAGTTGTACTTTGGTGAGGACATCTCTCATGAGATGATTCCATCCCTCACCACGTTTCCCATGAACTAGTTTTGGGTCGAGTCAGGCTCGTGACTCGGTGAACAAAAAGAAGCGCTTCTCGGGACGCAACCCGTTGATCTATCCTTTATCGTTTTCATAATAAGTGTAGGGGGAGCCCCGTATGTGTTTGCTGTCTTGTTTCTTATGTGCAGGGATTCGAGCTCTCAAAGATCCATTCTTGATGACTTTTGACGACCCGTGATTCCGTGTACCCGTCTTCCCGGTTCTATCCTATACTCTTTTGATTCTCTATTTTATATTTATTCAATATTAAAATAGGAATCACTTTAGCTGTACTTTCCTTATCAAGATTTAAACAAAGTGCACAATGTCCTAAGTGTAGGGGAGTTTACTCCCACATGCTTAAACATTGAGGACAATGTTTATATTAAGTGTAAGGGGACTTCTATCGAAGTTAAGTGGTCTTTTCCATGAATTTGTCCTCATTTTAACCAGAAAAATTTGATTTTTCGATATTTTTCAAAATTTTTAATCTATTTTGGCCTAGTTGTATAGTAGTATTTTCCTTTCTTTTCGTTATTTTCTTTCTTTGCTAAAATAAAATTTTTAATAAAGTGGTTTTAAAATTTTTCAAAGTCGTGAATATTTTGACTCAACCCGAGTTTACTTATCTAAGTTTACTCTAGCTAGTATCCTTAACGTGTTTAAGTCAAGTTTTGCTAGGCTTTTATATAGGGAGCTTTAAAACGCGAAAGTCTTAACTCTCACGGGTTAAGAACAAGAACTTTTCGCAAGTTCCTATAATTGATCCTAGAGAGTCGTTTATCAAGGGAACTTTAAAACGCAAATTCTAAACTTGAAAGAGTCTGAGAAGATGCAAGATCCTATAGACGACTCGAAAACCCAAAACTTTGATTTAAATGGCTAAGCATCCACAAGTCTCATTCCTTGAGATTTTAAATTGTGGAGAACGAGAGATGATAGAGTCAATTATAAGTTTGGTATTCTTTCGTGAATTTATGTGAGTTGATTATAAGCCTATTCTCCCATCGCTTGCTAATAAATTTATCTGCAATAAATAAGGTTGTACGATTTGAAAAGTTACTTAGCTTTTAGCACAAGATCGTTTAAAAGTTGCTCGGTATTAATTAGAGTTCATAGCCAAGGCATAACTTATTGAAGCGGGATGTGAAGATTGGCGAGTCCGAAAAGGCCCTAACAAGGCATGAGGGCTACATTTTGTTGCTAAAGATCCAAAAGTGATGTGAAGAATCATTTATTGAAAATCAATATGAAGGATCGAGACACACGACGAAAAGCAAATACTACCCAAAAGATCATGGAGAAGTCTATCCAAAAAGGCCCTAACAAGGTATGAGGATAAATAGATCCAAGTCCTAAAAGGAGGCGGATCGTTGTATATCAAAGTCCAAAATAAAGATTGGAGAAAAATGAAAAAGTCGTGGTCCAAATATGAAGAATCTCTCAAAAAGTTCAAGAGAAGAAATTCCTATAAAGAGAAGACCATTATTTCATGAACGTCTCTCAAGATTCGAAGTATGAAGTCGCTGCCAAATATCGGTCCGAGAAAGGTCTCAAATCGTGAGAAGCAGTTTTAAAAGATTTTGTCCTTTAGCTAACTATTGATAAAATCGTCCACTTTATTTTCGACCTAAATAACTATCGAAATAAGTCAAACAATGCATACTCGTGATCATTCAAGACAAAAATAAAATATAAGAGATACACCTAGGAATAAGGGAGTCTAAGTAAATAATTGGCCCACATGAATTCATGTTAGTTTGCTAACTTATAATAACAATGATCTCGTTTTTAAGCTTGGTATGGGGAACATGAAACTTGAGGATGATAAACGTTCATGGCAGCCAAAACCCAATGTAAGTCTTTGATTTCTTTACTTGTTTCTATCTTTTTATTTTCCTTAAATGTTTAGTATTTAATAAAGGCCAAGGTGGGTTATTTATGATGGAAAATGTAAACCGTGCTTTAAAATTAATGCATTGCATGAGGGCATTGCAATGGTCAAGTGTAGGGGATTTAATAAGTGTGAAAACACTTATCCTTTTACCACTTATTTCCAATAATAACAAGACCAAAACGTGTATTTTATGTCGTAAAAGTTGGAATTATGCGTGGTTTGTGTTTTTATTGTATTTTAGGACCAAAAGATGAAAAAGGAAGAAAACACGGGCTTTCACGGGCTTTTATCGAAGAAAACGAGAAAAGACGAAGTCAAGAGATCAAGAGTGATTAAAGAACGGATGTCCAAGACCTATTCTGAAGATTTATCGAAGAAAAAGTCTAAAGACGGAAGTTTAATGAAGTCGAAGAACTCAAGTCTAAATTAAAGAAGAAAATTATTAAGATAAGTTCAAATCCCGAGACGACGTCGAGAAAAGACAAAGATTTAGATCGAGTCAAGAAGAAAAGAAAGAAGGAAGCACACCACACATGCACTTCCCATTTTCCCTATAAATACCCTCCTAATCACATTCGGAGGGGGGTTAGCTAGTGTTAGTTTTGTCATTTTTCCTTTCTAGTTTTTTTAGAGAGAGAAAGTTTCCAACTTTCTGTCACTAAGCTTTCATCTTTTCTATTAAGATTAAGTTCTGTTTAATCTTTGTATTTGGATTTCATTAATCACAAGTTCAAGGTTAAGCTTTTTGTTCTTTAATCTCTCTCTACCTTTCTTGATTTACATTGATCTTTTGATCCGAATATTACACTTCATACGTTTGATTTGATGATTTCGTGATTTAAAGGTTAATCTTTTTATTTCTACATAAGCTTTCATATGGTTTAAGCTTTAAGATCTTTGTGCTTATTGGCTTATTTGTATGTTTAGCTTATTTATTTTTCAAAAGTTTTCTTAAAAGTTTAGATCTTTTTCAAAGTTTGATTTAAAAAGGTTGCTTATTTAAAGTTTAAAATTCCTTATTTCATGCTTATTAGTTCTGCTTATTATTGAGTTAGTTAAGTCTTGGGTTGAGCTTATTGAAAATAGCTTATTTCCTAGCTTATTTCGGATTAAATCCAATCGCAAAGTAAAATCCCATTGCGACGGAGGTGTTGCGACGCATATTGCGATCACCACATCGCATAAGGGTTTTATATTCTGATTCATATTGCGATTGGTTTACTTTTAGTGATATTGCGATTGGTTTCATTTTGGTGACATTGCGACAGATTCCTTTTAGTAACATTGCGACAGGATTACTTTTTGGTGTATTGCGATTGGAATTGAGTTTCACATTGCGATATTTGTATTGTGATTGAAGGGGATTGCGACAGGATTTCATTTTGGTAACATTCCGACGGGATTGCGATAGAGCATTCCAACGGGGTTAATTTCTTATTTTTAAATTCACTTTTAAGTTTTCAAGTTCTAGAATTACTTGTTAAGTTTTTAGTCAATTACACTTTACTCAACGACAATTATTTGCTTTTAGTTTAAAAATAGATAACCAACCCATTTATCCTTCCACCAAGAACAATTGAGTCGCACTTTCTACTAGTAATCAATTCGAAAAGACTTGGAACGAAATTATTTTATACTTGGCTAAAACCCGTGTATCAGTTTAAAAAACAATTACAAAGGAAACTATGGGAATCAAGGGGCTAATAATCAAGTTTCAAACAAAAATCAAAGTGATTTTCAAAACAACAACAAAGGTTTGCAAACTTTGAAAGATCTTCCAAATGAATTTGTTGAATACGCTAATGGAAACGATGCTAGTTTTGACAACATTCAAAGAGAAATCATTAGCCTAAGATCCGAGTTTAAGAACGATTTGAAGAAAGAGTTGAAAAATGAGTTAGCAAATGAGCTTAAAATCCATACAAACAAAATGGAAGGAAATGTAACTAGGTTACAACAAAACCAACAAAAAATAGAACAAGGGCAACATGAAATTAAGCAAGAAATGATTAAGGCCGAGAAGAGACAATCCATGTTTGAGGACAAAATTTCATCTATGTTTGAGGCTATTATGTGCAAACCATCTTCGAGTAGTCTTCCTAGTAACACCATATCGAACCCTAAGGGAGAGATGAAAGTGATTACCACACGTAGTGGTAAGACACTTAAGGAACCGACTCCTCAACCAATTGCTCCTACGGAGGATGCAATTGAGGAAGAACCCGAGGTGGTGGTCGAAAAGGAGCATGTCCAAATCCCACGAAGTACCGCTCATGCCACACCTACGGTTGACCCATTACCAACATTGGAACCCGAGATTCCAAAGGCTATGCCTATGCCTCAACCCACACCAACTTTGCCCTATCAATCGAGACTTAGGAAGGAGAAACGTTAAGAGCGCGACAATTACCAATTTGAGCTTTTTATGAAAAAGTTTCGTGATTTGCACTTTAATGTGAGTTTCGCCGATGCTTTGGTCATGATGCCTCGATTTTCCGCTAACTTTAAGAGTATGATGAACAACAAGGAGAAATTGCAACAATTGTCTAGTTGTTCATCGGTTTATCTTAATCGCATACCTCAAAAAGTCGGTGATCCCGGTAAATTCTTGATCCCTTGTGCAATCCAAGATATGGAAGAATGCTATGCCTTGGCCGATCTTGGTGCTAGTATTAATTTGATGCCACTTGCAATCTTCAAGTCGCTCAATCTTCCTAATATTACTCCTTCACTAATGTCTATTGAGTTGGCCGACCATTCCACGATTCCCGCATGTGGATTGGCGGAAGACGTTTTTGTGAAAGTGGGAAAGTTCTATTATCCGGTAGACTTTATCGTTGTCGATATTCCCACAGATCCTCAAGTTCCTCTCATTTTAGGTCGTTCGTTTTTAGATACGTCTATGGCTTTGATTGATGTGCATGTTAGAAAGATCACCTTACGTTTCAACGACGAGGAACTTGTTATAAACGCAACTCAAAACTCTCACATTTCTCATGTTTATTCCGTTGCAACCATAAACCTCGTTGATATGATTGACGTTGTTTGCGAGGAATTTTCACAAGAAGCTCTAGGTTTTGGTGATGATGAAAATAGTGGCAGTCCCACTATGTTAGATCCCATTCTTGATAACTCAACACCAACCTTCACTCCATTTGAAGGTGGTGGTTTTACGTTGGAAGAATTCGATGTTCCACGTACTTGTGACGAAGACCTCGACAATGATGAGGACTTCTCGATTATCAAGGATTTTCTTAACGATTTCCTACTTCCTCCACCCGAGAAGGTTATGAGTATCGAGCCCAAATCTTCAACTGAGGAACCACTTATCCTCGATTTGAAAGATTTACCTCCTCATCTCGAATGTGTCATTTTGGAGGTGGACGACAAGTTGCCGGTTATTATTGCGAAAGAACTTTCGGATGATGAAAAACCGCACTTGTCGATGTTCTAAAGGATCACAAAGGGGCATTGCGTGGAAGTTATCCGACATTAAGGGGATCGATCCCAAGTTTTGTACCCACAAAATCTTAATGGAGGAGGATTACAAGCCCGCAATCCAATGTCAAAGAGGGTGAACCCCAAAATTCACGACGTCATCAAAAAAGAAGTCCTAAAACTCCTTGACGCGGGAATGATTTACCCTATTTCCGATAGCCCTTGGGTGAGTCCTATTCATTGTGTCCCTAAAAAGGGAGGAATGACCGTTGTGCCAAACGATGCCAACGAGTTAATTCCCACTAGACTCGTGACCGGATGGAGAGTGTGCATTGACTATCGTAAGTTGAATGAAGCCACTCGTAAAGACCATTTTCCCTTGCCCTTCATGGGCCAAATGTTGGAGCGTCTTGCGGGAAACGATTTCTATTGCTTTTTAGATGGTTTTTCCGGTTACTTCCAAATCCCCATCGATCCTCGTGATCAAGAAAAAACTATGTTTACGTGTCCATATGGAACTTTTGCCTATCGTAGAATGCCATTCGGACTTTGCAATGCACCGGGAACCTTTCAAAGGTGCATGATGGATATTTTTCATCATATGATCAAAAGACGATGGAAGTTTTCATGGATGACTTTTCCGTGTTTGGTAGTTCGTTCACTTCGTGTTTGTCGAATCTTGAGAGAATGTTGAAATGTTGTGAGGAAACCAACCTTGTGCTTAATTGGGAAAAATGTCATTTTATGGTTAAAAGTGGAATCGTCTTAGGGCACAAGGTTTCGAAAGCGGAGATTGAGGTAGATCAAGCTAAGGTAGACGTCATCGCCAAATTACCTCATCCCAAAACCGTCAAAGGAGTTAGGAGTTTCCTATGCCACGCGGGCTTTTATCGTCGATTCATCAAGGATTTTTCAAAGATCTCTCGACCTATTACACATCTCCTTGAAAAAGATGCACGTTTTGTCTTTGACGAAGATTGTGTACGAGCCTTTGAAATCCTTAAGAGGAAACTTACCAAAGCTCCCATTCTTGTTGCTCCCAGTTGGAACCTCCCCTTTGAGCTCATGTGTGATGCTAGTGACTACGCTATTGGGGCCGTATTGGGGCAACGTCATGAAAAGCACTTCTTACCTATCCACTATGCTAGCAAGACAAGGACCGAGGCTCAACTAAAATACACTACAACGGAAAAGGAGTTCCTTGTCGTGGTGTATGCATTTGAGAAATTCCGACCTTATCTCGTCTTGACGAAATGCATAGTGTATACGGATCATTCGGTTATCAAGTATCTTATGGCTAAAGAAGATGCTAAGCCAAGATTACTTCGTTGGATTCTCCTCCTTCAAGAATTTGATCACAAAATCGTTGACAAAAAAGGAGCCGAGAATCTAGCGATCGATCATCTTTCTCGTTTGGAAGATCCTCACCAAAGTATTTACGAGCCCAAGGAAATCACCGAAACATTTCCGCTCGAGACACTCGGTGTAGTGAATTCTAAGCTTGATTCTTCCACCCCATGGTTTGCGGACATCGCAAATTACCATGCGGGCAACTTCATCATCAAGGGTATGACGACTAAAAAAAACAAAAATTCTTTCGTGACGTCAAGTTCTATTTTTGGAATGACCCTTACTTGTTTCGAACTTGTGGAGATCAAATTATTCGACGTTGTGTCTTTGGTACCGAAGCTTCTAACATCCTTAGAGCTTGTCACGAGGGACCCACGGGTGGTCACCACGGTGCTAACCTCACGGCTAAGAAGGTCTTTGATGCCGGTTTCTTTTAGCCTACTATTTACTGAGATGCACATGAGCTTGTGAAGTCGTGTGACTCATGCCAACGACAAGGAAAAGCCTCACAAAAAGATGAAATCCACAAAATATCATCCAAGTGTGTGAGATCTTTGACGTTTGGGGCATTGACTTTATGGGGCCATTCCCATCGGCTCGTGGTAATAAGTACATCCTTGTCACCGTTGACTACCTATCTAAGTGGGTGGAAGATAAGGCTTTGCCCACCAATGATGCTCGTGTGGTAGTCAAGTTTTTGAAATGCTTGTTTTCTCGGTTTGGAACCCCTCGTGCGATCATAAGCGATCGTGGAACCCATTTTTGAAACGACCAATTCGAAAGGGTCCTAAGGAAATATGGGGTTACACATTGTCTTTCTATGGCTTATCACCCACAAACAAGTGGGCAAGTCGAGGTTTCAAACCGAGCGTTGAAGAGGATCTTGGAGAGATCGATTGGGGAAAAACGACAATCTTGGTCGGATAAGTTGGACAATGCTTTATGGGCCTTTAGGACCGCTCATAAGACGCCCATCGGGTGCACTCCTTATAAGCTAGTGTATGGGAAGAATTGTCACTTGCCAATTGAACTCGAACACTTGCCAATTGAACTCGAACACAAGGCTTATTGGGCCCTAGAGCATTGTAATGATGACATAGAGACCGCGGGAAAACATCGGAAAATGCAATTAAATGAATTGAATGAATTAAGGGATATTGCTTATGAAAATTCATTAATTTATAAAGAAAAGACTAAAAAGTTGCATGATTCAAAAATTAAAAACCAAGTTTTTAACATTGGGGATCAAGTTTTGTTTTTTAACTCTCGTTTAAAAATCTTTTCTGGTAAGTTGAAATCCCGTTGGTCCGGTCCATTCACCGTGACTCAAGTTTTTCTATATGGGACCATCGAGCTAGCTCAAAATGATGGCCCCAATTTCAAGGTGAATGGACATAGGTTGAAGCACTACTTTGGCGGGGAAGTTCCATACTTGAACTACCTCGACCAAATCACCATCCCCAATGATAATTAGTATTGAGGGGATCGAGTCGAGCTCATGACTCGGTAATCAAAAACGAGGTGCCTCGTGGGGGAGTCCCATGCTTATCCTATGTATATATTATCGCTTTCTAATGTAGTAACGTGTGGGGATTTGTGCTCTTCCAACCTTTGTTCCGTGGTTGTTTGTGAATTGTGTATTTTAGATGATCATTACATTCACGATTGGAGCCTCTCGTGTTTGTTTTATGGGAGCACTCGATCGTTTGCTTTGAAGACTTTCTCAATATCCATGATATATCCTTTGATGTTCTAACCTTAGGTTTATAGCACACTTCATAACGGCTTTAAATTTAACGGTTACACCCTTTTCATGCTAGATTATGCATTCGACTACGTCTCTAGTATGGGGGTGTTTGCAACCCTAGACTCGAAACATTGAGGATAATGTTTAACTTTAATATGGGGGGAGAATAGATACTTGCCTTGCCAAACCTTCATGCTTTCCAAAGTTTATCTTTTTGTTTATCGTTTTGTTGCAAAATAAGGCTAAAATGGCCAAATTTTAAAAAATTTCTCATGTTTTATAAGTGTTTAAAGACACGAATGTAGATTTTCCGATGGCGAGAATAAGAGTAATTTTTTACTTGACCGTGCGTGTTGAGCACTTAGCTTTGATTCCTTAACTTTTATTAGGCTAAGTCTCTTAAATGAGGACGAGAAATGATAGAGTTAATTATAAGTTACTATGCTAAACGTAGAGTACTCGTATTCTTTCAAAAACTCATGTGTTCTCGTTGTTTGCTTATTCTCCCTTCGCTTGTAAATATTTTTTGCTTAATAAATATTGACTTAGCGGTTTAGTCTTGATTGTTGGTTTCTAGTCTTTTCTAGTAGCTTCCGTGTAATTAAATTGGGAAGACATTAAGGTATCGCCAGCGTCACGGTTTTGAAGTATTGGCAACCCGAATAATCGAAAGCTTCACCCAATAATAAGATTTCAAGTGCTCACCTAAATCAAGCAAACAATTTGAAGCTCACAAGGCCGAAAATTCTATGCAAAATTGAAAGTGAATCAAGCCTTAATGTAAAACCCGCATGCTTTTACCATGAATAATACCCTTAAGATCGTACGTACTAGATTAAAACTTTCCTTTTATATTACGATTACGTTTACGTGTTAGGATTTTACGTAGTACGTACGTGTTAGAACACGATAAGTATTTATTACGCACGAACATGCAATAATTATTTAAACAATAATTAATCACGAACATGCGATCATGAAATCATGAACGTAATTAAATCACGAGCTAATATTAATTTCGTATATATATTTATTACGAACACGAATAAATTTATTAAGTCACGATCGATAACTAATTAAAACACATAAATTACGAACACGAGAACACACGGGAACACAGTATAATATTTAGACTCGGGAAATGTATGGGTTACCCCATGTGGGCCCCATACCATGAAATTAGGGAGGGAATATGGGCTTAGCCCATCAATTTTTACTAAAACAAGGAATTAGGAAAGATTTTGGTCGTTTTTCACTTTACATGAAAACATCAAAAACCCTAAAAAGTTTTTTTCCTTCTCCTCTTCTTCTTCTTTATGGCCGCCACACATAAACACACCAAGGAGGGTGTTTATTTGATTTTGATCTTGGTTTTGGTGCAAGTGTTCGTGTTTGTTCATCCTCGTTTAGATCCACGCATTCGGTATATTCGTTTTACCCTTTTTCTTTTTGATTTGATCTAATAATTAATTAAGAACATGATGTTTTTAAAACCTAATTAAAAACATAGATTTAACATGAAAAGGGTTATTGGGTAAATCAAAAAGGGTTGTTTTAGGGGTGTTTGTTGGCCGGCGCCTAAACCGAACCCCAAGGGGGTCTTGGTTTGGCTACTCGACCACCACCGAGACCATATGGTCCAGGTTGGGTGGTGTGGGACCCACGGCAGCAGCAAGACAAGGGGAACCCCGAAGTGGTTCGGGGTATGGTGTCGATTTCATGTCCGGTTCATGGTTTCTAGTCAAGATCCGGTTCACGGTTTATGTTAAGATTATTTTTATATAATCATATGCTAAAATTAAATTAATAAATATGACATGATTAATTTAATAACATGACTTAGGTTATAATTTAATTATAGATCATGAAATTATTAACCTAAGTATTTTATATTTTTAGACTTATAATTAATTAATTATTTAAAAACCATGGTTATAATTAATTAATTAACATGACTTAGGTTATATTATTAATAAATAATAATACATGTTTTAACCTAAGTATTTAACTTTATTTAATTAAAAACATGATATATTTTAATTAAATACTTTTAACCTATAGTTTATTTAAATTACATGAAATAATTAATAAACTATACATTATATCATTATGACTTAGAAAATAATCAGAAAAACACTTAGGCTTATATACTTAGCTTATTTAACTAGCTTATATCTAATTATGGAAACTTCCGATTTTTAGAAACTTATTTAATTAAGGCAGCTAATCTATTTATGGGAACTTTCTATTTTTAGAAACTTATCTATTTTAAGCAGTAATTCTATTTTTGGAAACTTTCTACTTTTGGAAACATTCTATTTTGAAAACTTTCTATTTTTGGTAACTTTCTATTTTTGGAAACTTTCTATTTTTGGAAACTTTCTATTTTTGGAAACTTTCTATTTTTGGAAGCTTTCTATTTTAGGAAACCTGCTATTTTTGGAAAGTTACTTATTATTACACAGTAAGTATAATAATACATGAAATACCAGAAATACTTAATCAGAATAGACAGAATATAAGATAAACACAATTTAAGGCTTTAAACAGTAAAACATGATATGAACATATAAAATAAGCTAAGACATGATATAAAACCAGTTACGTATTTAGTATTCAGATACTTATTCACGTATGTATTCGTGTAGCATTAGTGATACGGAAGTAGGATTCCTCTCAGTCGTCATCTTCGTTCACTGGACATAAGGTACGGATTCTCGTCCTTTCAGTATGGACATTCTTTCTTATTAGGATTCCCCGTATGCAGCCAAATGTTTTCCCGTAGTATAAGTTATGTGTTTGATTTGCTTATGTTTAATTTAGAATACCTATAGCCATATACATGCATGACCAGTTTCACCTAGTTATGGAGGTACCATAACCATAACATTAGAGGCACTGATGTTATGACTTCACCACGGCGGAGTGATTGCTCGTGGCGTCCCTTTAGCTTTTGGCCATATTTTTATATTTATCATGTGGGGCGTATGGGTGCATCCTAATTACATGTTTCAGTCAGGATTTCATGGTGAATGTGGTGTGTGCCTTGCATCCTTCACAAGGAGCTGATCCCTCCTACCCAAACAAGTATATTAAATTAGAGGCAGCCCCTCTAATTTGCATGATGAGGTCACCCCTCCAAGTATTCATGCACGGTGGATTTTCATGACCTATATTGGCAAATGGTCAAATATGTTAAACAATTTTCATAAGATAAACATAAGGCTTTTCAAACTATAAAACCAGTTTTATGAACATGTTCTAGGTTTTCCAGGACTTACACATTTCCGCTGCTATTAAGTCTTTATTATGTTTTAGTCATGTATACTATGTCTATATCCGTGCACTGAGCGTTTTACTCAGCCGTTACTTTCCTTTCCATGTCCCAAAACGGCAGGTACTCAAGGACTGACTGGAGCATTTGGAGGACACGCATAGGATGGGAGCTACCTTAGATTCCATCTCCTCTTGCCTTCATATTTATGCTTGTCTAGTCTTCGTTTTTGTTCATTTACTTTATTTATGTTTTGGGCTTATTTTTGGGAACCGATGTTTGATTCCGGTTTTCCCTATGGTCATGTAATGTTTTAGGCATTTATCCTTGTATGTTTTGATGACATGCCATAATTACGCGTGTAATACACTGATTTACTATGGGTTCGGATTTAATTTCTCGGTATCCTCTTGAATTGATCTCGGCTCTAAGTGGAATGATTTGTTCTTGGTTAATAAAAAGGTTTTGGTTTGTTTATCTATTTTTAAACTAATGACAAGTAATTAAGCGTCAAAAAATTAAAGGCTTAAATGATTAAAGTAAAAAGGCAAGTTTAAAAATAAATGTTTGAAAACTTTAAAATTATACTAGAAAAATAAATGGACATTCAATAAAAACTAACTCTTGGAAAACTTAGTTGAAAAGTACTAAAAGAAAGTAAGAACGAAATATAGCAAAACAACTCAATCGGAATAATCAAAAAAGGGGTGTAATCGGAATGTATTCCGATCTGATGATCGGAATATGGGAGAAATCAATTGATCGGAATATGGGGAAAGGTTGAGCAATCGGAATGTTCCAAAACTTGCACAATCGGAATACTAAAACAACTCAAATCGGAATATGTGAAACACAGTTTAAATCGGAATATGCCCAAAACAAGCTACAATCGGAAAACCTAAACCCTTTTCCGATCGGTCGATCGGAATAAAGGGGAGGCTCTGGTCGGAATGATCCAATCGGAAAGGGGTTTTACCCTTTCCGAAATCCCTATGATCCGAATTAAAAGCAAGGGAAATGAGCTTATGGAATAAGCTAACTCCCGAACAAGCTCGAATCCAATATAATAAGCTGATCAAATAAGCACTAAGAACACTTTATCTAAGCTTAAAATAAACAACTTTTAAATCGAATCAATAAAAAGATGAACTTTTCATAAGAACTTTAAAAAGTAAATAAGCTAAATCAACAAATAAGCCAATAAGCACAAGGATCTCAAAGCTTATTCGTGTAGAAACTTAGGAAAACATAAAAAAATTAACTTTTTAAGCACAAAATCATTGATGAACAACACGGATCATTCGAGATTTGTACCAAAATCAATCAAAATCAAAGAAAGGAAGGATGAGATTAAAGATTAAAAGCTAAAAACTTGAACTTGATTAATGAAAAATAATACAAATGTTTGATCTTGAAAGAGAAAAAGATGAAATCTAGTGAGAGAAAGTTTAGAACTTTCTCTCTCTAAAACTAGAGAGAATGAAAACTAAAAACTACCTAAAAAAACTAAGTGTTGCAAATTTGTGAAGTAGAACCATATATATAGGCGTGTGATGTGGTGGTGGGCTTGTGATTGGTGATTGTTGTAAAATTAGATACTTGCTTTAGGAAAAACAAGCAACTAAAATAGGGCAAGCGTGCACGACGATTTAGGAAAACCGTGTGTGAATGACCCTAAGTGAGTTCGTTCTCGAGGAGGCAAGTGCGTTGTGTTAAGAGTTGATTAATGTTTGTGATTATATGATTGAGAAAGAAATGGGATTAGAAGAGAAAGACGGTTACGAAAACGGATTAAACTATGACCAAAAAGGCGAAAACGTAAAGTCGTAAATAGTGCCAAAATTAAAATTTTACCCTAAAAATTCCTAAAAATTACTAAAAATTACTAATAATATTCTAAGAGTTTACAAAAAAATCCAAACTTGCTAAAACCTTTTAATTAATTAGATAATGACTTTTTAATGCTAATTAAAGCCCTAAAAATCACTTTTAATTATTAAAAAGCCGTAAACAAGATATAATAGTTTGTAAACCTCAAAAATATCCTAATTAAGCTAAAAACTATTTTTAAAAATTTTAAAACCAAATTAAACTATTTTTAAACACTTAAAAACTATTAAAATGTATTAAATCTTAAATTAATTCCAGAAATTAATTGAAAAGTCTAAAAAATATTTGGAAAGTGACAAAACTCCTAATTAAGTGTCCTTAACCTAGGAAAAATGTAAAAACTTAAAAAAATAAAACTTCAATTTTTAATAATAAAATAATATTAAAATATTCAAAAAAATAAAAAGTTTGTAAATAAATTCTAAAAAATTACCAAAAATCCTAAATAATGTAACTAAAACAAAAATGCAAACCAAATTTTCTGAAACCTATTTAATAATTTTATATTAAATTTTAAAGTTAGCTAAAAACCCTAAAATCCAATAAAATCAAAAATAAGCTAAATTGAAAACCCAATAAGCTGTAAACCTCAAAAATATGATTAAAAACCTAAAAACTATTTTTCCAGATTTTTAAATTACTTTTTACTATTTTTAAATGACTTTCTAAAAATTAAACTTAAAATAATCCTAATAAATAAAATAATAATGGGAAAAATATACTTTTTGCTCAGAAAAGTCAACAACCCTTAAACAATCCTAGGAAAAATGCTAAACCTGAAAAAGCTAAAAGAAATAAGCTAGAAAATGCTTATTTAAAAGCTGTTAACTTAAATAAGCTCAAAAACAAAACACCTTAAATAAGTAATGAAATGAAAGGTAAACGTAAAAAGCCATCTAGATCACTGGTAAACACGTTACTCCTTGGAACGCAAGGTCGCGTGTTCGAGTCCAGGCAGGGTGTGCTTTTTGCAAACTTTTTTTTTTTTTACTTTTAAAACACAATCCAGTAACCTATCTAAACACAAAAACTCAAACACAATTCAATTTTGACCAAGATTAAGGCCTAGGAAAGCCAAAACGTGCCCAGACTTGATGAACTTTCTGATGAACACTTATGGTGTTCTTCACTTGTGAAGATAAAGGACAAGAGGGCTTGTCTTGCTTTTGTGGACGTTTTTGGTGAACAACAAGGCACCCTTATACTCTTTGGAGTATAAGGAGTCAGATTCAATGCAAAAATAAGCAAGTAGTAAACAGGATTAAACAAAATGCACAAGAAACAAGTTACTGATATTGTATGTATGTGACTGAGTGTATTTTGCTGATACACTTGGCACTCAAATGGATTTCAAAGCTCAACAACTTGCATACACTCTCATCAAATGACATGCACTCAACTCACACTCCTTCTTAAACCTTCTTTCTAACAAATTGTCAACTTGAAGCACCAATTTCAACAAAAACAAGCAGAGAATTTAAGTTACTGATTTTTAGCTATATCTTCAAAATTTTATCATGCCAAGTGTTCAAAACTTTACCAAACTGCAATAAACAACTAGCATATACCCTATCCCACCCTAATGAGTGATTCAAAGCAGATTTAACTCACAAACTTCCAAAGAAACTCAGATAAATATGCAGATCGAAACACCCCTTTAACTATGAAAATGTAAAATCAACAAAGCAAATCTTATCAAGACTTAACCAAACTGATTGAATACTATCTAAGCATGCATAAAAGTCCTATTTAAGCAGTTTTAAGCACTCAAACATACATTTAAACACTTAACAAGCAGAATCACATAAAGCACATAAAATTTCAGAAAACTAAAATTGAAATGGAAAACAAGAGACTACCTCAAGGGTCCTACATCCAGGACCCTTAGTGGTTGAAAACCCACCTCCATATAGGCTGGGGCCTATGCAGAACTTTGTTGATGGGTTGATGGAGTTTTACTTAACAGAAATGAACAAGATTGGTTCCTTTTGAATCTGCTAAGAGAAAGGGAACAAGCTTGTGTAAAAGCTTAAGAGCTTATCCCTAGCTTATAGGTTAAGCTAGAAGGAAACCTTAGCTTATAGGTCAGATAATAATAAGCTTAAAAAAAAGAAAGAAAAGACCAAACCAATGGCTATTCAAGCTTGGGTACCCACTACACCAGAACAAGCCATGGTGTTATGGACATACACAAGCTCAGATACCATCATACCATCACAATTAATCACCATTTTAACAGATTTGTGTGAAAATTTAAGATATAAGAAAGCTTTGAAAAACAAACAGAAACTTTGAAACTTGAAAACTTTTTGCTGAAAATCAAACCAAACTCAAACAATAAACTTAAATCAACATAAATGTAAAGGGAACTCAATATTTCTCATCAACAAACTCAATACCATTTATATTAATTCATAAACTGGATTTACAAGGTTTTTGAAAAAAGGAGAAAAATCAAGAACAGTACTATGCTAAGTCCTAAGTGCCTTTATATAGAGGCTTACATTGTGATTCTAGAAGTGAATAGAAGCTGAAAACCCTAACAAGTGAACTTCCAGCTTTGCCCTTGGACGATTTTGAATTTTTCAGTCAAAACAAAGCCATGTGATGATCTTGGCATGTAGCTGAGATGCCAGTGATGTAGAAACAATCTAGGACGTCCATTTTGCCTTTGGGAGCAAGAAAATGCTGTGGGATGTTGATTGGCTGTCCTCATTTTGTTTGAGAGTGAATAGTAGGGCAGGGGAGGGTTGCACACACATGTGAGGTGATGGTGATGGGAGTTTAAGGGTGGTTTTGGGTTTAAGAGGCGTTTAATTAAGGATCTGGAAATAATCACCCAAAACCCCTTTGATTTGATCATTGTTCATCCTGGAAAAATTAGGGTTTATGGGGTGTTTAAGGTGGTGGTTAATCCGTTTTGGGGATTAAGTATTTTTTAAAAGAGTGTTTTGGTGGGAAGGGTTTAACTAATAAATTAAACCGGTTTTAAAAGTGAGTGGATGTGTGACGTGGAGGGAGGGTTAATTCTGATTGGGTGATTGTTTAAGATTGGTGATGTGTCAAGCTGTGAGTGGGGGATTGTCTTAGGTTGTCTTGGCAGATTTGACCCATCATGTTTCTTCACTCTTTCATTTTGTATTAATGCAATAAACTTCAATTCCCTTTGTATTTAAGTTTGGGCTTTTGGTAATTTTGGCACATATTGTTTATAAACTTGAAACAAGGACTATAAGTGCAATTTCTTCATATTCCAAGGACTGATTTTGACATGTCTTCATACTCCAAGGCTTTGACTTGTTTGTTGACTTCTTGGAGGACCATTATTGACAATTTAGTTTTGTTGAGGGACTAAATTTGCCAATTCTTCAAAGTTAAGGGTCCTTTTTGTAATTTTGACAAACTTTTGGGACCAAACTTGTAATTATGAAGATACAAGGGTATAAAGTGTCAATTCATCAAACTTGGAGGACCAATCTTCAATATTCTTCAAATCTTCAAGGGTTTTCTTTGGAAAATTCTTCATTAGGGCTTGGTTCATCGTGCGGCTTCGTTTCCCGTGTTTGTTTTTGACTGATTCTTGTGATCTTTTGTCATTTTCTCAATATCCGTACCTAAAATACACAAGCAACAAACACAAGCATATATTTGGGTATTTTGATGATATTTAATGCATTTTAAGCCCAATTTGGACGATGAGACTATGTATAAAAGCAGTCTCATCACTCCCCCATACTAAACCATTGTCGTGCCCTCACGCAATGCTAGAATAAAGTATCATAGCACCTCCAAAATTCAATTTTATTCACTTTATTGGAATGATAAACTAGCTACACTACTACTATTGCTACTACTTGTGTTATAGACATAATGTATGATTTTCATCGCAAAATGGGACGTTTAGGTTCATAGAATAAGAACACGTGAATGCTTCGTTAGAAATAATTTTGTCGTCCTCGATTTTTACTACAATTCCATGCCAAGCGTGCAACAAGATCATTGTCATTATAAGTTAGTAATGCTAACACTACTCATATGCCCTAATCACGTACTTATTCTCCCATTATTCCTAAGTTGTATCTCTTATATTTTATTTTGTCTTGAATGTCTCACGAGGATACATTGTTGACTTATGCGATAATAGAGATTTAGGTCTAAAAATAGAGTCCTAACGGTGTAACTAAGACCATCAAATCAATAACCCCTCCTAATAGACAACGATGTTAAAAAATTAAGTTGACAAGAAGAATCGATAAACACGGTTTTATAACGGTTTTGAACATGAGACTTATTACCAAGACTTTTATATGCCCCCTAACGGAAGGGCCTTATTATCTTTGGTTTACCTCCATCTTTTATTCAACTTCGCCATGAAGCTTTTATTATGACTTCGGTCTTGCCTTGCCTTTTATTATCCGCCTCATCGGTGGTTTTATTAGCCAAAGACGTATATCCTCACGCTAAAGCGAATTTTGGATCTTTAAAGCTTCGAAGATTAAGGCTTGATTCACTTTTAATTTTTGCATAGATTTTAGGCCTTGTGGGGCTTCATATTGTTTGCTAGATTTAGGTGAGCACTTGAAATCTTATTATTGGGTGAAGCTTTCGATTATTGGGGTGCCAATACTTCAAAACCGTGACGCTGGCGATACCTTAATGTCTTCCCAATTTAATTACACGGAAGCTACTAGAAAAGACTAGAAACCCAACAATCCTAACTAAACCGCTAAGTCAATATTTATTAAGCAAAAAATATTTACAAGCGAAGGGAGAATAAGCAAACAACGAGAACACATGAGTTTTTGAAAGAATACGAGTATTCCACGTTTAGCATAGTAACTTATAATTAACCCTATCATTTCTCGTCCTCATTTAAGAGACTTAGCCTAATGTGTAGTTAAGGAATCAAAGCTAAGTGCTCAACACGCACGGTCGAGTCAAAAATTACTCTTATTCTCGCCATCAGAAAATCTACATTTGTGTCTTCAAACACTTATAAACATGAGAAAAATTTTAAAATTTGGCCATTTTTAGCCTTATTTTGCAACAAAACGATAAAAAAGATAAACTTTAGAAAGCGTGAAGGTTTGGCAAGGCAAGTATCTATTCACCCCCCCCCCCCCATACTAAAGTTAAACATTGTCCTCAATGTTTCGAGTCTAGGGGTGCAAACACCCCCATACTAGAGACGTAGTCAAATGCCTAATCTAGCATGGAAAGGGTGTAACCAATAAATTAATAGCCGTTTATGAAGTGTGCTAAAAACCTAAGGTTAGAACATCAAAAGGATATATCATGGATATTGAGAAATGTCTCCAAAGAAAACGATCGAGTGCTCCCATAAAACGAACACGAGAGGCTCCAATCGTGAAGATCATGATCTAAAAACCACAATTCACAAACAACCACGGAACAAAGGTTGGAAGGGCACAAATCCCCACACATAAGCTACATTAGAAAGCGATAATATGTACATAGGATAAGCATGGGACTCCCCCACGAGGCACCTCGTTTTTGATTACCGAGTCATGAGCTCGACTCGATCCCCTCAATACTAATTATCATTGGGGAAGGTGACTTGGTCGAGGTAGTTCAAGGATGGAACTTCCCCGCCAAAGTAGTGCTTCAACCTATGTCCATTCACCTTGAAGTTAGGACCATCATCTTGAGCTAGCTCGATGGTCCCATACGGAAACAGTTGAGTCACGGTGAATGGACCGGACCAACGGGATTTCAATTTACCGGAAAAGATTTTCAATCTTGAATTAAAAAGCAAAACTTGATCCCTAATGTTAAAAACCCGGTTTTTAATTTTAGAATCATGCAACTTTTTAGTCTTTTCTTTGTAAATCAATGAATTTTCATAAGCAATATCCCTCAATTCATCCAATTCATTCAATTGCATTTTCCGGTGTTTTCCCGCGGTCTCCATGTCATCATTACAATGCTTTAGGGCCCAATAAGCCTTGTGTTCTAATTCGATAGGCAAATGACAATTCTTTCCATACACAAGCTTATAGGGAGTGCACCCAATGGGCGTCTTATGAGCGGTCCTAAAGGCCCATAAAGCATCGTCTAACTTATACGACCAAGATTGTCGGTTTTCCCCAACGGATCTCTCCAAGATCCTCTTCAAAGCTCGGTTTGAAACTTCGACTTGCCCACTCGTTTGTGGGTGATAAGTCGTAGAAAGACGATGTGTAACCCCATATTTACTTAGAACCCTTTCAAATTGGTCATTACAAAAATGGGTTCCACGATCGCTTATGATAGCACGAGGGGTTCCAAACCGAGAAAACAATTGCTTCAAAAACTTGACTACCACACGAGCATCATTGGTGGGCAAGGCCTTTGCCTCCACCCACTTAGAAAGGTAGTCAACCACAACGAGAATATACTTATTACTACGAGATGATGGGAACGGCCCCATAAAGTCTATGCCCCAAACGTCAAAGATCTCACATACTTGAATGATATTTTGTGGCATTTCATCTTTTTGTGAGGCTTTTCCTTGTCGTTGGCATGCATCACACGACTTCACAAGATCTTGTGCATCTCGGTAAATAGTAGGCCAAAAGAAGCCGGCATCAAACACCTTTTTAGCCGTGAGATTAGCACCGTGGTGACCACCCATGGGTCCCTCATGGCAAGCTCTAAGGATGTTAGAAGCTTCGGTGCCAAATACACAACGTCGGATGATTTGATCCGCACACGTTCGAAACAAGTAAGGGTCGTTCCAAAAGTAGAACTTGACATCACGAAAGAATTTTCGTTTTTCTTGAGTTGTCATACCCTTAATGATGAAGTTACCCGCATGGTAATTTGCAAAATCCGCAAACCATGGGGTGGAAGAATCAAGCTTAGAATTCACTACACCAAGTGTTTCAAGCGGAAATGTTTCGGTGATTTCCTTGGGCTCGTAAACACTTTGGTGAGGAATCTTCCAAACGAGAGAGATGATCGGCCGCTAGATTCTCGGCTCCTTTTTTGTCAACGATTTTGTGATCAAATTCTTGAAGGAGGAGAATCCAACGAAGTAATCTAGGCTTAGCATCTTGCTTTGCCATGAGATACTTGATAGCCGAGTGGTCCGTATACACTATGCATTTTGTCAAGACGAGATAAGGTCGGAATTTCTCAAATGCATACACCACGGCAAGGAACTCCTTTTCCGTTGTAGTGTATTTAAGTTGAGCCTCGGTCATCGTCTTGCTAGCATAGTGAATAGGCAAGAAGTGCTTATCATGACGTTGCCCCAAAACGGCCCCTATAGCGTAATCACTAGCATCACACATAAGCTCAAAGGGGAGGTTCCAATTGGGAGCAACAAGAATGGGAGCTTCGGTAAGTTTCCTCTTAAGGATCTCAAAGGCTCGTACACAATCTTCGTCAAAGACAAAACGTGCCTCTTTTTCAAGAAGATGTGTAATAGGTCGAGAAATCTTCGAGAAATCCTTGATGAATCGTCTATAAAAGCCCGCGTGGCCTAGGAAACTCCTAACTCCCTTGACGGTTTTGGGATGAGGTAATTTGGCGATGACGTCTACCTTAGCTTGATCTACCTCAATCCCCGCTTTCGAGACCTTGTGCCCTAAGACGATTCCACTCTTAACCATAAAATGACACTTTTCCCAATTGAGCACAAGGTTGGTTTCCTCACAATGTTTTAACATTCTCTCTAGGTTCGACAAACACGAAGTGAAAGAATCACCAAACACGAAAAAGTCGTCCATGAAGACTTCCATCGTCTTCTCGATCATATCATGAAAAATAGCCATCATGCATCGTTGAAAAGTTCCTGGTGCATTGCAAAGTCCGAATGGCATTCTACGATAGGCAAACGTTCCATATGGACACGTAAACGTAGTTTTTTCTTGATCACGAGGATCGATGGGAATTTGGAAGTAACCGGAAAAACCATCTAAAAAACAATAGAAATCGTTTCCCGCAAGACGCTCCAACATTTGGTCCATGAAGGGCAAGGGAAAATGGTCTTTTCGAGTGGCTTCATTTAACTTTCGATAGTCAATGCACACTCTCCATCCGGTCACAAGTCTAGTGGGAATCAACTCGTTGGCATCGTTTGGCACAACGGTCATCCCTCCCTTTTTAGGGACACAATGAATAGGACTCACCCAAGGGCTATCGGAAATAGGGTAAATCATTCCCGCGTCAAGGAGTTTAAGGACCTCCTTTTTGATGACGTCGTGAATTTTGGGGTGCACCCTCCTTTGACTTTGGATTGTTGGCTTGAAATCCTCCTCCATTAAGATTTTGTGGGTACAAAACTTGTGATCGATTCCCTTAATGTCGGATAACTTCCATGCAATCGCCCTTTTGTGGTCCTTAAGAACATCGACAAGTGCGGTTTTTTCATCATTCGAAAGATCCTTCGCAATAATAACCGGCAACTTGTCGTCCTCCTCCAAATAGACATATTCGAGGTGAGGAGGTAAATCTTTCAACTCGAGGATAGGTGGTTCCTCAAGTGAAGATTTGGGCTTGATACTCATAACCTCCTCGGGTGGAGGAAATGGGAAATCGTTAAGAAAATCCTTGATAATCGAGAAGTCCTCATCGTTGTCGAGGTCTTCGTCACAAGTACGTGGAACATCGAATTCTTCCAACGTAAAACCACCACCTTCAAATGGAGTGAAGGTTGGTGTCGAATTATCAAGAATTGGATCTAACATAGTGGGATTGCCACTAGTTTCTTCATCACCAAACCCTAAAACTTCTTATGAAAATTCCTCGCAAACCACGTCGATCATATCAACGAGGTTTATGGTAGCAACGGAATAAACATGAGAAAGTTGAGAATTTTGAGTTGCGTTTATAACAAGTTCCTCGTCGTTGAAACGTAAGGTGATCTTTCTAGCATGCACATCAATTAAAGCCATAGACGTATCTAAAAACGAACGACCTAAAATAAGAGGAACTTGAGGATCAGTGGGGATGTCAACGACAATAAAGTCTACGGGATAGTAGAACTTCCCCACTTTCACAAAAACGTCTTCCGCCAAACCACATGCGAGAATCGTGGAATGGTCGGCCAACTCAATAGACATTCGTGAAGGAGTAAGATTAGGAAGATTGAGCGACTTGAAGATTGCAAGTGGCATCAAGTTAATGCTAGCACCAAGATCGGCCAAGGCATAGCATTCTTCCATATCTTGAATGGCACAAGGGATCAAAAATTTACCGGGATCACCGACTTTTTGAGGTATGCGATTAAGATAAACCGACGAACAACTAGACATTTGGTGTAATTTCTCCTTGTTGTTCAACATACTCTTAAAGTTAGCGGAAAATCGAGGCATCATGACCAAAGCATTGGCAAAACTCACATTAAAGTGCAAATCACGAAACATTTTCATAAAAAGCTCAAATTGGTAGTTGTTGCGCTCTTGTCGTTTCTCCTTCCTAAGTCTCGATGGGTAAGGCAAGGGTGGTGTGGGTTGGGGCATAGGCATAGCCTTTGGAATCTCGGGTTCCAATGTTGGTGATGGGTCAACCGTAGGTGTGGTATGAGCGGTACTTTGTGGGATTGAAATATGCTCCTTTTCGACCACCACCTCGGGTTCTTCCTCAATTTCCTCCACCGTTGGAGTAATTGGTTGAGGAGTCGGTTCTTTAAGTGTCTTACCACTACGTGTGGTAATCACTTTCATCTCTCCCTTCGGGTTTGAAACGGTGTTACTAGGCAAACTACTCGAAGTAGAGGCTTTGTTTCCCATGACGGCTTCTAAAATGGCATTAAGCTTAGAATCAAAACTATTAAACTTCAAATCTTGGCTAGCGTCTTTTTGGTCAATTCTTTGTTCAAGCCTAGCATGACTTTGCTCTATCTTGTTGTTTTGACCTCGAATTTGGTTAGCAAAATCATTTTTCAATTCATTCCTCATGCTAAGATTTTCTTTAACAAAATTAGCTAACTCCTTGGTGTTCTTAGCCGTGTCCCTAGCTTGATTAGCCAATTGCTCTTGAATGTTTTCCAAAATTTTATCATTTGCCGTGGCGTAATTCACAAAGTCCATTGGAAGTTCTTTAGTGTAAACATTTTGAAGACCTTGACTCGTGTTTTGAAAACTACGGTTTTGGTTTTGGTTTTGCAATTGGCTACTACTACTCCCTTGATTCCCATAGTTGTTATTACCCTTGTAATTGTTCCTTTGATTGCTTTGGTAACCAACTTGATTGTTTCGATAATTGTTAGCATTTTGATTTGGTGGAAAACCCGGTGGAGTCAATTGATTAGTGCGAGGAACTTGACCGTTTTGGTTATAAGTTCTCGCGGCCGCGAAGGCACTCGAAGTGTTACCACCGTTGGTAATACACTCGGAATAATCGTGAGCTCCACCACAATACATACAAGAAACCTCAACCGCTTTAATCGTAGCGGGAGCGGGTTGTTCACTAACTTTAAACTCAACTAACAATCCTTTCACTATATCAAAAATTTTGTTCTCCAAATTAGCCTCGATTTGACAAGCATCAACGGTGTGTGACAATGAAGGCGAAGACGAAGACGAAGTCTTACGAACACTCGACGTGCTACGAGGACTATACACCTTAGACCTATTTTCAATGATTAACAATGCTTCCTCGACCGTCTTACACAAAAAATTACCACCCGCGGCGGCATTAAGATAATCACGCTCATGATCGTTCAAGCCATTGTAAAACGTGTCTATTTGATGCAAGTCGGAAAAACCATGATGAGGACATTCGTGCAACATTTCCTTAAACCTATTCCAAGCCGTTGAAAAACTCTCACTATACTCTTGCGAAAACTTTGAAATCTCGTTTTTTAAGTGCGTAGTCTTAGAGGGCGGAAAAAATTGGTTCACGAATTTTGAAACGAGATCCTTCCACGTCAATATAGAATTGGGTGGCTCTTTCTCTAACCAAATTTTTGCGGGCCCCGCTAAGGAATACGAAAAAAAGCATCATCTTAATCGAGTCGTTTGAGGCGTCCTTAAACTTGCATGTGGCGGTGAGACGATTAAATTGGCGAATGTGGTTATGAGGATTGTCCTTTTCGTCACCTTGAAACTTGTTGTTTTGAATCATGGACAATAAACCCGTCTTAACCTCAAAATTCTCCGCAAGGATAGCGGGAATCACAATCGCTTCTCCATAACCCTCGGTGGGTGCTTGAAGCTACTCCATCATAGTTTGATTAGCCATGGGTGCTTCTTTCACTACAATGGGTTCGTCAATAGGAGACTCCTCACTAGAAGGAGTGATGGATTTGTTTCTGCGTTTACGAGCACGTCTTGCTTTAGATTGAGTTTACATAAACGTCACGTACAACGAGAAGGCGAGTAAAGAAGATTCTTTTTGGTGTTTTTACTTTTTCAATTTTTTTGTGGTTTTTTGATTGTTTTTACTTTTTTGGATTTTTTGGAATGTATTAGGTAGACACAAATCTACAAATCTCCTCCTTAATCAAATCTCTCGATTAAAGAAGCCTCAAGGAATGAAAACGATCACGTGAAGTGAACGCCTTCGAAGACTTTAGAACGATGGTGGAACACCAAATCGTTCAAAAGGGTTTAATCAAATGAAACCAAGAAAATATATATGATACTTAATAATACTTTGGGCGGCAAAACCCTCGATTAGCTTTCAAAATCAAAATACGCACAAGCAAGCGGAGGAAACGAGGCGGCGCGAAGCACTTAAGATCCTTTTTCCTTTAGGTCGTGAAATACAACCGCCTTATACGCACCTTATAGTTTGTATTTCTCAAAATCGAGCTTCACGAAAGTATTTATCTATTTTTTCCTTTTTCTTTGGTTTGAGATTCGAATACAATGATTGGGTAATGACCTCCCAAGTCAAGGTTTTGATTTCTCACGTATTTGGAGTACTTGTAAATTTATTGTTCTACGTATACAATATAGTAATAGTATTCACAAAAAACCGAAAAACGATAATACGTATTAGTAGAGTGCTACTAATACAAATACTAATTATGGTTAGTATAAAAACAACAATGCCAAATCAAAACACAACACGCCTCCCCGGCAGCGGCGCCAAAATGATTGTTGTAAAATTAGATACTTGCTTTAGGAAAAACAAGCAACAAAAATAGGGCAAGCGTGCACGACGATTTAGGAAAACCGTGTGTGAATGACCCTAAGTGAGTTCGTTCTCGAGGAGGAAAGTGCGTTGTGTTAAGAGTTGATTAGTGTTTGTGATTATATGATTGAGAAAGAAATGGGATTAGAAGAGAAAGACGGTTACGAAAACGGATTAAACTATGACGAAAAAGGCGAAAACGTAAAGTCGTAAATAGTGCCAAAATTAAAATTTTACCCTAAAAATTCCTAAAAATTACTAAAAATTACTAATAATATTCTAAGAGTTTACAAAAAATCCAAACTTGCTAAAACCTTTTAATTAATTAGATAATGACTTTTTAATGCTAATTAAAGCCCTAAAAATCACTTTTAATTATTAAAAAGCCTTAAACAAGATCTAATAGTTTGTAAACCTCAAAAATATCCTAATTAAGCTAAAAACTATTTTTAAAAATTTTAAAACCAAATTAAATTATTTTTAAACACTTAAAAACTATTAAAATGTATTAAATCTTAAATTAATTCTAGAAATTAATTGAAAAGTCTAAAAAATATTTGGAAAGTGACAAAACTCCTAATTAAGTGTCCTTAACCTAGGAAAAATGTAAAAACTTAAAAAAATAAAACTTCAATTTTTAATAATAAAATAATATTAAAATATTCAAAAAAATAAAAAGTTTGTAAATAAATTCTAAAAATTACCAAAAATCCTAAATAATGTAACTAAAACAAAAATGCAAACCAAATTTTCTGAAACCTATTTAATAATTTTATATTAAATTTTAAAGTTAGCTAAAAATCCTAAAATCCAATAAAATAAAAAATAAGCTAAATTGAAAACCCAATAAGCTGTAAACCTCAAAAATATGATTAAAAACCTAAACTTAAAATCATCCTAATAAATAAAATAATAATGGGAAAAATCTACTTTTTGCTCAGAAAAGTCAACAACCCTTAAACAATCCTAGGAAAAATGCTAAACCTGAAAAAGCTAAAAGAAATAAGCTAGAAACTGCTTATTTAAAAGCTGTTAACTTAAATAAGCTCAAAAACAAAACACCTTAAATAAGTAATGAAATGAAAGGTAAACGTAAAAAGCCATCTAGATCATTGGTAAACACGTTACTCCTTGGAACGCAAGGTCGCGTGTTCGAGTCCAGGCAGGGTGTGCTTTTTGCAAACTTTTTTTTTTTTTTTTTACTTTTAAAACACAATCCAGTAACCTATTTAAACACAAAAACTCAAACACAATTCAATTTTGACCAAGATTAAGGCCTAGGAAAGCCAAAACGTGCCCAGACTTGATGAACTTTCTGATGAACACTTATGGTGTTCTTCACTTGTGAAGATAAAGGACAAGAGGGCTTGTCTTGCTTTTGTGGACGTTTTTGGTGAACAACAAGGCACCCTTATACTGTTTGGAGTATAAGGAGTCAGATTCAATGCAAAAATAAGCAAGTAGTAAACAGGATTAAACAAAATGCACAAGAAACAAGTTACTGATATTGTATGTATGTGACTGAGTGTATTTTGCTGATACACTTGGCACTCAAATGGATTTCAAAGCTCAACAACTTGCATACACTCTCATCAAATGACATGCACTCAACTCACACTCCTTCTTAAACCTTCTTTCTAACAAATTGTCAACTTGAAGCACCAATTTCAACAAAAACAAGCAGAGAATTGAAGTTACTGATTTTTAGCTATGTCTTCAAAATTTTATCATGCCAAGTGTTCAAAACTTTACCAAACTGCAATAAACAACTAGCATATACCCTATCCCACCCTAATGAGTGATTCAAAGCAGATTTAACTCACAAACTTCCAAAGAAACTCAGATAAATATGCAGATCCAAACACCCCTTTAACTATGAAAATGTAAAATCAACAAAGCAAATCTTATCAAGACTTAACCAAACTGATTGAATACTATCTAAGCATGCATACAAGTCCTATTTAAGCAGTTTTAAGCACTCAAACATACATTTAAACACTTAACAAGCAGAATCACATAAAGCACATAAAATTTCAGAAAACTAAAATTGAAATGGAAAACAAGAGACTACCTCAAGGGTCCTACATCCAGGACCCTTAGTGGTTGAAAAACCACCTCCATATAGGCTGGGGCCTATGCAGAACTTTGTTGATGGGTTGATGGAGTTTTACTTAACAGAAATGAACAAGATTGGTTCCTTTTGAATCTGCTAAGAGAAAAGGGAACAAGCTTGTGTAAAAGCTTAAGAGCTTATCCCTAGCTTATAGGTTAAGCTAGAAGGAAACCTTAGCTTATAGGTCAGATAATAATAAGCTTTAAAAAAAGAAAGAAAAGACCAAACCAATGGCTATTCAAGCTTGGGTACCCACTACACCAGAACAAGCCATGGTGTTATGGACATACACAAGCTCAGATACCATCATACCATCACAATTAATCACCATTTTAACAGATTTGTGTGAAAATTTAAGATATAAGAAAGCTTTGAAAAAAAACAGAAACTTTGAAACTTGAAAACTTTTTGCTGAAAATTAAACCAAACTCAAACAATAAACTTAAATCAACATAAATGTAAAGGGAACTCAATATTTCTCATCAACAAACTCAATACCATTTATATTAATTCATAAACTGGATTTACAAGGTTTTTGAAAAAAGGAGAAAAATCAAGAACAGTACTATGTTAAGTCCTAAGTGCCTTTATATAGAGGCTTACATTGTGATTCTAGAAGTGAATAGAAGCTGAAAACCCTAACAAGTGAACTTCCAGCTTTGCCCTTGGACGATTTTGAATTTTTCAGTCAAAACAAAGCCATGTGATGATCTTGGCATGTAGCTGAGATGCCAGTGATGTAGAAACAATCTAGGACGTCCATTTTGCCTTTGGGAGCAAGAAAATGTTGTGGGATGTTGATTTGCTGTCCTCATTTTGTTTGAGAGTGAATAGTGGGGTAGGGGAGGGTTGCACACACATGTGAGGTGATGGTGATGGGAGTTTAAGGGTGGTTTTGGGTTTAAGAGGTGTTTAATTAAGGATCTGGAAATAATCACCCAAAACCCCTTTGATTTGATCATTGTTCATCCTGGAAAAATTAGGGTTTATGGGGTGTTTAAGGTGGTGGTTAATCCGTTTTGGGGATTAAGTATTTTTTTAAAAGAGTGTTTTGGTGGGAAGGGTTTAATTAATAAATTAAACCGGTTTTAAAAGTGAGTGGATGTGTGACGTGGAGGGAGGGTTGATTCTGATTGGGTGATTGTTTAAGGTTGGTGATGTGTCAAGCTGTGAGTGGGGGATTGTCTTAGGTTGTCTTGGCAGATTTGACCCCTCATGTTTCTTCACTCTTTCATTTTGTATTAATGCAATAAACTTCAATTTCCTTTGTATTTAAGTTTGGGCTTTTGGCAATTTTGGCACATATTGTTTATAAACTTGAAACAAGGACTATAAGTGCAATTTCTTCATATTCCAAGGACTGATTTTGACATGTCTTCATACTCTAAGGCTTTGACTTGTTTGTTGACTTCTTGGAGGACCATTATTGACAATTTAGTTTTGTTGAGGGACTAAATTTGCCAATTCTTCAAAGTTAAGGGTCCTTTTTGTAATTTTGACAAACTTTAGGGACCAAACTTGTAATTATGAAGATACAAGGGTATAAAGTGTCAATTCTTCAAACTTGGAGGACCAATCTTCAATATTCTTCAAATCTTCAAGGGTTTTCTTTGGAAAATTCTTCATTAGGGCTTGGTTCATCGTGCGGCTTCGTTTCCCGTGTTTGTTTTTGACTGATTCTTGTGATCTTTTGTCATTTTATCAATATCCGTACCTAAAATACACAAGCAACAAACACAAGCATATATTTGGGTATTTTGATGATATTTAATGCATTTTAAGCCCAATTTGGACAATGAGACTATGTATAAAAGCAGTCTCATCAATTGGGCTTTGGTGTGGGCTTCTTTTTCTTCTTTCTTCTTTAGTCTTCACGCTTCTTTAAATAAACGTTTCCGACTTGGATTTGAGAAGTGTCGGTGAATAATTCCAACTCGTCTTATAATCTTTTGTTTAAATAGACTCGAGTTCTTTGACATATATAAATCTTCCATCTTTGGCTCTATTCTTCGATAAATCTTCAAATAGGCACAATGACTTCAAATCTTTTGCATCTCTTGGACAGTAGACTTCGTCTTGAGTCTTTTTCCTTGATAAAACCCGTGCAATCCCATGTTTTCTTCAATATTCATCCGGTTGACTCTGAAAACACAATAAACACAAAAACCACGCATAATTCCAAACAAATGATATTAAATACGTGTTTTGGTCTTGTTTTAGCCAGAAATAAGTGGTAAAAGGATGGGTGTTTTCACACCTATCAAATCCCCTACACTTAACCATTGACATGCCCTCATGCAATGCTTAGTGACAAAGCATATTTACACTTTTCTCATAATCAATCAACCTTGGCCTTATTAATATACCACTAAACAAAAATGAAAGTACTAAGAGAAATTTAAAACCTTAAAGTAAACAAGAGGATGGAAATAACTTACAAAGAGATCAAGGACTTACATTAGGGCTTCGGTGCTACGACGATTCATCACCCTCAAGTTTCACGTTCCCCAAACTAAGCTTATAAACGAGATCATTGTTGTTATAAGTTAGCAATTCAAACACTTACACACATGGCTTAATTATATGCTTAAACTCCCTTATTCCTAGGTGTATCTCTTATATTTTATTTTTGTCTTAGAATGATCATGAAGATGCATTGTTGGACTTATTTCGATAGTTATTTAGGCTGAAAGCAAAGTAGGACGATTTGATCAATAGTTAGCTAAAGGATAAAATCTCTTAAAACTGCTTCTCGGGATATCAAAAAGTTCATATCTTGGCATAACTCGGTTCACGATTTGAGACCTTTCTCGGGCCGATATTTGGCATGTACTTCATACTTCATATCTTGAGAAACATGCTTGAGATAATGGTCTTCTCATCGTTAATAGAGTTTCTTCACTTGGAGACTTTTGAGGGGTACTCCAACTTTGTTGACCACGACTTCATGATTATTTCTACAATCGCTAATTGGGATTTTGAGATACAACGATCCGGCTCCTTTTCGGACTTGGATCTATTTATCCTCATACCTTGTTAGGGTCTTTTCGGATAGACTTCTCCATGATCTTTATGGAAGTTGATTGCTTTTCGTCGTGAGTCTTGATCCTTCATATTGATTTTGGGAATAATGCTTTTCACATCACCTTGGATCTTTAGCAATAAGATTGAATCCTCATGCCTTGTTAGGGCCTTTTCGGACTCGCCAATCTTCGCGCCCCGCTTCATAAGTTATGCCTTGGCTATGAACTCTTATCATTACCGAGTAACTTTTAAACGATCTTGGGCTAGAAGCTAAGTAACTTTTCAAATCGTACGACCTTACTTATTGCGGATAAATTATTAGCAAGTGATGGGAGAATAGGCAAATAATTACACCAAGTGAGCTTGTGCAAGGATACCGACTTATAATTGACTCTATCATTTCTCGTTCTCTACAATTTAAAATCTCAAGTAATGAGACTCGTGGATACTTAGCCTAATAAACCAATTAAGGTCTACATGGTTAAGGATACTAGCTAGAATAAACTTAGATAAGTCTATTCGGGTTGAGTCAAAATAATCACAACGGGCCTAATATGTCAAAGACTTCTAAACTAGCTACACCACTTTATTAATATTTTTGACTTTATTGTGGAATATATACATATGAAAGCAACGATAAAAAGTTAAAAATTACAAATAAATGGACAAAGTTAATTAAAAATTTGAAAAATGTTGAAAAAGATGATTTTCCGGTTAAATGAAGGCATTTTCATGGAAAAGTCCACTTAAAACTTCGATAGAAGTCCCCCCTACACTTAAGATAAACATTGTCCTCAATGTTTAAGCATGTGGGAAAAGTCTCCCCTACACTTATGACATTGAGCACGTTGGTTAACTCGAGTTAAGGAAGAAACGACTAAAGTGATCAATTTCAAATGTGAGTATGAAGAAAATTGAATCACGAAAGTTTGAGAGATAGAACCGGATTTCGGATAACACGGGAGCACGGTTCTTCAAAGGTTCCAAGAGTTCACTTATCCCTGTAATCACATCACCACACAAATACAAACACCTATATAGGTCCCCCTACACTTAGGAGGTTAAACGGAAAAGGATAGATACTCGGGCTGCCTCCCGAGGAGGGCTTGTTTTTGATAACCGAGTCACGAGCCTGACTCGACCCAAAATTAGTTCATGGAGAACGTGGTGAGGGATGGAATCATCTCCTGAGAGATGTCCTCACCAAAGTACAACTTCACTCGTTGGCCATTCACCTTAAAATTAGGTCCATTAGGTTGAGCGAGCTCGAGAGTACCATATGGAAAAATTTAGGCAATGGTGAATGGGCTGGACTAACGAGATTTCAGCTTGCCCGAAAAGATTTTCAACCGAGAGTTAAAGAGTAAAACTTTGTCTCCAACATGGAACTCTCGGTTCTTAATCTTAGAGTCGTGAATGAGCTTAGTCTTCTCCTTCTAGATCAAAGAATTTTCATAAGCCTCATTACGGAGTTCATTCAGCTCATTGAGTTGGATTTTGCGTAGGTCACCGGCTTTATTGATATCAAAATTAGCCCGCTTCAAGGCCCAGTAAGCCTTGTGCTCCAACTCAATGGGGAGGTGGCATGCTTTCCCGTACATGAGACGATATGGTGTACAACCAATCGGAGTCTTGTAAGCGGTACGAAAAGCCCACAAAGCATCATCAAGTTTATCAGCCCATGAGGCACGATGCTCTCCCACGGTTCTTTTTAATCCTCGGTTAGATATTTCAGCCTGGCCATTAGTTTGTGGGTGGTAGGCTGTGGAAAGACGATGATTTACACCGTACTTAGCCATGACTCTTGCGAATTGGTCATTGCAAAAATGAGTCCCACGATCACTAATAATGGCAAGAGGCACACCGAATCTAGCGAATAGCGATTTCAAAAAGTTACAAACCACCCTTGCGTCATTAGTAGGTAAAGCTTTGGCTTCAACCCACTTTGAAACGTAGTCAACGGCTACAAGGATGTATTTGTTTCCTTTAGAAGAAGGGAATGGCCCCATAAAGTCGATACCCCAAACATCAAAGATTTCACATTCCTGAATGAAATTCTGAGGCATCTCGTCTTTATGTGTGATCTTGCCTTGTTTTTGGCAAGCATCACAACGTTTAACCATATTGTGAGCGTCACGATATATGGTGGGCCAATAAAATCCCGAGTCAAACACTTTTTTGGCGGTGTAGTTGGGACCAAAGTGACCACCGATGGGTCCTTTGTGGCAAGCGTCAAGGATTTCTAAAGCTGCCGGTCCATCAACACATCGGCGAATAATCAAGTCGGCACATTGTTTGAATAGGTAAGGGTCATCCCAAAAGTAAGTCTTAATGTCGTTGAAGAACTTTTTCTTTTGTTGGGATGTTAACCCTTCCTTGAGAATTCCACCCGCTAAGTAGTTTGCAATGTCCGCAAACCACGGGGTTTCATCAGAATTTGAATTGATAGACATTAAGGTCTCCAAGGGAAAAGAATCATTGATTTCTTTGTTCGGATGATCCCCTTGGTAAGGATCCTCAAGTCTACTGAGATGATCCGCGGCCAGGTTTTCAGCTCCTTTTTTATCGCGAATTTCGATTTTAAATTCTTGGAGTAGCAAAACCCAGCGAAGAAGTCTTGGTTTGGAATCTTGCTTAGTTAACAAGTACTTCAGCGCGGAATGATCGGTGTAAACGATTATGGTGGAAAGGACAAGATAGGGGCGGAATTTTTCAAATGCATAGACAACAGCTAAAAGCTCTTTTTCGGTTGTCGTATAATGCAATTGGGCCCCCGTCATTGTCTTGCTAGCATAGTGGATTGGTTGGAAGTGTTTATTCACTCTTTGGCCCAAAACCGCACCAATAGCAAAGTCACTAGCATCGCACATCAACTCGAAAGGCAGCTCCCAATTAGGGGTAACCAAGACGGGTGCCTTAGTTAGCTTATCCTTAAGCGAGTTGAAGGCTTCAATACACTCTTTGGAAAAGATAAAAGAAGTATCTTTTTCCAAGAGGTGGGTCATCGGGCGAGCGATTTGAGAAAAATCTTTAATGAATCGACGGTAGAAGCCCGCATGACCCAGAAAACTTCTCACACCCTTCACGGTTAAAGGTGGAGGCAACTTAGCGATAACATCGACTTTAGCACGGTCTACTTCAAGACCGGCTTTGGAAATCTTGTGTCCTAGCACGATGCCTTCTTTTACCATTAAATGGCATTTTTCCCAATTCAAAACAAGGCGAGTGTCTTCGCACCGCTTAAGCATACGTTCCAAATTGGCAAGGCAAGAAGAGAAGGAATCCCCGAAGACCGAGAAATCATCATGAAGACTTCCATGGTTTGTTCAACCATGTCATGGAAGATAGCTAACATGCACCTTTGGAAAGTCCTGGGGGCATTGCATAAGCCAAAAGGCATTCTTTTGTAAGCAAATGTGCCATAGGGACAAGTAAATGTTGTCTTCTCTTGATCTTGGGGATCGATGGGTATTTGGAAATAACCCGAGAAACCATCAAGAAAGCAGTAATATTCATTACCCGCTAATCGTTCAAGCATTTGGTCCATAAAAGGTAGGGGGAAATGATCCTTTCTCGTGGCATCATTGAGTTTGCGGTAGTCTATACAAACTCTCCACCCAGTAACAAGACGGGTAGGAATCAACTCGTTGTTTGCATTAGGCACAACGGTGATGCCGCCTTTCTTAGGCACACAATGGACTGGACTAACCCATGGTGAATCCGAAATAGGGTAAATCATACCCGCATCAAGAAGTTTGATAACCTCTGTTTTGATGACTTCATGGATTTTTGGATTCACCCTTCGTTGGCTTTGAATTGTGGGCTTAAAGTCGTCCTCCATGAGAATTTTGTGTGTGCAGAAGTGAGGATCAATTCCGCGAATATCAGAAATTTTCCAAGCAATAGCCTTCTTATGTTCTTTAAGCACGGCGATGAGGCGAGTTTTCTCTTCATCTTTCAAGTCCTTCGCGACAATGACGGGCAACTTCTTCTCTTCTTCAAGGAACGCATACTCGAGATGGGGCGGCAACTCCTTAAGTTCTAAATCTGGAGGATTTTCGATGAGAGGCGTTTTCAAAGTCGGAGTATCGATAGCAATAACCGTGGGAGATGGTGGAGAAAGATTGTCTTCGTTGAGAAGGTTTTCAAAGAAATGCATGTCTTCATCCCCATCGGTGGGAGAATCATCATTAGCTAAGTTCACATCTCCCATGGTGGCTTCAAGATCTTTCCAAAACAAATCACTTTCTCCAAATAGAGACAGTGATGAATCAATAGAGGAAATGGTTTCAACATTGGGAAGAGAGGTAGGAATACTTTTGCAAGCATTTTGGAAGTGTTCTTCACAAGCCTCATCAAGAACGTCAATATAATTAACACTCTCGTTGGAATAAGGTTGTTTAGACAACTTTCCCATGTTGAAGACGATTTTATCGTCACCCACTCTCATGATAAGCTCACCGGCTTCAACATCTATGAGAGTGCGACTGGTCCTCAGGAATGGACGACCAACAATTAATGGCACACGAGGTTCCATCTCGTAGTCGACGACGACGAAATCGGCAGGAAAAGTGAATTTGTCGACTCCTACAAAGACGTCTTCGGCTATCCCCACTGGATAAGCAACCGTACAGTTAGCCAATTCCAGAGTCATTTTGGTGGGGACTAGCTCAGGGAGAGATAATTGCTTCCACACACTAAAAGGCATTAAGTTGATACCGGCACCTAGATCGGCTAGGGCCATGCAATTCTCTACTCCCGGGAAGTTACAAGGGATTAAGAAACGACCCGGATCACCAAGCTTGGTTGGCAATTTCCTTAAGAGCACTGCAGAGCAATTCTCATTAAGTTGGGTGTTAGCGATATCAAGAAGCTTTTCCTTGTCGCTGAGAAGATCTTTGAACATTTTCGCGTACTTAGGCATGTGAGCGAGAGCCTCAGCGAAGGAGATGTTGAAATTCAATTGTTTGAACATTTTGAGAAAGTTCGAAACCTGAATATCATCCTTGCTTTTGAGCTTCTCTTTCCTCAACCTAGATGGATAAGGTATATTGGAAGAAGAGAAAGGCTTTGGGATCGAAGGATCACTCACAACCTTGGGTGGAGGAGGGGTAGCAGTAAGAGGTGGAGAAATTGGGGAAGTAGAAGGATGAGGAATAAGAGCAGGTGACTCGTTCTCCTTAGTCACAATCACCGGTGGAGGTATAGGAAGCTCGGGTTCCTTGGTACCTTTGCCACTGCGAGTGGTGATTGCTTTCATCTCCCCTCTTGGATTCGCAACGGTGTTACTCGGAAGAGTACCCGAAGAAGAGGGTTGATTACCGTGGAAGAAACTAGCCATCATGTTTCTTAAGTCATTCGTTTGACTATCCATAGTGTTTCTCATATCAGCTCTCAGATCGTTCCCTTGTTTCATCAGGTCTGCTTTCAAGTTGCGCACTTCTTGTTGAAGATTTACCACGATCACATCGTTAGTCCTCATGTAGGTTTCCACTTCTTGGTGTAAAGCGGTGGGTTGGTTGGGAGGAGCATTGTATGTGGGTGGTTGATAAGCAGGTTGCTGGTAAACTTGGTTGTTTCGTTGAGGTGGATGTTGTTGTTTGTGAGGTGGTATGTATGGTCCACGAGATTGTTGTTGTTGTTGAGGAGGGCGGTTGAGGTTTTGTTGTTGGTTTGGGTTGTTAGGAGTAGAACCAGGTGGTGAGAGATAGTTGTTGGAATGGTAGCTAAGCAAGTTGTGGTCACCTTGAGCGTCTTTAGCGTTTTTAACGTTGATGCTGTTAGTGTTGCTGGCGGTTTGGGTAGCCAGCGTTTCAAGAAGCGCAGTGATTTTGTCAATTCGCTTGTCGCTGTCACTAGTACTAGCACTAGCGACATTGGTCCTCACACTCTTGGTTTGCACACGAGACTTATTCTCAATGATATCCCAAGCAGCATTGGAAGTCTTAGCCAAAAGATTACCTCCCGAGGCACTGTTTAGTGAATCTTGGTCATTCATGCTTAAACCATTATAAAAAGTGTTAATTTGGTGCACTTTGGTAAAACCATGTTGTGGGCATTTTCTTAAAAGATCTTTGAAACGATCCCAAGATTCACTAAACGACTCATCGTACTTTTGTTCAAAATTGATAATTTCATTCCGCAAAGCGGTAGTACGAGAGGGTGGGAAAAAGTAATTGATAAACTTGGTCTCCAAATCCGTCCACGAAAGAATACTCTGTGGCGGTTCCTTAGCAAGCCAATGTCGGGCTTGTCCCTCTAAAGAAAAGGGAAAAAGTTGTAAACGGATTACCTCTTGTGGAACACCATTGAATTTGACCGTATTGGTGAGTTGCAAGAATCTCTTGATGTGGTCATGTGGATCATCAATGGTACGCCCCAAGAATGGTTGAGCAGAGACCATCTGGATAAAGCCGGATTTGAGCTCAAAGTTGTTGGCTGTAAACGCGGGTATAACAATTGGATCAGTGTTGCCGTCTACATGAGCTTGCAGCAGTTCAATCATCGGGCGATTATCCGGTAGAGGCTCATTGTTGTTGTTATTATTGTTGTTGAAAGGTGGGTTGTTATTGTTATTATTATTGTTTTGAGGTGGGTTATTGTTGTTGTTTTGTACACCGGCCATGTCTAAGTTATCGAGAGGCTCGAGCTCTTGATAAGACGTTGATCGAGTGCGCATACACCTGCAAAAGAACTAACAAGGGAAAAACAAAGCAAAATATTTTTGGTTTTTATGTTTTTTAATTTTTAGGATTTTTGAAAATTTTATATTTTTTAGGGTTTTTGAAAATTTTTATGAAAAAGTAACGTTCACGGGGAACGGATCCCAAAATCTAAGTTCTCACAAAAAACTGTTGATCTTAACGAGAAGAGCCGGCAGCGGCGCCATTTAATACACTGATTTACTATGGGTTCGGATTTAATTTCTCGGTATCCTCTCGAATTGATCTCGGCTCTAAGTGGAATGATTTGTTCTTGGTTAATAAAAAGGTTTTGGTTTGTTTATCTATTTTTAAACTAATGACAAGTAATTAAGCGTCGAAAAATTAAAGGCTTAAATGATTAAAGTAAAAAGGCAAGTTTAAAAATAAATGTTTGAAAACTTTAAAATTATACTAGAAAAATAAATAGACACTCAATAAAAACTAACTCTTGGAAAACTTAGTTGAAAAGTACTAAAAGAAAGTAAGAACGGAATATAGCAAAACAACTCAATCGGAATAATCAAAAAAGGGGTGTAATCGGAATGTATTCCGATCTGATGATCGGAATATGGGAGAAATCAACTGATCGGAATATGGGGAAAGGTGGAGCAATCGGAATGTTCCAAAACTTGCACAATCGGAATACTAAAACAACTCAAATCAGAATATGTGAAACACAGTTTAAATCGGAATATGCCCAAAACAAGCTACAATCGGAAAACCTAAACCCTTTTCCGATCGGTCGATCGGAATAAAGGGGAGGCTCTGGTCGGAATGATCCAATCGGAAAGGGGTTTTACCGTTTCCGAAATCCCTATGATCCGAATTAAAAGCAAGGGAAATGAGCTTATGGAATAAGCTAACTCCCGAACAAGCTCAAATCCAATATAATAAGCTGATCAAATAAGCACTAAGAACACTTTATATAAGCTTAAAATAAACAACTTTTAAATCGAATCAATAAAAAGATGAACTTTTCATAAAAACTTTAAAAAGTAAATAAGCTAAATCAACAAATAAGCCAATAAGCACAAGGATCTCAAAGCTTATTCGTGTAGAAACTTAGGAAAACATAAAAAATTAACTTTTTAAGCACAAAATCATTGATGAACAACACGGATCATTCGAGATTTGTACCAAAATCAATCAAAATCAAAGAAAGGAAGGATGAGATTAAAGATTAAAAGCTAAAAACTTGAACTTGATTAATGAAAAATAATACAAATGTTTGATCTTGAAAGAGAAAAAGATGAAATCTAGTGAGAGAAAGTTTAGAACTTTCTCTCTCTAAAACTAGAGAGAATGAAAACTAAAAACTACCTAAAAAAACTAAGTGTTGCAAATTTGTGAAGTAGAACCATATATATAGGCGTGTGATGTGGTGGTGGGCTTGTGATTGGGCTTTGGTTTGGGCTTCTTTTTCTTCTTTCTTATTTAGTCTTCACGCTTCTTTAAATAAACGTTTCTGACTTGGATTTGAGAAGTGTCGGTGAATAATTCCAACTCGTCTTATAATCTTTTGTTTAAATAGACTCGAGTTCTTTGACATATATAAATCTTCCATCTTTGGCTCTATTCTTCGATAAATCTTCAAATAGGCACAATGACTTCAAATCTTTTGCATCTCTTGGACAGTAGACTTCGTCTTGAGTCTTTTTCCTTGATAAAACCCGTGCAATCCCATGTTTTCTTCAATATTCATCCGGTTGACTCTGAAAACACAATAAACACAAAAACCACGCATAATTCCAAACAAATGATATTAAATACGTGTTTTCGTCTTGTTTTAGCCAGAAATAAGTGGTAAAAGGATGGGTGTTTTCACACCAATCAGCGTGACATGCCATTATCAAAATGGGGTGTTACAATTATGGTATCAGAGCCAAGGTTTCGGCCTGTAGGCTCTAAAACTCGACCTGTGACTAGTGGGTAGTCAGAAGAAGCTTCCTAAGCCAACGTTTGTTATTCTACGTATTGATGTTTTCAGCGCATTGTTGTTTTAACCATGATGTTTTCAGCACCTTGAGGTTTTAACCTTGATGTTTTCATTGATTATATTGTACTAATATGGATGGACAACCGTCATTCATATTTAGTTATGTGTCATTATTTCATGCATGACATTCCTCGTGAACAGTGACTATGTGGACTGAACCTCAATAGTTCATAATTAGTCACATAAAAAAAATTTCTGATAAGTTTTGATAGATGAGTTTCATTTATTTATGTTTCATGTATCATTGTTGCAGGGATTATGACTAAGTAATGGTTGGTACAAGACTGGCCCTATTTAGTCGCATGTGCTTTTATCGAAACTTTTAACTTTGGGACCGACCCATAGGCGTCCCCTCGCAATGTCTTTTGTTTTGGGACCGACCCATAGGCGTCCCCTCGCACATATAGAGGTTTTTATAAACTACATTACGCATTCATGCACTGTTTTTCATGCATAAAATTTTTCTCATGATTTATTGGCATAAATTTTTTTCATGTCCCCTCATAAGTTACTATGTTTTTATGTCAAGTATGTTTTCATACTGTCATGGTTAAACTCAGTTTCATGTTGATTATGTTATACACTCCTTTATGATAGACCGTTTTATGTTCCTTCATGATAATTCCGTCTTCATGTTGATTACGTCTTACGCCTCTTTTGTTATTTAGGCTTTCACGCAAGACATTGTTGGATTTCATTGAATTCTGCTTTCATGATAGTCATGGTTGGTTTTCATTGATCATGCTGTCAGGAAAATCATCGTTGAATTTTGTGTAACCACACTTTAACACTTCTCGATATAACCAAAAAGATGTATATGTTAATACTGCCAGGTTATCATGATGGTTTTCCTAACCGTTTAACCGATATACTTTCTTTAAATCATGATAAATGATCGACCCCATACCGATCATTTCATGTGCATTCCACGTGTACTCCACGTACAGTATTTCATGTGTATTACACGTACCTTGATCCATGTGTATTCCACTTGCAATACTTCACGAGTATTCGCTAGTCGATTCTAAATCAACTCAGGCGTATTTTCACTTGTTGATATTCTACAAGATTGCTGATGTCGCTCATAACTTGGAGATGTTACTAAAGGTTGATGCTGTTGATGTTCGGAGACGCTACGAGATGCTGATGTTGTTCACAACCTGAAGATCCTACGAGACGAAGACAAAGGCGTCAGAGCAAAGCTATTGGATGAGAAGATACTTCGCCATCAGACGATTTTATCAATCATTGTCCCAAATTCTTAGTTACATGTCACACGTCATTCAGTTGTCGTTTTAGTCATATGAGTGCAAACCGGTACCAACCGGCCACTCAGCTGAATAGGTACATGAATCACGGTCATGAGAATGACCGTCATGGAACCGACGGACAAGATGATAGTAACCACTACTATGACAGCAACTATCCTAGAGATCGTAACCGAGGCTCCGGCCGCGGACGTGATCAGACATATAAATGATTAGTAGTCCAACCGATCCGCCAATTCTGGCATAATAACCTAATAGTTGTAGTTCTAATTGTTTCACATCTCGAGACACATGTCAAGACATCAGTCAAGACACATGTCTCACGTATACCTTCTGAAGACACATGTCAAGACACCAGTCAAGACATATGTCATGCTTATAGTTCCAAGACACGAGTCAAGACACATGACTCACGTCCAACTATGGAACCTTTCTAAGAAATTCAGGGTACCCTCCAAGGGTATATCCATTTTGTTCTGCCATGTATTAATCAGGCCATAAGAATTTCAATACCATTACCGGCGCATCAGTGAGAACTGTCCCGTTACCGATGTCACTTTCATTTGTTTCACCATATTTCATATATTCATGACCATGAAGGACGCCTTTCGTATTCCCACGTATACGAAGGTTTTTCCTTCAGCTTAATGATGAGATCCAAGCTGCTAACGCATTTCCTCGGACAGACACGAGATGAATTTCATCCTAATTATGTATTATGAACAACACACCTACGATTCATAATTATGTACAGTAATATTCAGGCTCCTGAATACATTCAGCTTGATTTTCCATCGGGAAAATCTGTACAAATTATCTATGCTTTCCAAGCACGTGCTTTGTTAGCCATGATTGCTAAAACTTTCTAGCTGTCAGTAAGACAAGACTACTGAAGTCCTTTTACGCATAACCAACGGATTATTCCAAAATTGTCCCTTACACTCCAGAAGAACCTTCAAGGAGAAGGACGGTAACATAAGATTATGTGTCGACTACCGTCGATTTTTTTTAAACAAATCACCATTCATGACCGTTATTCTCCTCCACGTATTGACAACATGTCCAATCGACCTTATAGTGTTAATCACTTTTCCAAGATCGAACTCATGATCATGCTACCAACAGTGACGAGTGAAAGAGCAGGACATGTCCATGACTGCTATTCGTGCACGACTCGGTCATGCTAGATTTATGATTTTGAATTAGTCTCATCAATGCTCAAACGGCATTATAAGAATGAGTTTCCATGAACTCATAGCAAATTCATCAGTGTTTTCATTGAGGATAACCTGATTTCCTCTAAGCCTAGAGAAGAACAGGAAGACCATATCTGCACTATGTTGCAAATTCTATGACAAGAGAAATTTTACCCTGGAAATTTTTTCCAATATCAATTCTGTTTGATTACAGTGACACGCTGAATCACATGGGTTTTTACGGTTAATCTTACCATGACTCAGCTTATGCGTAAAAGAGAGAACCCTACACTACATTAGGTGTTCTAGAAAATCCTACGCTAGGAGAAGTCTAGATTCAGAGACTCAAAGTTTCACAAACTCCTAGGTATCAAGTTCTACGAAGCAAGATACAGTTACATTCATATCTAAGTACCTGACATACCAACAGGTTAAGATAGGACACCAACAGACTGGGATGTTTTCATCATCTGAAATTGTGAATTGAAATGGGACAAGATCTCCATGGATTTTGGTTACCAGATTAACGCAAACTCAGAAGAAACATGATGCTATCTGGGTCATCGCAAACAGTTTGATCAAGTCTGCAGAATCCTTACATCCGCAAGGATTTCAGAACCAACAGATTGATCAGACATGTTCCAGCCAAGGCTCACCCGATCACTTGGCAATTCCTCAGTTATCGGGTCAGACAAAGATTCGCTATTGTGCTCCTTATTTACTTCACGTCTTCATTCTAATTTCACGACTTGCTTTCGCGCTCGCTTTCATGACACTATGGTATCTTGTCTTACGATTCTACGTTCATTTTCCTCATTCTGGGAAGTTTTGCAAGAACTTGAGAGACCAGACCCAACTTTAGTATAACTTCCTATCCTCAGATAGACGTTTCACGTCATATTCCACGTTTCACCTGAACGTTTGGCGTTACCGCCATTATATTCTATGTTCGCGATATGTTTCACATGCCATGTTCATTCCACGTTCCTCATATCTTGATCAAGATATGTTACACGTATCATGGTCATGATATGTTTACTCATACTACACTCATCATATCTCAACGTATCATGTTCAAAATTTTTCACGTGTCTCAAAATTTTTCATGTACTACGTTTCTTTGTGTCTCGCGCATCGTTGCTAATTATCAGTTAAGTTAGAGTGTTTCCCCACGATAACGTTTTAGTTGCCCTTACACGTTAATTCTTATTCCCTCAATCGATTTAGGGAATCTACCTTACGTTGACAACCAAGAACTTCTTCGTATTTCAAGTCAAGATCAGGAGGACCAAGATTTATCATTTGAGTCAAGATCTTGTGAAGGAACCGTTCCAAGAGGGAAGCCACTTGGAAACGGACAAGTTCATCCGGACTTCTTATCCATTTTTCTCTTATCAATTAGATATATCCTTTCAGTAGAGTCACGTTCCATGTCCTTTCAAGACATGTCACGTTCCAAGTTCGTTCTACCATGACGTTCATTTACCTTACATACCCTCTCGGTTTGGTATGTTCTTCTTTTCCAGTTTACTTTATCTATAATTCGGGGACGAATTATTCTTTTTAGGGGGGAAGAGTTGTAAAACCCGCATGCTTTTACCATGAATAGTACCCTTAAGATCGTACGTACTAGATTAAAACTTTCCTTTTATAGTACGATTACGTTTAGGTGTTAGGATTTTACGTATTACGTACGTGTTAGAACACGATAAGTATTTATTACGCACGAACACGCAATAATTATTTAAACAATAATTAATCACGAACATGCGATCATGAAATCATGAACGTAATTAAATCACGAGCTAATATTAATTTCGTATATATATTTATTACGAACACGAATAAATATATTAAGTCACGATCGATAACTAATTAAAACATGTAAATTACGAACACGAGAACACACGGGAAACACACTATAATATTTAGACTCGGGAAATGTATGGGTTACCCCATGTGGGCCCCAGACCACGAAATTAGGGAGGGAATATGGGCTTAGCCCATCAATTTTTACTAAAACAAGGAATTAGGAAAGATTTTGGTCATTTTTCACTTTATAGGAAAACATCAAAAACCCTAAAAAGTTTTTCTCCTTCTCCTCTTCTTCTTCTTTATGGCCACCACACATAAACACACCAAGGAGGGTGTTTATTTGATTTTGATCTTGGTTTTGGTGCAAGTGTTCGTGTTTGTTCATCCTCGTTTAGATCCACGCATTCGGTATATTCTTTTTACCCATTTTCTTTTTGATTTGATCTAATAATTAATTAAGAACATGATGTTTTTAAAACCTAATTAAAAACATAGATCTAACATGAAAAGGGTTATTGGGTGATGAGACTGCTTTTATACATAGTCTCATCATCCAAAACGGGCTTAAAATGCATTAAATATCATTAAAAATGCCAAATATATGCTTGTGTTTGTTGCTTGTGTATTTTAGGTACGGATATTAAGGAAATGACAAAAAGATCACAAGAATCAATCAAAAACGAACACGGGAAAGAAGCCGCACAATGAACCGGACCCGAATCCTGAATTTCCAAAGAAGACCTTGAAGATTTAAAGATTGGCAAGAATGGTCCCTCAACTTTGGAAGACTTGGCAATTTATACCCTTGTAAAACTCATAAATTACATTGGGGTCCCTAAATTAAAAAGAGTATACATGAAAAGTCCTTAAGGATTGCATTTATTGCACTTTTGGTCCTTGATACAAGTTTAAAAATGCAATGTGCCAAATTTGACAAGTTACACAAACTTGTTAACAAAGGAATTAAGTTTATGGGCTGTTTATTAGTAAGTGAACAAAGAAGGAAAGTTGGGGACTAAAAGTGACCAGACAACAAACCTCCCATTCCCCACTCACAGCCTTACACGTCACCCTCCACTCCACCTCGCCCATCCACGTCTGAATTCCACAACCCATTTTTATTGTTAATAAATTATTTTTTGAAAAATGTTTATTAACTCTAAAATGGCGCTTAACAACCACTGTTTCACTAACTCACCCCCTAATCCCCAATTCCCAGTTATAAACCCTAATCCCCAATCTCAACCAAAACAAAGGGGAAATGTTTAAGGGTTTCCAGATCGTTAATTAAGGACCCTTTGATACCTTTCACACACCCAGAAACAACCTCACATGTCTATGGGTCCCCATTCGTCCCTCCCCTGCCATCACTTTCATTCCCAAAAACCTAAAACCGACAAGATTGATGGTTGTGATGCTTCTACTTGTTCCCCAATCAAAATGAACGTCCCTGATGATTCTTTACAGCTGGAATCTTTTAGAGATTACATGGGACGCATTTGACCAAGACTTCAAGAGGGCATTTCTGGAATTCAACCTATTAGGGTTTAGGGCTTTTCCTTTCCTGTATTATTTTATGTTTCAATTCTAGATGCTTCCATAGAGTAGTATAAATACATGTCGACATGTGACATGTATTTCTTTGTTCCAGATTTTCTTAATTTTAATTGTAATTCCTTTTTAAGTTGAATGAAAGTTGGTGTTTTGGTAAAAAGTAATTCCTTTTCTTTATTTAAAAGCTGGTATTTTTAATTAAGAAAATCTGTGTTCCATTATTCATCCTTTGATTTTTAGATCAAGTTTTTAGAAAAAAAGTTATAATCCGTTTTTTCAAAGTGTTAAAAAGGGGGTGTCTTTTTATAAAAACTTGTACTTTTAATCTAGTTTCCAGGTTTATTGAACTTGTTTGAGTATCATATATCCAAAAAGTTTTGGTAGCCTAAGATTGAACAAGTTTATGTTGTAAAGGTTTTGAGATTCATCTTTGGTCAGTTCTGTTTATTAATAGCTTAAGGCAATAAGCTCATCAATAAGCTCATTGACAGTGAGCTTATTGACAATCTTATTGGCCTGGTTTTTCTCTTGGGTTGCTGTTTTGTGTAGGAAAGGAGTACAAGACAAGACCATTTTCCATACATTACTTCTTTTAAAGATATTAATGGCCTAGGGTCCTTCTTGGATTCCTACAACGGGCCTTCTCTACACTCTTGTGGGTTCTTAACTAGTGACAAAACATGGCATCAGCTAACTAAGGTAGTTCTTGATCCTTTTGAATAGTTTTCTGAATCTTTGTGAGATGTGGATGATTTGCCTTAGTGACTGTTAAGTGCTATTTGGTTGATTGGTTTATGTTCAGTTAGGCTTTGTATGCATGATATAGGAGATTTGAATCACTGTGGTTAAGTTTTGATCTTATTTAGTTTGAAAAAAAATGATTTCTGAAATATAAGGTGTGTTTGGATTTGGGTTTAAGGATAGATTGGTAAAATCTTTTGGGTTAAAACCAGTTTAGACTTACTCATTTTACATTGTTAGGTTATATTAGTTTGATTGAATTAAATTAAATAGGTTTTTAAACAGATTGCATGTGAAAACTTGGGTAATATGGCCTAAAATCAGTAAACCACCATTCTGCCTTGTTTTTAGCTTAACTTTCTTGATAATTTTTGCAAGTTGTTAGAAGTACTGTCTATCTAGGGTTTTAGATCAGTTATATGAGATTTGGCCAGGTTGTGTGCATGATTTGAGCATTGTAAATTCACTTTTGTGCCAAGTAGATCAGCTCACTATTCATCAGACCTCTCAAAGGCAATACAGTGACTGTAATTGTGAATTTGTGTTTGATTTTTGTGAAAAGTTATGTGTTTTTGTGATTATTTAGACTCCCTACACTCCACTGAGTGTAAGGGTGCCTTATTTTCCAAAATAAGCCAACAAAATAAGCTTTCCTAAGCTTATTGCCTTCCTGACCAAAAATTTGCACTATTAGTGGGAACCAATTTCCCACTGCCAGTGTTAAGGTTTCCACTGCTACACTAAAAAACAAAAACTGTCACATGTCACTTTCAGGAACCTTAATTTTTTGTCTTTAGTGCATCAAAATAGGAATTAGGGTTTGATTTTAATTGCGTTATTTTTCTTATTAAATTTGTGATTTTTCTGTTTAGTTAATTTTTCAGTTACTGTTCATCTTTTATTTTTTACATTAAATAGCTATTTTAATTACTTTTTAAACTTTCTGTTTTTGTCTTTTAGTAGTAAAATTAAATATATTTCAGTTTTAAAATTTTTCTTAGATTTAGAAAAAGATTTAAAGATTTTTGGTTTAAAAAGTTTTTACTGTTCACTTTTTAATTATTTTTTAGAATTAAATTTAGATTAATTAGGGTTTAATTAATATCAGTTTTGTCTTTTAGTGAAAACTTTTACATTTTTCAAACTTTTTCATTTTTCTACTGTTCAATAGCATAATTTAGGATTTTTAAAATTGTCAAATTATTTTTAGCATTATTTTATTATTTTTTATGATTATTTTAGTTTAAAAATAGTCTTAAGTATTTTAAAAATAGAAAAATAGTTTTTAAAATTTAGGAAAAATACTTTTTAGTCTTTAAATAATATAAGTGAGTTATTTGTTGAATAAAATAATATTTGGGACATTTTGTTAATTATATTTAATTTTAGGACTTTATTTAGCATTAAAAATTGAATATTCAATTAATAAAAGGTTTTAAAATATTTTTGTTGAATTTTTATTCTTATTTATATTATTTTAGACTTAGTTTTAACTTTTAATTAATTTTTAGGTTTAATTTTTAATTTGGTGCTTTTTACGGTTTTACGTAAACGAGCTTTTCGTCTTAGTGTAATCCGTCATCGTAACCGTCATTCTCTTCTTACCCCATTTCTATTTTTCTTTCTCAACAATATAATCACAAATCTAATCCAAGTCATTACACACATAACACACTAGCCTCCTTGAGAACGAACTCATTTTAGGGTGATTTACACACGGTTTTCCTAAATCGTCGTGCTTAATACTTGCCACTTTTATTTTGGTATTCTTTTCCTAAAGGGTATACAAAAACTCAACCATCATTTTGGCGCCGCTGCCGGGGATGCGTGTTGTGTTTTGATTTGAACAATTGTTGTTTTTATATAGCAATAATAAGTATTTGTATTAGTAGCACTCTACTAATACGTATTATCGGTTTTTCGTTTTTTGTGAATACTATTACTATATTGTATATGTAGAACAATAAATACACAAGTACTCCAAATACGTGAGAAATCACAACCTTGACTTGGGAGGTCATTACCCAATCATTGTATTCGAATCTCAAACCAAAGAAAAAAAAGGAAAAAAAAAAGATAAATACTTTCGAGAAGTTCGACTTTGAAAATACAAACTATAAGGTGGGTATAAGGCGGATATTATAAAATATATCCTAAGGAAAAAGGCTCTTAAGTGCTTCGCGCCGCCTCGTTTCCCCGCTTGCTTGTGAGTATTTGATTTTGAGAGCTAATCGAGGGTTTTACCGCCCAAAGTATTATTAAGTATCATATATATTTTCTTGGTTTCATTGATTAAACCCTCTTGAACGTTTTGGTGTTCCACCAACGTTCTAAATTCATCGAAGGCGTTCACTTCACGTGATCGTTTTCATTCCTTGAGGCTTCTTTAATCAAGAGATTTAATTAAGGAGGATATTTGTAGATTTTTGTCTACTTAATACAATTCCAAAATCCAAAAAAAGTAAAAATAATCAAAAATCCAAAAAAAATTGAAAAAGTTAAAAACACCAAAAAGAATCTTCTTTGCTCATCCCCACGTTGTACGTGACGTTTATGCTTACTCGCAATCAAGCAAGACGTGCACGTAAACGAAAAAACAAAAAGGAGGCAACACCTACTCCTAATCTTTCTAGTGAAGAGACTCCAAGTGAGGAACCTATTGTAGAACAAGAAGCTATCATGGCTAATCGTACTATGATGGAGTTGCTTCAAGCACCCACCGAGGGTTTTGGAGAGGCCATTGTGATTCCCGCCTTCCTTGCGTAGAACTTCGAGATCAAGACGGGTTTAATGTCTAAGCTTCAAGCCAACAATTTTCGCGGACACGAGAAAGACAAACCACATTATCACATTAGGCAATTTAATCGTCTCACCGCGACAAGCAAGTTTAAGGATCTACCACACGATTCCATTAAGATGATGTTGTTTCCATACTCGTTAGATGGACCCGCCAAGATATGGCTCTAGAAAGAACCCCCAAATTCGATTTTGACGTGGGGTGATCTCGTTTCTAAATTTTTGAATCAATTTTTTCCACCATCTAAAACAACACATTTGAAAAACGAGATTTCACGATTTACACAAAGGTCTAATGAAAGTTTTTCAATGGCTTGGGAAAGGTTTAAAGAAATGTTACATGAATGTCCACACCATGATTTTTCCGAATTGCATCAAATTGACACTTTTTATAATGGACTTAATGATCATGAACGAGATTACTTAAATGCCGCCGTGGGTGGTAATTTTTTGTGCAAAACGACCGAAGAGGCTTTGAAAATCATTGAAAATAGGTCCAAGGTTTATAGCCCTCGTAACACATCGAGTGTTGCCAATTTAGGGTCGTCATCGTCTCGTAGCATTAATGCCTTGCAAGATGAAGCAAATGAGGAGAATCGGTTTTCGATAGGTTTTCGACTCTTATGACTCATTGGAAAGCACAAGATGCTTTGAATTCCGCATCGGTTAAGGCGGTTGCCAAGAGTTGTATTTCGTGTGGTGGAGCTCATGATTTTTCCGAGTGCATTACCGCGGATGGTAACACTTCGAATGCTTATGTAGCCACGGGAACTTATAACCAAAACGGTCAAGGTTCCCGCCAAAATCAAGCTCCACAAAATCAAAATGCTAATAACTATCGAAACAACAATCATAGTGGTGCTTATCAAGGAAATCAACGTAACTACAACAAGGGTAATTATCAAAGTGTAAATGGGCAAATTTCAAACCAAAACCAAAACCGTGATTTTCAAACTACCACTCAAGGTTTTCAAAATGATCACACCAAAAATCTTCAAGGAGAATTTTTGAATTATGCTAAATCAAACGATGCTAAGTTTGATAATATGCAACGTGAAATGGTTAGCTTAAGATCCGAGTTGAAAAACGAGCTTAAAAACGAACTTGCTAATGAACTTAAGACTCATGCTAATAAAATGGAAGGAAATGTTCAACGTCTCCAACAAAATCAACAAAAAATGGAGCAAGGTCAACATGAGATTAAGCAAGAATTGTTAAAAGTGGATGCTAGGCAATCTAAGTTTGAAGATCGAATGGGAAAAATGTTTGAAGCTATCATGTATAAACCTTCTTCTTCGGGTGGACTTCCTAGTGATACCATCATAAACCCGAAAGGAGAATTGAAGGTTATTACCACTCGTAGTGGTAAAACTTTCAAAGAACCCATTTCTCGTCCAAGTACTTCTACGGAGAAGGAAAAAGAGAAAGAACCCGAGGTGGTGGTAGAAAAGGAGCAAATTCCAAGCCCACAAAGTACCGCTCAAACCACACCTACGGTTGAACCAATACCAATAGTGGAACCCGAGATTCCAAGGCCTTTGCCTATGCCCCAACCCACACCACCCTTACCTTACCCTTCAAGACGAAACAAAGAAAAGGCACAAGAACGAAATAATTATCAATTTGAACTTTTTATGAAAATGTTTCGTGACTTGCATTTTAATATAAGTTTTGCCGACGCCTTGGTCATGATGCCTCGATTTGCCGCGAACTTTAAAATTATGTTGAATAACAAAGAGAAATTGCAAAAGTCGCCTAGTTGTTCTTCGGTTTTTCTTAGCCGCATACCTCAAAAAGTCGGTGATCCCGGTAAATTTTTAATCCCATGTGCAATACAAGATATGGAGGAATGCTACACCTTGGCCGATCTTGGTGCTAGTATTAATTTGATGCCTCTTGAGATTTTTAAGTCGCTCAATCTTCCTAATCTCATTCCTTCAAGAATGTCAATCGAGATGGCCGATCATTCTACGATTCTAGCTTGTGGAGTAGCTGAGGACGTCTTCGTGAAAGTTGGAAAGTTCTACTATCCTATAGACTTTATTGTTATTGACATCCCCATCGATCCTAAAGTTCCTCTAATTTTAGGTCGATCATTTTTGGATACCTCGAGAGCACTTATCGATGTGCATGCTAGGAAAATCACTCTTCGTTTCAATGAGGAAGAACTCGTCATAAATGCAACTCAAAACTCCACACTTTCTCATGTGTATTCTATCACGTCTTTGAACAATGGTAGTCCTATCAAAAACATTTGTAAAAGGATTTCAAAAAGAGTTTTAGGATATGATGATAAAAACGATATTCCGTCTCCTCCGCCGGTGGAAGTTAAGAGTGTAAAGCCTACGATTCCAATCACGAATGATTCTTCGGATGATGAATATGTTGATCCCGATGGGGAAGTTTTCTTTGTTGACAAACGTTTTGAGAACTTACCACCACCTAAACCAAAACGGTTTTCAAATGTGAGAATTTTTAGTGTGACTAACATTGTTTTAGAAACACCAAATATTTTTGACATAATTAAGTCGGGTTTTCATAAGGAGAGTTTAAAAGATGAAAAAGGGAAAGATTTTAAATTGGATTTAAAAGATTTTTCTTCAATGCTAACTCTATCATCACCTCGTGTTTTGAGTGCTACAAGCTCGTCTTCTCCTTTTGACGATGCTTTGTGTGGACTTAGTGTGGGGGAATCCCCTTATATTCCCTCCCCTTTATCCACCGAGGACGAGATATTTCATCCCGGAATTGCTTATAAAGGGAAATCTCGGTCTTCCACTGATGCAATAAATGGAAAATCTTTCTATTTGATTGGTGTGAGTCTACCTCGAGTATCTCATGGTTTTTATGACTTACCCATTGTCCCACCCTTCTATTTCTTCTCATCTATATTCTTGAAACCCTTTGGGTTTGTGTTGACACATGATGAAGTGGCGTTGATTTGTTTTTCCAATGAAAACGAGAACGCCATCTTCGATCCCGGTATTTTGCACCATCAAAGGACTTAGTCCTTAATACCGGTTGTTTTTGGGCCTTGTTTATCATGTAAGCCCCACCAAAAATTGACCATACCAAGATAATCCCTAAATGATCACATTTATGGGGATTCGAGTCGAGCTTTTGACTCGGTTATCAAAAACAAGGTGCCTCGTGGGGGAAACCCATGCTTATCCATGTACATATTATTGCTTTCTAATTAGTTTAATGTGAAGGGATTTGTGCCCTTCCAACCTTTGTTCCGTGGTTTTTTGTGAATTGTGGTTTTTAGATCATGATCTTCACGATTGGAGCCTCTCGTGTTCGTTTTATGGGAGCACTCGATCGATTGCTTTGAAGACTTTCTCAATATCCAAATGATATATCCTTTGATGTTCTAACCTTAGGTTTTTAGCACACTTCATAAACGGTTATTAATTTATTGGTTACACCATTTCCATGCTAGATTAGGCATTCGACTACGTCTCTAGTATGGGGGTGTTTGCACCCCTAGACTCGAAACGTTGAGGACAATGTTTAACTTTAGTATGGGGGGTGAATAGATACTTGCCTTGCCAAACCTTCACGCTTTCCAAAGTTTATATTTTTGTTATTGTTTTGTTGCAAATAAGGCTAAAAATGGCCAAATTTTAAAAAATTTTCTAGTTTTTCATAAGTGTTTAAGACACGAATGTAGATTTTCCGATGGCGAGAATAAGAGTAATTTTTGACTCGACCGTGCGTGTTGAGCACTTAGCCTTGATTCCTTAACTACAGATTAGGCTAAGTCTCTTAATTGAGGACGAGAAATGATAGGGTTAATTATAAGTTACTATGCTAAACGTAGAGTACTCGTATTCTTTCAAAAACTCATGTGTTCTCGTTGTTTGCTTATTCTCCCTTCGCATGTAAATATTTTTTGCTTAATAAATATTGACTTAGCAGTTTAGTTGGGATTGTTGGGTTTCTAGTCTTTTCTAGTAGCTTCCGTGTAATTAAATTGGGAAGACATTAAGGTATCGCCAGCATCACGGTTTTGAAGTATTGGCACCCTAATAATCAAAAGCTTCACTTAATAATAAGATTTCAAGTGCTCACCTAAATTAAGCAAACAATTTGAAGCCCCACAAGGCCGAAAAATCTATGCAAAATTGAAAGTGAATCAAGCCTTAATCTTCGAACCTTTAAAGATCCAAAATTCGCTTTAGCGTGAGGATATACGTCTTTGGCTAATAAAACCACCGATGAGGCGGATAATAAAAGGCAAGGCAAGACCGAATTCATGGTAATAAGTCTCATGTTTAAAACCGTTATAAAGCCGTGTTTATCGATCCTTCTTGTTGACTTAATTTTTTAGCATCGTTGTCTATTAGGAGGGGTTATTGATTTGATGGTCTTGGTTACACCGTTAGGACTCTATTTTTAGACCTAAATCTCTATTATCGCATAAGTCAAACAATGTATCCTCGTGTAACATTCAAGACAAAATAAAATATAAGAGATACAACTTAGGAATAATGGGAGGATAAGTACGTGATTAGGGCATATGAGTAGTGTTAGCATTACTAACTTATAATGACAATGATCTCGTTGCACGCTTGGCATGGAATTGGGGTGAAAATCGAGGATGATGAAATTATTTCTAACGAAGCATTCACGTGTTCTTATTCTATGAACCTAAACGTCCCATTTTGCGATGAAAATCATACATTATGTCTAAAACACAAGTAGTAGTAGTGTAGCTAGTTTATCATTCAATAAAGTGAATAAAAATAAATTTTGGAGGTGCTATGATACTTTATTCTAGCATTGCGTGAGGGCACGGCAATGGTTTAGTATGGGGGAGTGATGAGACTGCTTTTATACATAGTCTCATCATCCAAAACGGGCTTAAAATGCATTAAATATCATTAAAAATGCCAAATATATGCTTGTGTTTGTTGCTTGTGTATTTTAGGTACGGATATTGAGGAAATGACAAAAAGATCACAAGAAGCAATCAAAAACGAACACGGGAAACGAAGCCACACAATGAACCGGACCCGAATCCTGAATTTCCAAAGAAGACCTTGAAGATTTAAAGATTGGCAAGAATGGTCCCTCAACTTTGGAATACTTGGCAATTTATACCCTTGTAAAACTCATAAATTACATTGGGGTCCCTAAATTACCAAGAGTATACAAGAAAAGTCCTTGAGGATTGCATTTATTGCACTTTTGGTCCTTGATACAAGTTTAAAAATGCAATGTGCCAAATTTGACAAGTTACACAAACTTGTTAACAAAGGAATTAAGTTTATGGGCTGTTTATTACTAAGTGAACAAAGAAGGAAAGTTGGGGACTAAAAGTGACCAGACAACAAACCTCCCATTCCCCACTCACAGCCTTACACGTCACCCTCCACTCCACCTCACCCATCCACGTCTGAATTCCACAACCCATTTTTATTGTTAATAAATTACTTTTTGAAAAATGTTTATTAACTCTAAAATGGCGCTTAACACCCACTGTTTCACTAACTCACCCCCTAATCCCCAATTCCCAGTTATAAACCCTAATCCCCAATCTCAACCAAAACAAAGGGGAAATGTTTAAGGGTTTCCAGATCGTTAATTAAGGACCCTTTGATACCTTTCGCACACCCAGAAACAACCTCACATGTCTGTGGGTCCCCATTCGTCCCTCCCCTGCCATCACTTTCATTCCCAAAAACCTAAAACCTACAAGATTGATGGTTGTGATGCTTCTACTTGTTCACCCAATCAAAATGAACGTCCAAGATGATTCTTTACAGCTGGAATCTTTCACATATCACATGGGACGCATTTGACCAAGACTTCAAGAGGGCATTTCTGGAATTCAACCTATTAGGGTTTAGGGCTTTTCTTTTCCTGTATTATTTTATCTTTCAATTCTAGATGCTTCCATAGAGTAGTATAAATACATGTCGACATGTGACATGTATTTCTTTGTTCCAGATTTTCTTAATTTTAATTGTAATTCCTTTTTAAGTTGAATGAAAGTTGGTGTTTTGGTAAAAAGTAATTCCTTTTCTTTATTTAAAAGCTGGTATTTTTAGTTAAGAAAATCTGTGTTCCATTATTCATCCTTTGATTTTTAGATCAAGTTTTTAGAAAAAAAAGTTATAATCCGTTTTTTCAAAGTGTTAAAAAGGGGGTGTCTTTTATAAAAACTTGTACTTTTAATCTAGTTTCCGTTTTTTCAAAGTGTTAAAAAGGGGGTGTCTTTTGGTAGCCTAAGATTGAACAAGTTTCTGTTGTAAAGGTTTTGAGATTCATCTTTGGTCAATTCTGTTTATTAATAGCTTAAGGCAATAAGCTCATCAATAAGCTCATTGACAGTGAGCTTATTGACAATCTTATTGGCCTGGTTTTTCTCTTGGGTTGCTGTTTTGTGCAGGAAAGGAGTACAAGACAAGACCATTTTCCATACATTACCTCTTTTGAAGATATTAATGGCCTAGGGTCCTTCTTAGATTCCTCCAACAGGCCTTCTCTACACTCTTGTGGGTTCTTAACTAGTGACAAAACATGGCATCAGCTAACTAAGGTAGTGCTTGATCCTTTTTGAATAGTTTTCTGAATCTTTGTGAGATGTGGATGATTTGCCTTAGTGACTGTTAAGTGCTATTTGGTTGATTGGTTTATGTTCAATTAGGCTTTGTATGCATGATATAGTAGATTTGAATCATTGTGGTTAAGTTTTGATCTTATTTGGTTTGAAAAAAAAAATGATTTCTGAAATATAAGGTGTGTTTGGATTTGGGTTTAAGGATAGATTGGTAAAAGCTTTTGGGTTAAAACCAGTTTAGAATTACTCATTTTACATTGTTAGGTTATATTAGTTTGATTGAATTAGTTTAAATAGGTTTTTAAACAGATTGCATGTGAAAACTTGGGTAATATGGCCTAAAATCAGTAAACCACCATTCTGCCTTGTTTTTAGCTTAACTTTCTTGATAATTTTTGCAAGTTGTTAGAAGTACTGTCTATCTAGGGTTTTAGATCAGTTATATGTGATTTGGCAAGGTTGTGTGCATGATTTAAGCATTGGAAATTCACTTTTGTGCCAAGTAGATCAGCTCACTATTCATCAGACCTCTCAAAGGCAATACAGTGACTGTAATTGTGAATTTGTGTTTGATTTTTGTGAAAAGTTGTGTGTTTTTGTGATTATTTAGACTCCCTACACTCCATTGAGTGTAGGGGTGCCTTATTGTCCAAAATAAGCCAACAAAATAAGCTTTCCTAAGCTTATTGCCTTCCTGACCAAAAATTTGCACTACCAGTGGGAACCAATTTCCCACTGTCAGTGTTAAGGTTTCCATTGCTACACTAAAAAACAAAAACTGTCACATGTCACTTTCAGGAACCTTAATTTTTTGTCTTTAGTGCCTCAAAATAGGAATTAGGGTTTGATTTTAATTGCATCATTTTTCTTATTAAATTTGTGATTTTTCTGTTTAGTTAATTTTTCAGTTACTGTTCATCTTTTATTTTTTACATTAAATAGCTATTTTAATTACTTTTTAAACTTTCTGTTTTTGTCTTTTAGTGGTAAAATTAAATATTTTTCAGTTTTAAAATTTGTCTTAGATTTAGAAAAAGATTTAAAGATTTTTGGTTTAAAAAGTTTTTACTGTTCACTTTTTAATTATTTTTCAGAATTAAATTTAGATTAATTAGGGTTTAATTAATATCAGTTTTGTCTTTTAGTGAAAAATTTTACATTTTTCAAACTTTTTCATTTTTCTACTGTTCAATAGCATAATTTAGGATTTTTAAAATTGTCAAATTATTTTAGCATTATTTTATTATTTTTTATGATTTTTTTAGTTTAAAAATAGTCTTAAGTATTTTAAAAATAGAAAAATAGTTTTTAAAATTTAGGAAAAATATTTTTTAGTCTTTAAATAATATAAGTGAGTTATTTGTTCAATAAAATAATGTTTGGGACATTTTGTTAATTATATTTAATTTTAGGGCTTTAATTAGCATTAAAAATTGAATATTCAATTAATAAAAGGTTTTAAAATATTTTTGTTGAATTTTTATTCTTATTTATATTATTTTAGACTTAGTTTTAACTTTTAATTAATTTTTAGGTTTAATTTTTAATTTGGTGCTTTTTACGGTTTTACGTAAACGACCTTTTCGTCTTAGTGTAATCCGTCATCGTAACCGTCATTCTCTTCTTACCCCATTTCTATTTTTCTTTCTCAACAATATAATCACAAATATAATCCAAGTCATTACACACATAACATACTAGCCTCCTTGAGAACGAACTCATTTTAAGGTGATTTACACACGGTTTTCCTAAATCGTCGTGCTCAATACTTGCCACTTTTATTTTGGTACGCTTTTCCTAAAGGGTATACAAAAACTCAACCATCATTGGGTAAATCAAAAAGGGTTGTTTTAGGGGTGTTTGTTGGCCGGCGCCTAAACCGAACCCCAAGGGGGTCTCGGTTTGGCTACTCGACCACCACCGAGACCATATGGTCCAGGTTGGGTGGTGTGGGTCCCACGGCAGCAGCAAGACAAGGGGAACCCCGAAGTGGTTCAGGGTATGGTGTCGATTTCATGTCCGGTTCATGGTTTCTAGTCAAGATCTGGTTCACGGTTTATGTTAAGATTATTTTTATATAATCATATGCTAAAATTAAATTAATAAATATGACATGATTAATTTAATAACATGACTTAGGTTATAATTTAATTATAGATCATGAAATTATTAACCTAAGTATTTTATATTTTTAGACTTATAATTAATTAATAATTTAAAAACCATGGTTATAATTAATTAATTAACATGACTTAGGTTATATTATTAATAAATAATAATACATGTTTTAACCTAAGTATTTAACTTTATTTAATTAAAAACATGATATATTTTAATTAAATACTTTTAACCTATAGTTTATTTAAATTACATGAAATAATTAATAAACTATACATTATATCATTATGACTTAGAAAATAATCAGAAAAACACTTAGGCTTATATACTTAGCTTATTTAACCAGCTTATATCTAATTATGGAAACTTTCTATTTTTAGAAACTTATTTAATTAAGGCAACTAATCTATTTATGGGAACTTTCTATTTTTAGAAACTTATCTATTTTAAGCAGTAATTCTATTTTTTGGAAACTTTCTATTTTTGGAAACTTTCTATTCTTGGAAACTTTCTATTTAGAAAACTTTCTATTTTTGGTAACTTTCTATTTTTGGAAACTTTCTATTTTTGGAAACTTTCTATTTTTGGAAACTTTCTATTTTAGGAAACCTGCTATTTTTGGAAAGTTACTTATTATTACACAGTAAGTATAATAATACATGAAATACCAGAAATACTTAATCAGAATAGACAAAATATAAGATAAACACAGTTTAAGGCTTTAAACAGTAAAACATGATATGAACATATAAAATAAGCTAAGACATGATATAAAACCAGTTACGTATTTAGTAGTCAGATACTTATTCACGTATGTCTTCGTGTAGCATTAGTGATACGGAAGTAGGATTCCTCTCAGTCGTCTTCTTCGTTCATTGGACATAAGGTACGGATTCCCGTCCTTTCAGTATGGACATTCTTTCCTTATTAGGATTCCCCGTATGCACCCAAATATTTTCCCGTAGTATAAGTTATGTGTTTGCTTTGCTTATGTTTAATTTAGAATACCTATAGCCATATACATGCATAACCAGTTTCACCTAGTTATAGAGGTACCATAACCATAACATTAGAGGCACTGATGTTATGACTTCACCACGGCGGAGTGATTGCTCGTGGCGTCCCTTTAGCTTTTGGCCATAGTTTTATATTTATCATGTGGGGCGTATGAGTGCATCCTAGTTACATGTTTCAGTCAGGATTTCATGGTGAATGTGGTGTGTGCCTTGCATCCTTCACAAGGAGCTGATCCCTCCTACCCAAACAAGTATATTAAATTAGAGGCAGCCCCTCTAATTTGCATGATGAGGTCACCCCTCCAAGTATTCATGCACGGTGGATTTTCATGACCTATATTGGCTAATGGTAAAATATGTTAAACAGTTTTCATAAGATAAACATAAGGCTTTTCAAACTATAAAACCAGTTTTATGAACATGTTCCAGGTTTTCCAGGACTTACACATTTCCGCTGCTATTAAGTCTTTATTATGTTTTAGTCATTTATACTATGTCTATATCCGTGCACTGAGCGTTTTGCTCAGCCGTTACTTTCCTTTCCATGTCCCAAAACGGCAGGTACTCAAGGACTGACTGGAGCATTTGGAGGACACGCATAGGATGGGAGCTACCTTAGATTCCATCTCCTCTTGCCTTCATATTTATGCTTGTCTAGTCTTCCTTTTTGTTCATTTACTTTATTTATGTTTTGGGCTTATGTTTGGGAACCGATGTTTGATTCCGGTTTTCCCTATGGTCATGTAATGTTTTAGGCATTTATCCTTGTATGCTTTGATGACACGCCATAATTACGCGTGACAGGCCATTATCAAAATGGGGTGTTACACTTAATCTTTGAAGCTTTAAAGATCCAAAATTCTCCTTAGCGTGAGGATATACGTCTCTGGCTAATAAAACCACCGATGAGGTGGATAATAAAAGGCAAGGCAAGACCGAAGTCATAATAAAAGCTTCATGGCGAAGTTGAATAAAAGATGGAGGTAAACCTATGATAATAAGGCCCTTCCGTTAGGGGGCGTATAAAAGTCTTGGTAATAAGTCTCATGTTCAAAACCGTGTTTATCGATCCTTCTTGTTGACTTAATTTTTTGACATCGTTGTCTATTAGGAGGGGTTATTAATTTTAATGCTCTTGGTTACACCGTTAGGACTCTATTTTTAGACCTAAATCTCTATTATCGCATAAGTCAAACAGTGTATCCTCGTGAAACATTCAAGACAAAATAAAATATAAGAGATACAACTTAGGAAAATGGGAGGATAAGTACGTGATTAGGGCATATGAGTAGTGTTAGCATTACTAACTTATAATGACAATGATCTCGTTGCACGCTTGGCATGGAATTGGGGTGAAAATCGAGGACGACGAAATTATTTCTAACGAAGCATTCACGTGTTCTTGTTCTATGAACCTAAACGTCCCATTTTGCGATAAAATCATACATTATGTCTAAAACGCAAGTAGTAGTACTAGTAGTAGAGTAGCTAGTTTATCATTCAATAAAATTGAATAAAAATGAATTTTGGAGGTGCTACGATACTTTATTCTAGCATTGTGTGAGGGCACGGCAATGGTTTAGTATGGGGGAGTGATGAGACTGATTTTATACATAGTCTCATCGTCCAAAAAGGGCTTTAAATGCATTAAATATCATGAAAATGGCCAAATATATGCTTGTGTTTGTTACTTGTGTATTTTAGGTACGAATATTGAGAAAATGACAAAAGATCACAAGAATCATGCAAAAGCGAACACGGGGAACAAAGTCGCACAATGAACCAAGCCCTAATGAAGATTTTTCAAGAGAAACCCTTGTAGATTTGAAGATTATGCAAGAAGGGTCCTCCAATATTGAAGAATTGACACTTTAAACCCTTGTATCTTCATAATTACAAGATTGGTCCCTAAAGTTTGTCAATATTACAAAAAGGGCCCTCCACTTTGAAGAATTGGCAATTTTAGTCCCTCAAAAAAACTAAATTGTTAATATCAAAGTCAAACATATCATGAAGGCCTTCAAGTTACAAGAAATTACAAGTTTGGTCCTTTAAAAATGTCAAATTACCAAAAGGACCCTTAACTTTGACGAAATGGCAAAAATGATCCCTCATAAATCATGATTTGTCAAAATCAGTCCTCCAAGAAGTCAACAAGACAAGTCAAGACCATCATCAATGAATAAAATGCCAAATCAGCCCTTCAAGAATCAAGAAATGGCAAGAAATACCCTTGAAAATACTTTGGAAAAGTATTTGTGGCCAAAATGTGAAAATGAAAACTTTAAATACAAAGGGATTCGTCTTTTGGTTGTTTTAATTGCAAATGAAAGAAGTTTGAAAGATGGAGGGTTAAATGTGGGAGACAACAAAAGAAACCTAGACCAACCATGTCATGCCACCTGTCCCACTCACCAAAACCCTCCAATAAGAGCCCCTCCCTACTTCCACCTCACCAATCCACTCACCCTAATTAAACTAATCATAATTGATTAGTTATTTTAGGCGCCTAACAAATGTTTAAAAAACAAAATGGATTAAAAACCTGTTCTTGGTGTTCTTGATACAAATTGGGTATTTGTTAATTACCAACAATTAGCCTCTAATCTTTTCCAGAATAATGATTAAGGTGAGACTAAACATAACCCCACCCTTAAACCTTTGGCCACGTCACTCAACCAACTCACATGATAAACCCTGCTATACCACCTTTGGGTAAAATGCCAAAATGGCCAGTGAATCTAACGCCCAAGATTTGGATTCAATCCTAAGCTTTCTTCTAAACCTTTGATCACAATTGTAGCCTTGACACCTCACACAAACAGCCAATTCTCTTCACATGATGCCAAGATATTCAAACAAGACAAGGGGCATTTTGGGACTTCTACTGCATTAGGGTTTATGTTTTTATTGTTCCTAGACATCACTTGTAGCCTATAAAAGGCATAGGATGTGCATCATTTGCACTTGCTCTTGAATTTTCCTTGTTCACTTTTCTGTAAATCATATATTCAAGTTAATAAAATGTGTTTGAAATTGTTAAGAAAACTCAAGTGCCAATCATTTTATCTGCTTATTATTGTTGCTTGTTAACTGTTCTTGAATCCTAAAACCTGTTTTCAAAGGAGTGTGCAAAAGTTTGCATATTTTCCTTAAATCTTAATATTTTGCTAAGTCTTGTTCAAACCTTGGAATTTTTGGGCTATAAGCTGATCATAGCATCCTGATATTGAGATATCAAGGTGTTGTGAAGCTCATAACTTGGGGATAATCAAGTGTAGGGAATTAAGGTTGCATTAATCAAGTTTTTCCACTTTTCTGATTTTGATATTTTGCTTCTAACCTTGTTGAATCTTAGCAGGAGTTTGTGTGGAAGCTTGTGCTTGTTCTTGCTAGCACATAAGCTCAAAATTCGTAGGTGTGGATGTACATCCATGAGGTTTTCACCTTTCTACTCAAAATCTGCTTAAAATCTTGAATTTTGGTGATTTTGTGTGTTACTTGTGTTCTTGTGGAATTTATGGTCTAATCTTGTTCAATACTGCATATTACATCTGTTTATGTGTTTGATTGGGCTTGGGTAGTCTTGGAATACACTTATACTTGTTTAAAATTGATTTGAAAAATATAAGGGGTGTTTGGGATTATCTGTTTAAGATCATAAGTTGCTATTGTGTTGTTGAAAGTTGTTGTTTATGCTTGTTATCTGTTATTTACTTTGTTGAGAACTAAAACCTGCAAGTTATTGGCCTTAAACTCTTGAATCAAACATTGTGCTATATCTCATTGGATTTGACTGATTTTGACCTAAGATTTTGGAAATATCTAGAGTATATGCATGCTTAGGGCTAAAAGTTGTTAAATCGTTGTTAATACAACCTATGTGATAGATTTGAGTGTTTGAATTTGGCTTGTTGGTCAAGTATATCAACAAAAGTAAAAATCTGCTTGTTAGTGTTCATCAGTAACCGTATTGTGCTTGAATCTTGATTTAGGCCTTGTACCATTCTATGAAATGTTGGAAATACGTTTTTACGTATTTATGAAGGATCGGTCGCTCCAACGATATAATAAATGTATTAGGCTCGTGATCCAGTTGTAAACAGTATAGCCTATATAACCCACATGTAGGGTGGGCTATATATACCCCCTCCTAGCATGTTAGGAGGGGTGGCTCTTTCACTTTTCTCACTTTCATTTTAATAAATCTTACTTTCTCTCTCTATATTTCTTTCCTCTCTTTTTTCTCTCTCTATACCCATCTTCTTCATCTTCCTCCTCCATTAAATCAATATATCTAATCATAGTTTACCAAATCCCAAGAAATCGTAGACCTTCAATTGGTATCAAGAGCCATGGTTAAATCTTAGGATTTGCGTATCTATTGATTTTATGGTAAAAATCCTTTCTTTCTATTTTTTTTTAGTTTTTTTTTTTGTTGGTGTTACGTTTTGTTTAAATCAAACATCAGTTTTTCTATAATCTTTGATTAATTTTTATTAATTTTTTCATAACAGTTTTTCACATCCGTATTCAAAAATCTGTTTGTCCAATAATCCAATTTGTCCAATCAGTTTCTTATTCTTAGTTTTATTTTATCAGTTTTTTCTAATCAGTTTTTTATTATATAATCTATTTTTTTTGTCCAATCAGTATTTTGTCCAATCAGTTTTTGTCTAAAAAAAAGTTTTGTCTCAGTTTCTTGTCTCAAATATTGTGGTCTCTCTACCCAGCAAAAGTTTTTTTCTCTATCTCCAATCTGTCCACTGTTGATTTTTAAAAAAAGACGGGATTTTTGAGATCTGGTTTCATTTCTTCAGATCTGGTATAAGAGTATTCCGAATGAACCGATTTTTAAGAACATTCCGAATGAACAAGGATTTCGGTTATTCCGGATGAACCATTTTTGTGAAACATTCCGAATGAACCAATTTTTGAATTATTCTGGATGAACTACTTTTTGTATTCCGAATGAACCGTTTTTTTTTTAATTATTCCGGATGAATAAAATTATTCCGCATGAACGGTTGAATGAACTGAAGAAGATTAAAACATAACGGGCTATAAGACTAACCCAACATCGACACACCCTCAAAACTTGTCAAACTCGAAACCATAAACTAAACAGACCCTCGTTACAAAACCATCACCTCGACATCGACACAGACTCGATACCCAAACCTCTTTCACGACGCGTACAACAAGACTCTCCATGACTCCCTCACCCATTTTCGACTCCAACTCACCCTCGTCTCACTAACACGACCCATCTTTCACTCCTCTCTCGACTCAAACTAACGACACCCTCACCAACACTCTTCTCTCACCGACCCCAACACCCAAGCTCACCCAATAATCCCTCACCCTTACTTTGGACTCGACCTCACTCATCTATCACCCTCTCGCCTCTCGCACACAAACATTCAAGACTCGACTCATCAACACTCATCAGCCAAAGACACCTCTTACGATCTCCGTCTCACCAAACATCATTGATCCAAACACCAAAAAGAAAAACATCAAATAAACTGCCTAGCCGAGACCTTATACATTAAAGATCTTGAAGTCGTATTATTTTTAGCAGCTTCGTTCTTCATCCAATTTTTAATAAGGGTATTTGATTAAGATTTGAAATCTTTGATTATTATTAAATGATTTCGTAGATGATAAAGGATTTGGATTGGTGTGGGATTTGACATATCGAGTTTAATTCGATCGTTGGTTTCATCCGGATGGAGTACAGCAGATTTGAGAGAACAATTGAGGAGTGAGTTTTATTTTCTTATAAAAGGATTAGGGTTGTGAGATTTAAAGAAGAGAGGGGGACGGATGAACCAAGAAACGGGAAGTGTGTGATTATTTTGAGGAGAGTTTGTTTTATAAAGAAAGTCAAAGAGACAGTTGCATTATATATTAATTAGGGCGGAGGAAACAAAGCAAAAACTTATGGGTTAAAAGAGAGCCACGTATCACTGGTTTTATAGATTGGGTTCATCTTTGGCCACGTTTGTTATGTATCTCCACGTTTGTTACTATAATTAAGTAATTTATTTTACATTTTTGATTAAGTAAATTTTTTAAGTTAAGTAAATTTTTTATATTTTCATATTTTTAAAGTTATTTTTTAAGGAGTTAATATCAGATCCTTTTCTATTTTTTTTTTGTTTAAAAAAATCAGCTTTTCTATTTTTGTTTTCTATTTTTTTCGTTAAGTTTATTAAGTTTCATATTTTTATCTTTTTATATTTTTTAAAAGTTCATTTTTTAGTTAAATTTATTTTGTATATTTTGTCACTTGATATCCTTGGATTTGGCAAATCGTGTTGAGGCGGGTATTTTGAAAGTATTAACGTGGAAAAATATTTGACGGGTTAAAAGTTTTTTAGGCCGGATTTGAAGACAAAAGTGACGAGTCAAAAGTGACGAGTCAACGTGACGGGATTCATTTTTAGCGACTACGGATTTTTGATCGGGTTTAATTTATAATCGTTTGAGCCGACAACAATTTTTGAGCCGAGTAAAGTGTTATACCATCAAACGAGGATTGTGACAAAGTTTTACGGTCTATTAATTGGTTGAGGTGTAAAATTTCGTAAAATCCACTTCACGATTTCTTCACGAATTGTAAAATCCCGAACACAACAACATCCACATCATTTTTTCCTCGATTTTCAATGGATTCGTTAGATTCGACATGTCAAAAGGGAGAAGCGCATAAAATGCAAGACAAAGTTAGAAAAAGTGGCATCACTTCATTTCAAATGCTTCAGTCTCATCTTCTCACTCTTTCGAGGATTCAAGGAGGGAGCGAATTTGTGACCATCTTTGGACAAGATCGTCATATATTCATCGACTCAATATTCACCACTTTGACCCAACTCGCCGAGCAACTCAACAATGAAAACTTCAATCATTCTGCATCGGCACTTGCATATAAGACTCTTGTGACACAACTCACGCCTTTCCTCCAATACAATATCATCAAGTCTGACAGTTCAGTGATTCGCCAATCTTTTCTTCGAGATACACATACCGAGCTTCGAGTTTTCCGTGATACAATATTGAAACTCATGACATCGGTCTCGTCTTCGATTTATCAAAGATCACAACTTCAGCAAGCGTATGATAATGGAGTGCAAGAATCAATGACCCAGATCCAAGAGGAGAATGGTTATACGGTTGACAACTTGGAGCCTAACGATAACAAGAGCACGGAATCAGGAGGACAACATGATACCAGTGGCACGTCGGGGACTGTTCACGAGATCTCTCTTGAAGACACCTTACCCGTTTATGACGAAGAGCCTACAAACATGGTACAATGTAATGTTGTTTATGATGTATATGCTGATGACATGCCGCATATTGAGCATTCTAAACTTAATTATGACAAACATGGGATGGAAAAGAGTGATAGAAATACCACTTCTGATTCATCCGATGTGAGTCATAATGGGGGAGAAAGTGTTCAAAATGCTAAACATCATGATAATTGTCTTATAACTGCTTCATTGACTGCTTCTGATTCCAAGATTAGAGAGCTCGAAACGATTGTAGCTCAACAGTCAAAAGATCTTGAGGATGCCAAACTTGAATTTTCTAAGAAAACGGACAAATTTGAAACATACTTTGAAAAACTTGAAAAGTCAAACGTTGTTCTTGAAAGAAAATTGGATCAAAAAGTTTTAGATTCTAAAGCTGAAAAGGATAATCTTTTGAAACAAATTCAGTTACTAGAGTCTAAATCGGCATCCCAAGATAGATTGCTCAAAGAAAATGAAACGTTAAAGGCTCAAGTTCTGGAAAAGGTCTTTGCTATAGCTGCGTTGAAAAATGAATTGAGGAAAACTAAAGGACCTAGTATGGACACTAAGCTTGAAAAACCATCAATCTTGGGGAAACCGCCTACAAATCAGTTCGTCAGACAACCGATTGTCAGACAATCTACTGCATTTAGATCCGAGCGACCACAATCCTCGAGACCGCGGTTTGCCTCCCAAGTTGATTTGGTTCATCTTTCTAGACCAGTCACTCCAGCAACTAGGCCCTATGTGACCAAAACAGCGTTAGCAAGACCTAATAACATGATTGCCTCTAGTTTCCCTAAAAATTCCAAGACCACGTCTAGAACTAGTTCAAATGACGTTTTCCATAAATCTGGTCTTGGGGAAGCTAAGCAAAAGACACATGCAAGAGATAGCAATGTCCAACCTAGTCAGATGCCTTCTAGATTACCCAACACTGCTAACCGTAGCATGTCCAATTCTAGGAGCATCAATCAATCATCTAGGGATTCTAGATCTTACTCGGACATTAAATATGCTACTTGTAAAACATGTAGAAAATGTGTCTTTACGGAAAATCATTACTCGTGTGTCAAGAAATTACTTGATGAGGTGAACTCCTGTGCTAGAATTAAGTCCCAGTGGATAGCTAAAATCAAACCCGTTGGTAAAGTTTGGCGCCCCACTGGTAGAACTTTCACTCTTGTAGGAAACGAGTGCCCTTTAACTAGGATAGTCTTCGATTCTACTAAGACTACTAGGGAGGAAATTGATAAAGATGATACTTCACTTAAGCCTAAACTTAAGGTTTTCTATAAAAGGAAACGTTTGCCAGCTAAGACAAGTGAATCATCTACTCAGGTCGCCTTTGACACAAGTAAAGCCAACTATGAACACCCACGTGCTTCTATAATTGATATCGCTAACCCATTTCAAAGCATGCAAATTCCTAATGAGAATGCAGGTACCAAAGTTGATGTTCCAAAAGAACGAAGCGGTCCAATCATTGTATACCGTTCAACTAAGGACACTCTTAGAGTTTGGTTGCTGAAAAAGCAGATATCGGAGAAACAAGTGTCTCAGGGGATTCATGGTTAAGCTTACCATGAGGCTTACAGTTGGATCACAGATTGTAACTCGTGCTTCAAAGAAAGGGAAGTTTATCTCGCAACGATAACTTACCCTCAAAATGAGAAATTAAATTTTCTCGGACACGAGCTTACATTTAAAACTATTCAAAGGTTTTAAGCTCGTGTATATGGCGTATAATCACATCACAGTTTATGCCCCGGACTTCAAGGAAAGGAAAGTTTATCGCCGATGATAAACTTATCCTCAAAAATGAGAAATTAAATTTTCTCGGACACGAGCTTACGTTAAAACCATTCAATGGTATTAAGCTTGTGTAAATGGTTCATTGTTAAATGTCAGACAATGACCCGGACTTCAAATAAAGGGAAGTTTATCTTTAAATGATAACTTACCCTCGTAACGGGAAATTAAATTTTCTCGGTCATGAGCTTGTATTAAAATGATTAAATAATTTATTCAAATAAACCCGAAGGTTATCGTAGTTCCTGGCGAAGTGTGAATGGAAATCTGCGTTTATGTCTCTAGTTTGATGCTCGAATAAAAAGGTTTTGATTTTAATATTTAAATCAACTAATTTAAACGACTAAATATTTAAATATATAAAAAGCGATAAGGATGAAAATTAAACTACAATTATAAAACGAGAGATATCTAAAATAATAATAATGACAATAAAAATGCTAAACTAAACAAGCATAACTAAAACTATATAATTGAGCTAATGAAATAAAGATAAAGGAAACGAACCCGTATGATGAACCGGATACGCCGAGCTAACATAAAACATAAATCGTTAACGACAATTAAGATGAACGAAAATATAAACTAATTAATAAAAACTATTTTTACTCGAATCAAAATTTTATTAAACTGTATAAAATAAAATAAAAACTATATTAGAAAAGAATATTTTTCAATTTTTTTAACATAACTAAAAAAACTGATGAAAATGATTTACAAAATCAGATAAGAAAGATTTTTATACTATAAATTCATTTATAGAAAAACTAATTTTCAAAGAACAGACATAACAAAACAAAATCACAGTCCAAATTTCCAAATATCTATACTCTACCATTACCCATCCTTCCTGAATCAACCAAATCCCAAAATCTGCTATAATCTACTAACCATATTTCTATATCTCCCTAATTTTCTATATCTACTCTACTACTAAAAATATTAAGACAGCCAAGATAGAATGAGAAAATAGTGTTGCGTATCCTCCAAATAAAAAACAAATCATGCCAAAAAAAATAAAAAATAAAGATAAAAAAAAAGAATATAGAGCTGCGAATCAAACCTAGAACATAAATCCCAACATCATAAAACTGAAACAAATTCTTTATAAACAAAATCAAATCTAGTACAAAGTTTCATCACAAATTTTATAAAACGAAAAGTGGCTACAAGATTTTAGAGGCGAAGAATAAAACTTGCGGTTATTAAAATGAAACATCTAAGCAAATTAATCCTATTGTAAACCAAATCTATAAAAAAAACAGAGAAAGGATAAGTAATAATACAAATGAGGAATGAAATATATATCCGTTTCTATCCTATGCTCCTAATATAAAAAAAACAAAAGCTGCATGTTTTTTAAAAACCCTCTCTATGGTACCCTCCTGTTGACTGCGTATGTTCTACGCCTCACAAAAAAAACGAAAACAAAACATGCTGCCTCCCTTTCCTCTCTTTCTTCCTACGTAGGTCCACACACCCTTTTCTTTGTTGGGCCCTCTTCAAAACACAAGTCCACCCCTTTATTTTGCTAGATCTCATCTTTCTTTTTCTTCTTTCCTGGGCTATATGGGCTTGCAGCGTGAATTGGGCCAGGAGGGCTGTTGATAAAAGTTGTTGGGCCTGAGTCTATTTGGGCTGCAACTTAATAATGGGCTGCTGGGCATTCTGGGATTTTAGATGTATTAATGGTTCGGTTCGACCCATTTAAATGATGTCGGGCCGGCCCAATAAAACACGAATACACCGTCAAACTCGATTTCCCGTGCTCTTTCTATTCCTCGTGCTCGTTTTTGCTCTTTTTCTTCATTATTCGTACCTACAATAATAAATAACACATATAAACGATAAATGCACTAAAATTACACGTTTTGCTATTTATTATACCAAAAATGAAGGGATATAACACTAAAATCATGAATAATTACGTGTTCAACACACCCCTACACTTAAGCCGTTGCTTGCCCCCAAGCAACTATTATCACAAACGTCAAATCCAAAAATAATTTAAAACTACTTTATTCGAAATTGATAAAGTAAAATAAAAATAAAAATCCATACTGACCCGCCATGCTCGACTTTTTATTCAAGGAATAAGGATCATAGAACGGGAAACACGCAAACTGGGTGTCTCCAGGGAATAACTATCGTCATCCTCTTTTTATTACTCCCAACGAAGCTAAGATTCCTTGTGCAAACGTTTTGGCAAAATGCTAACACTACTTATACTAATAACCTATGTAAATATAACTTTTCACTCCTATAATTATAAAAGATTAGGCAAGTGTGTTCATTTTCAAATTTTTTATCGTTCAAATCGACATTTGTTATGGTTGCCTAATCATCTAAGTGGAATATTAGACTCACCGAAAATAACGAGATTTAAGATTCAAAAATGGCCTTTCCCATGTAGCGGCTTTCTTCTCGGAACGTCCCAACCTAATCGGTTAAGTGCCCGGGCTTTTGACACCCCACGGAGAATAGTACCGGGATTGGCGGGGTTTTGAAATCAAAGATCTTGAAATCACCGCTAAGCTAATAAAAGACACTTAGATGAAAAAACAACGACGGTAATTAGAGAATGAAGATTCAAAGGAGAGATCACTCCATGTAGCGACTTTCTTCTCAGCTTGTCCTTTAGCAAAGCTTAGGAGGCCAGGTTTTTACACCCTCGAGAAAAGTATCGGAGCTCACGGGACCTTTGACTTCTACATTCTCAATTACCGTCTAAACTCTTATAAAAAAAATTGACGAATTCTAGTTCAACTTCGGATTTAAATTTGAGAAAAAACAAGTTTCTCACAATTATAATTAAAGCAACAAAAACATAAAACTCTTATTCATATTTTTTTTTTTCTTTTCTTCTTCTTTTTTTTCGATATATATATTATTTTTTTTCTTTCTTTTTTTTTTCTTTCTTTTTTTTTCTTTATTTTTTTTTAACATATTTATTCACGCAACATTATTTCAAATTTAAGAAAGTATGTTTTCACTCAAATTTAAATAAAAAGTTGAACTAGGACTCTATATCAAAATTGCATAAGAATTTATTTTTTTGCATAACAACACAATTTTGAACGTTCAAAGGCTTGAAAATAAACACACTTATTAAGTCTAGTTACAATCTAGGAGGAAAAAGCCATAGGTTACTCATATAAGCTCTAAAGAGAACCAACTACTCCACGTTTAGCATTTTTATTTGCACAATTCCTAAAAGCTTAGTCTAAAAGTTAAGGTAACAGCCAGATCAACACTCAGGCAGAGTCAGGATCCCCTTTGTTCTAGCCTACGGGACAAGTCAATCACGCACGGTCAAAAACGTTTTATTATTATTTAATAAAATAAAATAAAACAAACACATATTTGCTCAAAATAGGATGCTAGAGGGCAAACAAGTAGGCATGAATATGATCCATATGATATCAACCCCCCTACACTTAGAACCGAACATTGGCCTCAATGTTCAAAAGTGAGAAGGTGCTACCCCTACACTTAAGAACACAAAAGGCTAATGCTAGAATTCCAAGTGTAAAAAGGAGAACACAATCAGATATGTATGGATAAAGATGAGAACTGAGTACTCCCATGATATAGACATGAAGATCGATCGGAGACTGAATGAAGAAGATGATGGAAAACAGCAACATCAACCCTCAGAAAGTCTTCTCGATCCAAGGGAACCCTGCACACAAAGACAAACACCAACAAGCACACATGGAGAGAAGCACACGCCCCTACACTTATGTTAGAAAATAAATAAAAAGGATAGATCATCGGGTTGCCTCCCGAGAAGCGCTTGTTTTTGTTAACCGAGTCACGAGCCTGACTCGACCCCGAATTAAATGGTCCATGGGGGAGCAAGAGAATCTCCACTGGCTCAAAACAGATATGCCAGGGTCAAAGATCTTATTCTCATTACCGGATGAGAATAAAGAAGAAGAATCCACAGTATAAGTGAAGAAAAGCAGAAGGATTCTTATAACATACGAGAAATAGGTATAAAGGCGATCCTTAAGAATACTCGTCTTCGCCAAGGGCGGGAGGGTGGGAGAAAAAGATATCAAAGTGTCACCCGAGGACACTTGATAGAAACTCAAAGCAAGAGTCGATGGGGTAACCGGTAAAACATCACAAGTAATAGCAACATCAACGTCTCCTCCAGGATCAAAACACTCATCCTCATTTCCCGGTATGAAATGAGGCGAGTAAAAGCGATACATCACCTGCTTGGGTGTGCACGCAGTAGGACGGGGTGGCAACATAATATGAGAAATATCAGAAGAAATATCGACCACCCGCGTCACCTCACCAGACCGAATCAAACGGAAGGTAGGGTCAAATCTCTCCACCTCCTCTACGATGGGAGGTGGCATGGCTAACAAAGAATGCTCATCAATAGAAAGAGAGTCGGAGCTATCAATGTCCTCAATCCCCTCTTCAAAGAGAGGATTCACCTCACTAGAGATGTAGGCGTCATCAAAATCAAATAAAGGGTTCGAATAAATCTTGAAATTTTCCTTTGAACGTCTTCATCGGATAGTGACTCGTCATCACTAGAAGTAAAATCATCATCGAGATCAAAAAGGGGATTAGAGAAAGCCAAAGAATCTTCTCCCAAGATGTCGGTGGGAGGTAAAGAATCATCACTAGAAAGAGATTCACACTCATCGTCACTATCGGAAGCAACCGTAGGCTCACTTTGGATTGGAATAAGAGTCTCGTCACAAGGAATAGTGATAAGACTCTCATCCCCCATGATGAGAGAGGCATCGGTCTCCGTAGTGGAAGAATCGAGAATAGGAGTGGTAGAATCCTTAGGCTCGAGAGCCGGCAAGTCGAGAGAAGGAATTACAATTGCACTAGGACATTGAGCACAAAGATCATTCCAAGAAATAGAATTCTCATCGTCATCATCATCATAATAGTAAGAACGCACAAGAGGAGGAGTATAATCACTAAGATTAGATACTTGCTCTTGTCGTTGTCGTTGTTGCTCCTCCAAAGTCTCGGTCAGTCGAATTAAGCCGTCATGAAGTTTCAAAAGAACGGCTTGTCTTTCGTCATTCAAAGCATTGATTTGTTGAATTCTCTGAGAGGATTGATGATTGAGGGTGAGATGTGGGGGTTCAAAATTTTGAAAACCGGAATTATAGCACGGATGTGGCTCATAATTCATTGGTTGACAATAAGAAGTATCGTGAGGGCCCCCACAATGATTGCAACACGGGTATTGAGAAAAACCCGGTGCATGTTGCGGATACGGATCGTCATATTTGGGAAAGTGTGAGATAATGTCATTAGAGGTGAAGTGTGAATTGGTCCAATTGCAAAATGAACAATGTCCAAATTCGTGATTAGGTATAACCATACCGCACCGCTCGCATGAACACCAATAACATGATTGACTATCAGACGACCTACACCCTATACAATATGAATCCATGAAGAATTAAAAATAAGAGGGGTTGAGAAAAAGAATTAAACACAATAGAAGATAAAGAAGAATATTTTTAAAACTTTTTTTTTTGATATATATAGTAATAAAGAAAAGAAAATAAAAAAATAAAAAATATATTTTTGGTTTTTATAAATTATATATATTTTTTTGGATTTTTAAATTATTTTTTTTTATTATATATATATACAAATACGAAAATAAACTTTCAAAACGAAAGGATCTTCAAGTCACCAACTAAAAACACAACGCAAACATCGCTACACACAAAGCCGGCAGCGGCGCCATTTGATTAAATAATTTATTCAAATAAACCCGAAGGTTATCGTAGTTCCTGGCGAAGTGTGAATGGAAATCTGCGTTTATGTCTCTAGTTTGATGCTCGAATAAAAAGGTTTTGATTTTAATATTTAAATCAACTAATTTAAATGACTAAATATTTAAATATATAAAAAGCGATAAGGATGAAAATTAAACTACAATTATAAAACGAGAGATATCTAAAATAATTATAAGGACAATAAAAATGCTAAACTAAACAAGCATAACTAAAACTATATAATTGAGCTAATGAAATAAAGATAAAGGAAACGAACCCGTATGACGAACCGGATACGCCGAGCTAACATAAAACATAAATCGTTAACGACAATTAAGATGAACGAAAATATAAACTAATTAATAAAAACTATTTTTACTCGAATCAAAATTTTATTAAACTGTATAAAATAAAATAAAAACTATATTAGAAAAGAATATTTTTTATTTTTTTAACATAACTAAAAAAACTGATGAAAATGATTTACAAAATCAGATAAGAAAGATTTTTATACTATAAATTCATTTATAGAAAAACTGATTTTCAAAGAAGCAGACATAACAAAACAAAATCACAGTCCAAATTTCCAAATATCTATACTCTACCATTACCCATCCTTCCTGAATCAACCAAATACCAAAATCTGCTATAATCTACTAACCATCTTTCTATATCTCCCTAATTTTCTATATCTACTCTACTACTAAAAATATTAAGACAGCCAAGATAGAATGAGAAAATAGTGTTGTGTATCCTCCAAATAAAAAACAAATCATGCCAAAAAAAAATAAAAAATAAAGATACAAAAAAGAATATAGAGCTGCGAATCAAACCTAGAACATAAATCCCAACATCATAAAACTGAAACAAATTCTTTATAAACCAAATCAAATCTAGTACAAAGTTTCATCACAAATTTTATAAAACGAAAAGTGGCTACAAGATTTTAGAGGCAAAGAATAAAACTTGCGGTTATTAAAATGAAACATCTAAGCAAATTAATCCTATCGTAAACCAAATCTATAAAAAAACAGAGAAAGGATAAGTAATAATACAAATGAGGAATGAAATATATATCCGTTTCTATCTACGCTCCTAATATAAAAAAACAAAAGCTGCGTGTTTTTTAAAAACCCTCTCTATGGTACCCTCCTGTTGACTGCGTATGTTCTACGCCTCACAAAAAAACGAAAACAAAACATGCTGCCTCCCTTTCCTCTCTTTCTTCCTACGCAGGTCCACACACCCTTTTCTTTGTTGGGCCCTCTTCAAAACACAGGTCCACCCCTTTATTTTGCTAGATCTCATCTTTCTTTTTCTTCTTTCCTGGGCTATATGGGCTTGCAGCGTGAATTGGGCCAGGAGGGTTGTTGATAAAAGTTGTTGGGCCTGAGTCTATTTGGGCTGCAACTTAATAATGGGCTGCTGGGCATGCTGGGCTTTTAGATGTATTAATGGGTCAGTTCGACCCATTTAAATGATGTCGGGCCGGCCCAATAAAACACGAATACACCGTCAAACTCGATTTCCCGTGCTCTTTCTATTCCTCGTGCTCGTTTTTACTCTTTTTCTTCATTATTCGTACCTACAATAATAAATAACACATATAAACGATAAATGCACTAAAAATACACGTTTTGCTATTTATTATACCAAAAATGAAGGGATATAACACTAAAATCATGAATAATTACGTGTTCAACATAAAACATTCCAAGTTTTAAGCTCATAAAGAAAAGTGTATCTTTTAAATAAGAGAACTTTTCTTCTTAACGAGAAATTCATCTTTCTCGGTCATGAGCTTTACGTTAAAACATTCAAAGTTTTTCAAGCTCATGAAAATGATTTCTAAGTAAATGTCAATTTAGAACTCGGTCTTCAATTAAAAGGAAAGTTTATCGCCGATGACAAACTTATCCTTACAACGAGAAAGTAATTATTCTCGGGCATGAGCTAATAATAAAAACATTCGAAGTTTTTTAAGCTCATGCACAATGACTTACAGTTAAATGTCAGACTGTAACTCGAACTTCTAATAAAGGAAAGATTATCTTTTATGATAACTTATCCTCATAACGAGAAATTAACCTTTCTCGGTCATGAGCTTGAATTAAAACATTCGAAGTTTTAAGCTCAGAAAGGAAAGTGTATCTTTTAAATAAGAGAACTTTTCCTCATAACGAGAAATTAACCTTTCTCGGTCATGAGCTTTCCGTTAAAAAATTCAAAGTTTTCAAGCTCGTGAAAACGACTTCTAAGTAAATGTCAGCTTAGGACTCGTCCTTCAGATAAAAGGAAAGTTTATTGCCGATGGTAACTTATCCTTAACAACGGGAAGTTCACAACTTCTCGAACTTGAGCTCGCTTTTAAGATATTCAACATCTTAAGCTCAAGTAATTGTTTTTCAAAACTTTGAACACAATTTTTCAAGAATTTTTCAAAAGGTTTTTTCTAAATCTTTCAAAATTGTGTGTTCAAATATGTTTTGATAAAAAGAGCATGTCTTCTGGAATCGATAATATTTACGATCCTAGAAATGTCGTTCAATAATGACACGGGGTTGTAAATAAAGTTCGAGCAGAAGTTTAAAAGATTTAAAACATGCTCCATATGGTTTGCTATTATTTCCGATAGTAACCCGCTTTTCACATTGAAGTCAAGCATTTCACCGGAAAGCTTTGACTCCACAATCCGAAGTTATCAACTCCACAATCCGAAGTTCGTTGCAATTGATATCAACATACTAGACGATGCGACTGCTCAAACGACGACTACAGCTCTTTAAGTAGAACACGGGTCAACAATTGAGGGGGAGCAATTGTCCAGCATTCAGAATCTTCGATGCCGAAAGTGCCCTAGTTCACAAGTTGGTGTCAAGACAACGATATCAATTGTCCATGTGGTGTAAAGGGGAAGATAATTTTAAAAGTTACGAGGAAGACCAACATTCGTGAACAAGAACCATGTGCTTCTATCATATGATGTTCTCCATCATTCAGGTCCAACCTCGTATATTGCTAATCTTGTGAATTCATTATCATATATGATCTTTGCACGTGATAAATACCTTACACTTGTGTTTAAAAGGTATTTAATTTACGTTTCAAGTAGACCCTCATTAATTTGAGGGGTAGCTTGTGTAAATCATGAAGATACTTGGCTTTGCATTTTTCTTCCCAAATTTTCTTAAAATACTATTAAATCAATTGATATTAAAAACATCGACTGGGTTAATATTTTTAATATGGGGGAGAAAATGTGATTTAATATGGGAAATGATTAATCATAAATGGTTTGACTTAACGTGATAGCTCATCCCGACATGTGCGAAATGTTTTCGGATATCGTGGCATATGTTAAGGGGGAGCAAAATGGATTTGCACTTCAAAATGGATTTCATGTTGACATACACTTACCCAAAACATCTCTATTCACGAAGGTGAAGATTGTGGTGACATAAGGATGGTAGGATAGGTTAAAGTCCAATGATTCCTCTAGAACCGGAGGAATCTTTCCAAGGACATTTCATAGCTAGAAATAGTAGTCCTTAGGAAAGATGGAGAAAGATTGTGAACGTAGCTGAATGCCGACCAAGTACTTAAGTTAGCACCGAAACAATCACAACAAGGTGCTAGTGATGACGTATTGGTAAGCATTGAAGGGGTTGAAGAATGAAAAAGAATTGTAAAGATAAAGGGTGTAAAGAAAGAAGCCCTCCTTACAACTTAGGCAGAAACCGGGTCAATACATATGCTATTAAGATCATTGTTTAATGATTCTTGATATTGAAGACAGACATCATGGACCCAGTGATGCAAGGCACAACCCATCTCAGCTAACTCAGATATCTCTTAAAAGATATTTGTTTTAATCACACGGAGACAACACATTATCTATTGATTTATTCACTCCGAATAAATTGGTATTGAAATGGTGGCACTCCTCTCCAGCCTCCGATCACTAAAAATACAAAATGCACGATCGAGTCTAGAGCCATTTGAGATCGTCAAATATCTCATTAGGACACACTTTCATATTTCCTTGCTTCTTCACACACTGTGAAAAGTAAGAAAGATCTTAAGAGTCCTACGCAAAATCTTCATGATCTTGCCTGAACATCCGAGTAATACGAAAGTATTTACAATGAAGATGGAAATCCTTCTTGAGCTAATATCAAAAAGCTCATGGTAGGTGACTTGTGCGATTCTTTATGAATCAAACTTGTGATAACTGGAAAGCAACAGTGGTTTAATTCTTAAATGAATTTAAACACGTTCCAGGCCTCTACGCAATATCTTAGTGATCTTGCCAGAACATTCAGAGTAATACTATTAAGTATTTACAGTGACGAATGGAAATCCTTCTAGTGTTAACATCAAACAGCACTTGGTAGGTAACTTGCAAGATTCTATATGAATCAAGCTAGTGACAACTGGAAAGCAACGATGGTGCGGTTCTTAATTGAACTTCACTTGTTCCAGGAACATGGATTGATGGCTTCAAATCATGCGGATAATATTATCCAAATGATTCACTCTTTACGTTCGTAGTCAGCTTTGGACGGTCGAGTAAAGAGAACGGGTTTACCCGCGAAATCTTGTCAAGGAGGATCTTTATTGAAACTACCTGCCACAAGTACGATATTTAATATCGTCCAACGGTCTTCACCGACCGGAGGTAAAATGCTACCGTATTAGAATGAAATGTTTAAGGCCATTTCATCCGTGTATATTGTTTGTTGCTAACTGTCTTATGCAGCGTCAAGAAGGTGGCATTGCGGTGTACAATCCAGAAGAAGTCGTCACCACATGCTTATACTACATACAATTAGTACTTCAACAAATTCAAGAAAGTCTGAAGGTCAAGTCTTCCGTTGTATCAAACTCTGAAGCTTTCAAGAATTTAAAGGTATAAGTATGTGGAACATGAAGTCACGAAGAGGCGAATGTCACAAGTGACGAATGCACAAGGTCAAGGCAAGAAAACATGCTCAAGACTTAAGTCAAAGATCACATCAAGCATATTCACAAGAAAGGTGTAAAACTCGCATGCTTTTACCATGCATATTACCTTAAGTTCGTACGTACTAGTTAAAAACTTTCCTAATATAGCATGATTACGATTACGTATTAGGAGTTTATGTATTACGTACGTGTTAGAACACGATAAGTATTTTATATGAACGATCACGTAATAATTATTTAGTAATAATTAATCACGAACATACGATCATGAGATCACGAGCGTAATTAAAACACGAGATATTATTAATTACGTATATATATTTAATACGAGCGTAATTAAATATATAAGTGTAGGATATTTACGTAACGAGAACTTTTAAAACACGAACATAAATTAAACGTAAACGTGTACGAAATTACAAGACACGAAACGAGGTACGGGACCCCCACAAGGGAGTCCCTACCCGCGGCCAAACAAGAAACAATGGGCCAAGCCCATTGTTAAATTTTACTTAAGGGGGTTAACTAATTTTCACTACTTAGATTAATTTTACAGAAGAATTTCAAGAAAACCTAAAATCCCTTTCTCCTTCTTCTTGTGTGCCGCCACCTACAAACCACCACAAGGGGGTGATTTTGATCTTGGGTCTTGGTGATTTAGTAATTGTTCGTGTTTGTTCTTCACCCTTTTGATCCACGAATACGGTAAAACCTTTTTACTTGTTTTCTTTTTAATTAATCTTGTATTAATTAAGAACACATGATGTTTTTCATAAAAACATATTAATTAAACCTAGATCTAACATGTTATGGTCATTAATTAATCAATGGGATCGATATAAGGGGTGTTTGTTTTGGGTCGCAGGAACAACCGACCCCAAGGGGGTTCGATTTTTTCTAACCGACCACCACCAAGACCTTTTTGGGTCTTGGTTGGTGCGTGTGGGTCCCACGGCATCAAGGGGGTACCCCGATTTGGTTCGGGGTACGGTGTTTGTTCAGATCCGGTGCATGTTTTTAAGCCTAGATCCGGATCATGATTATGTTCATTGTTTATGTTATAAACTTAGGTTAAGAATTAAATTAATAAGATGTAATTAATTTAATAACATGACTTAGGTTAACTAATTAATTATAAACATGAATTATTTTAACCTAAGTATTTTATTATTAAGACTTATAATTAATTAATTATTTTAAAACCATGGATATAATTAATTAATTAAACATGACTTAGGTTATATTATTAGTATTTAATAATACATATTTTAACCTAAGTATTCGATATATTTAATTAAAAACATATCATACTTTAATTAAATATTATAACCTATAGTTTAATTAAATTACATGAAATAACTATTAAACTATATAATATACCATATGACTTAGAAAATAATCATGAAAATGCGTAGGCTTATTTACTTAGCTTATTTAACCAGCTTATTTCTAATTATGGAAACTTTCTATTTTTAGAAACTTAATTAAATAAGGCAGCTATTTTATTTATGGAAACCAACTATTTTTTAGAAACTTATTTATTTAAGGCAACTAATCTATTTATGGAAACTTATTTAATTAAGGCAGCTAATCTATTTATGGAAACTTTCTATTTTTAGAAACTTATCTATTTTGAGCAGTAAATCTATTTTTAGAAACTTTCTATTTTTGGAAACTTTCTATTTTTGGAAACTTTCTATTTTTGGAAACTTTCTATTTTTGGTAACTTTCTATTTTTGGAAACTTTCTATTTTTGGAAACTTTCTATTTAAGGAAACCTGCTATTTTTGGAAAGTTACTTATTATTACACAGTAAGTATAATAACACATGAAATATCAGAAATACTTAATCAGAATGAACAGTATATAGGATTTAACACAGTTTAAGGCTTTAAACAGTGTAAATAGTAAGAACACATAAATAAGCTAAGACATGATATAAAACCAACTATGTATGTAGTAAACAGATACTTATTTCATGTACGTATTTATGTAGCGTTAGTGATTCAGAAGTAGGATTCTCGCAGTTCATCGTTCTCGTTCACTGGACATAAGGTACGGATTCCCGTCCTTTCAGTATGGACATTCTTTCCTTATTAGGATTTCCCCGTATGCAGCCAACTGTTTTCCTGTAGTATAAGTATGAGTTTGATTGCTTATGTTTTAAATATGATTACTTATAGCCATATACATGCATGACCAGTTTCACCTAGTTATGGAGGTACCATAACCATAACATTAGAGGCACTGATGTTATGACTTCACCACGGCGGAGTGATTGCTCGTGGCGTCCCTTCAGCTTTTGGCCATTTATTTATGTTATCATGTGGGGCGTATGGGTGCATCCTAGTTACACATTTTATTCAGGATTACATGGTGAATGTGGTGTGTGCCTTGCATCCTTCACAAGGAGTTGATCCCTCCTACCCATAAAATCAGTATATTAAATTAGAGGCAGCCCCTCTAATTTGCATGATGAGGTCACCCCTCCAATTATTCATGCACGGTGGATATTCATGACCTATATTGGCTAATGGTAAAATATGTTAAACAGTTTTCATAAGATAAACATAAGGCTTTTCAAACTATAAAACCAGTTTTCCAGGACTTATACATTTCCGCTGCTATTAAGTCTTTGTTATGTTTTAGTCATTCATACTATGTCTATATCCGTGCACTGAGCGTTTTGCTCAGTCGTTACTTTCCTCTCCATGTCCCAAAACGGCAGGCACCCTGGGAAAGACTCGAGCATTTGGAGGCCGTGCATAGGATGGAAGCTGTTAGAGACTTCTTTTCCTTTTGCCTTCATATATTTATGCTTGTGTAATCTTTCATTCATTTCTTTTGCTTATTATGTTTTGGGCTTATGTTTGGGAACCGATGTTTGATTCCGGTTATCCCTATGGTCATGTAATGTTTTATACATTTATCCTTGTATGCTTTGATGACACGCCATAATTACGCGTGACATTCCATTTATCAAAATGGGGTGTTACAATTATGGTATCAGAGCCAAGGCTTCGACCTGTAGGCTCTAAAACTCGACCTGTGACTAGTGGGTAGTCACCAGGAGCTTCCTAAGCCAACGTCTGTTATTCTACGTATTGATGTTTTCAGCGCATTGTTGTTTTAACCATGATGTTTTCAGCACCTTGAGGTTTTAACCTTGACGTTTTCATCGATATTGTTTGCTAATATGGATGGACAAACGTCATTCATATTTAGTTATGTGTCATTGTTTCATGCATAATGTTCCTCGTGAACTGTGGCTATGTGGACTGAACCCCAGTAGTTCATATTTAGTCACATAAAATTTTTTTCTGATAAGTTTTAACATATGAGTTTCACTTATTTATCTTTCATGTATCATTATTGCAGGGATTATGACTAAGTAATGGTTGGTACAGGACTGGCCCTATTTAGTCGCTTGTGCTTTTATCGAAACTTTTAATTTTGGGACCGACCCATAGGCGTCCCCTCGCCATGTCTTTTGTTTTGGAACCGACCCATAGGCGTTCCCTCGCACATATAAAGGTTTTATAAACTACATTACGCATTCATTCACTGTTCTCCATGCATAAAATTTTTCTCGTGATTTAAATTGGCATAAATTTTTTTCATTTCCCCTCATAAGTTATTATGTTTTATGTCAAGTATGTTTTCATACTGTCATGGTTAACTTCAGTTTCATGCTGATTATGTTATACACTTCTTCGTGATAGATGGTTTCATGTTTCTTCATGATAATTCCGTCTTCATGTTGATTATGTTTTACGCCTCTTTTGTTATTTGCGTTGTCCCGCAAGACATTGTTGGATTTCTTGAATTCTGCTTTCATGATAGTCATGGTTGGTTTTCATTGATCATGCTGTCAGGCAAATCATCGTTGAATTTTGTGTAACCACACTTTAACGTTTCCGTTGTAACCAGAATGATGTCTATGCTAATATTGCCAGGTTATCATGATGGTTTTCCTAACCGTTTAACCGTTATACTTTCCTTAAATCATGATAAATGATCGACCCCATAACGATCATTTCATGTGCATTCCACGTGTACTCCACGTACCGTATTTCATATGTATTACATGTACCTTAATCCATGTGTATTCCACTTGCAATACTTCATGAGTATTCGCTAGTCGGTTCTGAATCATCTCAGGCGTATGTTCACTTGCGGATATTCTACAAGATTGCCGATGCCGCTCATAGCTTGGAGATGTTACTGAAGGTTGAAGCTGCTGACGTTCGGAGACGCTACGAGATACGGATGTTGTTCACAACTTGGAGATCCTACAAGACGAAGACGAAGGCGTCGGAGCAAAGCAATTGGACGAGAAGATGCTTCACCATCAGACGATCCCCATCAATCAGTGTCTCTAATTCTTAGTTACATGTCACACGTCATTCGACTGTCATTTCAGCCATATGAGTGCAAACCGGTACCAGCCGGCCACTCAGCTGAATAGTTACATGAATCACGGTCATGAGAATGACCATCATAGAACTGACAGACATGACGATAGTAATCACTACTATGACAACAACTATCCTAGAAATCACAACCGAAACTCTGGCCACGGACGTGATCAGAAATACAAGGATTAGTAGTCTAACCGATCCGCCAATTCTGACATAATAACCTAATATTGTAGTTCTATTGTTTTACGTCTCGAGACACATGTCAAGACATCGGTCAAGACACATGTCTCACGTATACTTTCTGAAGACACATGTCAAGACACCAGTCAAGACATATGTCATGCTTATAGTTCCAAGAAACGAGTCAAGACACATGACTCACGTCCAACTATGGAAATTTATAAGAAATTCAGAGTACCCTCCAAGGGTATATCTATTTTGTTGTGCCATGTATTAATCAGGCCACAAGAATTTCTATACCATTATCGGCGCATCAGTGAGAACTGTCACATTGCCGATGTCACTTTCATTTCTTTCACCATAGTTCATATATTCATGACCATGAAGGACCCATTTCGTATTCCCACGTATACGAAGGTTTTCCTTCAGCTTAATGATGAGATCCAAGCTGCTAACGCATTTCCTCGAACAGACACGTGATGAATTTTATCCTAATTATGGACTATGAACATCACACCATGCTACGATTCATAATTATGTACAGTAGTGTTCAGGCCCCTGAATACATTCAGCTTGATTTTCAATCGGGAAAATCTGTACAAATTATCTATGCTTACAAGCATGTGCGTCGTTAGCCATGGTCGCTAAAATTTTCTAGCTGTCAGTAAGACACGACCACTAAATTCTTTTACGCATAGCCAGTTGATTATTCCAAAGTCTTCCTATACATTCCAGAAGAATCTACAAGGAGAGGGATGGTACCATGAGATTATGTGTCGACTACCGTTGACTTAAACAAATCACCATTCATGACCGTTATTCTCCTCCACATATTGACAACATGTCCAATCAACCGTATGGTGTAAATCACTTTTCCAAGATCGAACTCATGATCATGCTGCCAACAGTGACGAATGAAACAGCAGGACATGTCCATGACTGCTATTCGTACACGACTCGGTCATGCTAGACTTATAATTTTGAATTAGTCTCATCAATGCTCCAACGGCATTATGAGAATGAGTTTCCATGAACTCATAGCAAATTCATCAGTGTTTTCATTGAGGATAACCTGATTTCCTTTAAGCCTAGAAGAAGAACAGGAAGACCATATCTGCACTATGTTGCAAATTCTATGACAAGCGAAATTTCACCCTAGAATTTTTTTTCCAATATTAATTCTGTTTGATTACGGTGACACACTGAATCACATGGGTTTCTACGGTTAATCTTACCATGACTCTGCTTATGCGTAAAGGAAAGAACCCTACACTACATTAGGTGTTCTAGAAAATCCTACGCTAGGAGAAGTCTAGATTCAAAGACTCAGAGTTTCGCAAACTCCTATGTATCAAGTTCTACGAAGCAAGATACGCTTACGTTCATATCTAAGTACCTGACATACCAACAGGTTAAGATAGGACACCAACAGACTGGGATGTTTTCATCATCTGAAATGGTGAAATGAAATGGGACAAGATCTCCACGGATTTTGGTTACCAGTTTAACGCAAACTCATAAGAAGCATGATGTTATCTGTTTATTGCACACAGTTTGATCAAGTCTGCAAAATCCTTACATCCGCAAGGATTGCAGAACCAACAGATTGATCGGACACATTCCATGCCAAGGCTCATCCGATCAGTTGGTAATCCCTCAGCTATCGGGTCAGACAAAGATTCGCAATTGTACTCCTAAAATTACTTCACATCTTCATACTGATTCCACGACTTGCTTTCGCGCTCGCGTTCATGACACTATTTACGTTCATGATCGTATTTTGGCTTACGATTTTACATTCATTTTCTTCTCATTCTAGGAAGCTTGCAAGAACTTGAGAGACCAGACCCAAGTTTAGTATAACTGCCTATCCTCAGATAGACGTTTCTCGTCATAATCTATGTCGCACCTTCTAGCGTTTGTCGTTACCGCCATTATATTCTATGAGCACGATATGTTTCACATGTCATGTTCATTCCACGTTCCTCATATCATGATCAAGATATGTTACACGTATCATGGATCACGATATGTTTACTCATACTACACTCGCCATATCTCCACGTAGCACGTTCAAAAAATTTCACGTATCACGTTCAAAAATTTTCACGTGCTACGTTTCTTTATGTCTCGCGCATCGTTTTAGCTAACAGTTAAGTTGGATTGTTTTGCACCATAACGTTTCAGTTACTCTTACACGTTAATTCTTATTCCCTCGATCGAATTTAGGGGATCTACCTTACGTTGATAACCAAGAACTTCTTCGTATTCCAAGTCAAGGTCAGGAGGACCAAGACTTATCATTCGTGTCAAGATCTTATAAAGGAACTGTTCCAAGAGGGAAGCCACTTGTAAACGGACAAGTTCATCTGGACTTCTTATCCGTTTTCTCTTATCAATTAGATTTGTCCTTTCAGCCACGTCACGTTCCATGTCCTTTTAAGACATGTCACGTTTCGCGTTCTTTCTGCTAGGTCACTTGCACGTTAATTTATCTTACATACCCTCTCAGTTTGATTCGGGTATGTTTCTCTTTCAGTTACGTTATCTATAATTCGGGGTCGAATTATTCTTTTTAGGGGGGAAGAGTTGTAAAACACGCATGCTTTTACCATGCATATTACCTTAAGTTTGTACGTACTAGTTAAAAACTTTCCTAATATAGCATGATTACGATTACGTATTAGGAGTTTATGTATTACGTACGTGTTAGAACACGATAAGTATTTTATATGAACGATCACGTAATAATTATTTAGTAATAATTAATCACGAACATACGATCACGAGATCACGAGCGTAATTAAAACACGAGATATTATTAATTACGTATATATATTTAATACGAGCGTAATTAAATATATAAGTGTAGGATATTTACGTAACGAGAACTTTTAAAACACGAACATAAATTAAACGTAAACGTGTACGAAATTACAAGACACGAAACGAGGTACGGGACCCCCACAAGGGAGTCCCTACCCGCGGCCAAACAAGAAACAATGGGCCAAGCCCATTGTTAAATTTTACTTAAGGGGGGTTAACTAATTTTCACTACTTAGATTAATTTTACAGAAGAATTTCAAGAAAACCTAAAACCCCTTTCTCCTTCTTCTTGTGTGCCGCCACCTACAAACCACCACAAGGGGGTGATTTTGATCTTGGATCTTGGTGATTTAGTAATTGTTCATGTTTGTTCTTCACCCTTTTGATCCACGAATACGGTAAAACCTTTTTACTTGTTTTCTTTTTAATTAATCTTGTATTAATTAAGAACACATGATGTTTTTCATAAAAACATATTAATTAAACCTAGATCTAACATGTTATGGTCATTAATAAATCAATGGGATCGATCTAAGGGGTGTTTGTTTTGGGCCGCAGGAACAACCGACCCCAAGGGGGTTCGGTTTGTTCTAACCGACCACCACCAAGACCTTTTTGGTCTTGGTTGGTGCGTGTGGGTCCCACGGCATCAAGGGGGTACCCCGATTTGGTTCGGGGTACGGTGTTTGTTCAGATCCGGTGCATGTTTTTAAGCCTAGATCCGGATCATGATTATGTTAATTGTTTATGTTATAAACTTAGGTTAAGAATTAAATTAATAAGATGTAATTAATTTAATAACATGACTTAGGTTAACTAATTAATTATAAACATGAATTATTTTAACCTAAGTATTTTATTATTAAGACTTATAATTAATTAATTATTTTAAAACCATGGATAAAATTAATTAATTAAACATGACTTAGGTTATATTACATATTTTAACCTAAGTATTCGATATATTTAATTAAAAACATGTCATACTTTAATTAAATATTATAAGCTATAGTTTAATTAAATTACATGAAATAATTATTAAACTATATAATATACCATATGACTTAGAAAATAATCATGAAAATGCGTAGGCTTATTTACTTAGCTTATTTAACCAGCTTATTTCTAATTATGGAAACTTTCTATTTTTAGAAACTTAATTAAATAAGGCAGCTATTTTATTTATGGAAACCAGCTATTTTTTAGAAACTTATTTATTTAAGGCAGCTAATCTATTTATGGAAACTTATTTAATTAAGGCAGCTAATCTATTTATGGAAACTTTCTATTTTTAGAAACTTATCTATTTTGAGCAGTAAATCTATTTTTGGAAACTTTCTATTTTTGGAAACTTTCTATTTTTGGAAACTTTCTATTTTTGGAAACTTTCTATTTTTGGTAACTTTCTATTTTTGGAAACTTTCTATTTAAGGAAACCTGCTATTTTTGGAAAGTTACTTATTATTACACAGTAAGTTTAATAACACATGAAATATCAGAAATACTTAATCAGAATGAACAGAATATAGGATTTAACACAGTTTAAGGCTTTAAACAGTGTAAATAGTAAGAACACATAAATAAGCTAAGACATGATATAAAACCAACTATGTATGTAGTAAACAGATACTTATTTCATGTACGTATTTATGTAGCGTTAGTGATTCAGAAGTATGATTCTCGCAGTTCATCGTTCTCGTTCACTGGACATAAGGTACGGATTCCCGTCTTTTCAGTATGGACATTCTTTCCTTATTAGGATTTCCCCGTATGCAGCCAACTATTTTCCTGTAGTATAAGTATGAGTTTGATTGCTTATGTTTTAAATATGATTACCTATAGCCATATACATGCATGACCAATTTCACATAGTTATGGAGGTACCATAACCATAACATTAGAGGCACTGATGTTATGACTTCACCACGGTGGAGTGATGGTCGTGGCGTCCCTTCAGCTTTTGGCCATTTATTTATGTTATCATGTGGGGCGTATGGGTGCATCCTAGTTACACGTTTTATTCAGGATTACATGGTGAATGTGGTGTGTGCCTTGCATCCTTCACAAGGAGCTGATCCCTCCTACCCATAAAATCAGTATATTAAATTAGAGGCAGCCCCTCTAATTTGCATGATGAGGTCACCCCTCCAATTATTCATGCACGGTGGATATTCATGACCTATATTGGCTAATGGTAAAATATGTTAAACAGTTTTCATAAGATAAACATAAGGCTTTTCAAACTATAAAACCAGTTTTATGAACATGTTCCAGGTTTTCCAGGACTTATACATTTCCGCTGCTATTAAGTCTTTGTTATGTTTTAGTCATTCATACTATGTCTATATCCGTGCACTGAGCGTTTTGCTCAGCCGTTACTTTCCTTTCCATGTCCCAAAACGGCAGGCACCCTGGGAAAGACTCGAGCATTTGGAGGCCGTGCATAGGATGGAAGCTGCTAGAGACTTCTTTTCCTTTTGCCTTTATATATTTATGCTCTTGTAGTCTTTCATTCATTTCTTTTGCTTATTATGTTTTGGGCTTATGTTTGGGAACCGATGTTTGATTCCGGTTATCCCTATGGTCATGTAATGTTTTATACATTTATCCTTGTATGCTTTGATGACACGCCATAATTACGCGTGACATTCCATTTATCAAAATGGGGTGTTACAAAAGGGGTCGAAGACTCAAGCATAGATGCTAGGTTTAAGATTTTGTAAAAAGATGTGACCTCCCTTAGGGGGAGATTGTTGGAAATACGTTTTTCCCAATAAAGTCCCGGTCACATCTTAGTTAGCATAGATCACGAGATATAGAATATTTAGAACTTTGTAACTTGGAGCGACCTCCCTTAGGGGGAGATTGTTGGAAATACGTTTTTACGTATTTATGAAGGATCGGTCGCTCCAACGATATATTAAATGTATTAGGCTCGTGATCCAGTTGTAAACAGTATAGCCCATATAGCCCACATGTAGGGTGGGCTATATATACCCCCTCCTAGCATGTTAGGAGGGGTGGCTCTTTCACTTTTCTCACTTTTATTTTAATAAATCTTACTTTCTCTCTCTATCTTTCTTTCCTCTCTTGTTTCTCTCTCTATACCCATCTTCTTCATCTTCCTCCTCCGTTAAATCAATAGATCTAATCATAGTTTACCAAATCCCAAGAAATCGTAGACCTTCATGAAACCTGTTTAAACTTGTTCATTTGAGTTTATTATAGCTTGTGTGTGCATTTGGTGAAGTTTGGCTGGCTGAATTGTGTTATAAGTGCTTATTGAACCATAACTGCTTATTTGTTCATGTCTGGGCTAGATCTGGTGATGTTTTGAATTAACTATACTAATTGGCTTATTGTGATCGTGTTTTTGTGGTTGTTGTTGACTCCTTATGATTAACTGATCATTTGGGTGCCCTTGTGAAACTTGAATCCACAAAAAAGTAACTAAAGACAAATAGTCAATTAAGTCAAGCAATGGAAAAAGTTTCCACTGCTCAACACCTAAAACTAGCCCCTGCTAGTGTTAATTTTCAGTTAGCTTATTTATAAGCCATATTGGCTTATCCAGACCTGCAACAGCTTACTTTTTGTGATCAATCTTCCTCATTTGACCCATTTGTTTGAACTGGAGCTTATCAAACCTTGTCTTTGACTTTTTGCTAGAAAACTCATAAAGTTGACTTTTAATTAAGTGCTTATTTGCTTATTTCAGCTTATTGAGTGAACTTATTTGAAAACTTTTTGTTGATTAAGCTTAGTTAAGTCATTTAAAAGCTTTTAAAACTTGAATCAGCTCTTGGGGTGGCCTAGAACTGGAAAACGACTATTTTGTCATTTTGTGAAGATAGCTTATTGCTTTTTCAGGCTTATTCCTTGTGCTTATTTCAAATTTCTTTTTACATAACTCTTAAGTAACTCAAAAGAAGCTTGTGTGTCTAATTTGAGCTTATGGCATCAGCTTATAGCTTAATAGGCCAAAAAGCCCATTAAGAATAAGCTTCTTTGAAATAAGCTAGCTTAAACTCATTTTCAGCTTTTGGGCCTTTAGAGTTTTGTGTTTAAAATCAAATTTTGAGTCAGATAGGAGTTTTTGGGCTTATTTGGACAACATTTTTCTTATTGGGCCTTAATAAGCCCATTAAGCTAACTGTTTGGACTTTTGGCCCATTCTAGGCCCATTAGGGGTATTTAGGTAATTTTAACTTCATTTCTGTGTTAATTAGGTTAAATTAAACTAGTTTGCACGTTTTTAGAATTTTTTTTAAATTTTGGATTTTTAATATTATTTTATTATTATTTTATTATTAAAAATTAAATTTTAGATTTTTCAAGTTTTTATATTTTTCTTAGGTTAAATACATTAAGTTAGGAATTTTACAGTTTTTAGAATATTTTTATTGTCCTTAGATTAATTTTTATAATTATTTTAAGTTTTAAGAGTTTTTAAATGTTTTTAAATAGATTTTATTAATTTTAAAATTTTCAAAAATAGTTTTAAACTAAGTTAAGTCATTTTAGAGGTTTACAATTGAAAAAATCTCATTTTGGGCTTTTTGTTAATTAAATTGATTTTTTGGGCTTTAATTAGCATTAAAAAATTATTATTTAATTAAATAAAAGGTTTGGGTGATTTTTTATTTTTTGTAAACTCTATTTACATTATTTAGGATTTATTGCAATTTTCTAGGAATTTTTAGGGTAAATTTTTAATTTTGTCACTTTTTACGGTTTTACGTGTACCACATTTCGTCTTAGTTTAATTCGTCATCGTAACCGTCATTCTCTTCTTACCTCATTTCTATTTCATCTCTCATAATCATAATCACATCATTAATCATCTCTTAACACACATACCAAGCCTCCTTGAGAACGATCCCCACTTTGGGTCATAACTTGTGGTTTTCCTAAATCACATATCGAAAAACCGATTCTCCTCATTTGCTTCATCTTGCAAGGCACTCATGTTACGAGACGACGATGACGAACCCATAGTGGCAACACTCGGTGTGTTACGAGGGTTGTAAACCTTAGACCTATTCTCAATGATTTTAAAGCCTCATCGGTCGTTTTGCACAAACAATTACCACCCGCGGCGGCATTTAAGTAATCTCGTTCATGATCATTAAGCCCATTATAAAAAGTGTCAATTTGATGCAATTCGGAAAAATCATGGTGTGGACATCATGTAACATTTCTTTAAATCTTTCCCAAGCCATAGAAAAATTCTCATTAGACCTTTAAGTAAATCGTGAAATCTCGTTTTTCAAATGTGTTGTTTTAGATGGTGGAAAAAATTGATTCACAAACTTAGAAACGAGATCACCCCACGTTAAAATCGAATTTGGGGGTTCTTTCTCGAGCCATATCTTGGCGGGTCCATCCAACGAGTATGGAAACAACATCATCTTAATGGCATCGTGGGGTACATCCTTAAACTTGCTAGTCGCAGTGAGACGATTTAATTGCCTAATGTGATAATGTGGGTTGTCTTTTTCGTGTCCGCGAAACTTGTTGGCTTGAAGCATATACATTAAACCCGTCTTGATCTCGAAGTTATCCGCAAGGATGGCGGGAATCACAATGGCCTCTCCAAAACCCTCGGTGGGTGCTTGAAGCAACTCCATCATAGTACGATTAGCCATGATAGCTTCTTGTTCTACAATAGGTTCCTCACTTGGAGTCTCTTCACTAGAAGGTGTTGGTGTGTTTTCCTTTCGATTACGACCTTTACGTGCACGTCTTGTGTAATAACCCGAGCTTAACGTCATTATTTATCCTAATTATATAACGGATTTTTAATTTCTAAGTAATGATGAGTATTATTATATTTGACGGTTTTAGTTAAAAACCGATAATGTGTGACTATAATTAATTGTTGTGACGACTGAAGAGTACTAATAGTGATCGCGATGCCGATGGATGCCCAAATATTATATTTTAGTATCGATTATTTCGATATTTGATATTTCTGAAATTTTTATTTCATTACGTATTAAGTCGATTCAAAATTTATTATTTCGTTTTGTATGCGTTTAATTATTAAAACGAACGATTTAACAAACGAGATTTATATTTTTATGAACCCGGGACGAAACAGGACTCTTGTAAATATTTTTAAAATTGAATGGAAGTCATTTCCCGCTTTTTAACTAATATTTACAACTTGGTCCACAAGAATGCACAAATTGCAAAATCTACCCTCCACCCACCATATATAAATGGAAAATAAATACACACATTCATTAAACAAACAAATTTTACTTCTCTCTTCCCTTGTTCTCTCTTGATGTCGCCACCCCCTCCATCAACAAACACCACCATATTTAATTTTTGAGCATGATCCATGAAAAACAAGTTAAAGTCACATGTTTAGAATTAAAAGGAGATCATTTTAGTATGATTTTTACTTACATGCATCAACTTTTATTTTTCAAATATTTTCATGATGATCAAGTAATGTTTGATCCGTTTTATTGTTGTAGGATGTGTTATTATTATTATATAATTTATTTTAATAGTTGCATGTTTGGTTTTTGATATGGGTTTTGAAAGGATGGATCATGAAAGTGATTTAGGGATGATATGAGATGTTATAGATGATGGGTATAACATATTTGAGGTGTTAATGATGATAAAAATGGGTCAAAATGGTTGTTGGTATGATTTTTAAAGAGTCGTTTTAGATCAGTAGGTTTAAGGCCATTATTCGTACAATGGCTGTTGATTAAAGTTTAATATTATTAGATATAGTTGTAGTAGTCGTCGAGACGCTCGTTTCGATATAGGATAGAGCTTTTAACTCCAAACGAGTCAAAAGTTATGTTAGTTTGATTATTCGTGTACAGGGAGACGAGTATTGACACAATACGAAATTGTTGTCAATATTTAGATCGAATCTCGGGGACTATAAGTTGAGTTTTAAAACTGATCAAAGGCTGTTGTTGGGTTCTAAACTTATCATTTTGAGTCTATTTTCAAAGTCAAGTGGCTATTTTCTAAATGGAAATGTTTAACAAGGTCAAAATGGTTTTACGATACAAGTGTGCAAAACTGTCCGGTTTTTAATGTCTAAAGATGTATCGAGCAGGTGGTTCTAAAATGTGAATCATTTAATGAAATTTAAACTGAGTCTTCTACAGATTATAAATGAGTTTGTCACCAAGTTTTGTCAAAAACGGAGTTGTTTAAGTATGGTAAAACAGCGTGTACTTTTGGTAAGTACCGGCTGAGTACTTTTTGGGAGGTACTTAACCTCGCGTCATAGTTTGAGACGAGAGGCTAATCTATTAGCTTCTCAAAGTTCTAAATGGATATAACTCTTATGTGTGGGTGTATATTCTGAGATTGGACACCCATTTAGGGTACTTGAACCGTGTTGATTTGGCATCTTGAGATGGATCAACATCGAAGGTGCTAGTTTGGAAAGCTAGTACATGTTGTGGGATTTAGAAGGAGTCACTTGCATTGATTGGTCATGTCTATGTACATACTATTTTGAGTCATTGATTTTATTATATTAAGTATGATTTGAAATACTTAAGTATGTTGCTAAGCGCGCACCTTATTTGTTAGGTGGTGGCTTTTGATGTGTATATATTTGGGAGGCATCTTCACTTCGGCGATCACTACTACTACCAGCTTTGTGTATTATATAAGGTAAGTCTATAGCCTCGCTTTTACACTATTTTGTAAATGGTTTTTAAACCCACGAGGGGGAATACATGTTTTTCATAAACTTGGAACACAAGTCTTTTATGGTATGCTTGTCCCTCTATGAATGGACCCGTGGTTGCCTTTAAATTGCATTAGGTGATTGCCTTTGTTAAAGCCTCAATTATGGACCGTTAATTAACCTATGATGGGTTAACCGCTAGTACAATTAATAGATCTATGGGGGAAGCCGCCCCGGTTCAGTTTGTGTGGACTTGTCACGGAAGCTTAGGCCCGGACCTCCACACTGTTTGAACATATTGTATTGAGAAGTCAGGTATACGGCAATGTACCAATAATCTGGAGGTAACCAACAATTAATAAATCTCTTGTCTTATTAGACCTAACGGAGTGTCTAAGGGCTCGGTTCCATGAGCTTAATGCAATTTATGCTATATACAATTATTATTGTTGATGCAAATTCTATGTTTGTTGCCTTCAAGTATGCCACAAACTTATAATCTTTGCTTGTGTTCAAATGATTTGTAAAACCTATAGACTTGTTCAACCTTTGTGTTGATGATTTTACACATGTATTTTAGGTAATCAAGATGGATAGCAGCGGAGCATGTGAGGAGGAAGTTGGTGCTTACTTGTCTAAATCTTTGTTTACTTTTCCATCCTATGAAATGAATAAACCGCTTTTAAGCATTTAATGTATTGTGATTGGTAACGGTTTTTGGGACCAACGCTACTCTGATTTTATATATATTGGGATGGGAAACTCTTTGGACAAGTTTGTATATTATTTTAACGTCTCATTTGAGGTCGTTGTCTATGATTGTGTGCGATGTGCTATTAGTAGCGCCCCGATGCGGTATTCCGCTGCGTGGTAATTTAGGGGTGTTACATCTTGCTTGATTTCGAGTTTGCATAAACGTCACGTACAACGTGGGGATGAGAAAGAAGATTCTTTTTGGTGTTTTTAACTTTTTCCAATTTTTTTTTTGTTTTTGATTGTTTTTACTTTTTTTGGATTTTGTGATGTATTACGTAGACAAAAATCTACAAATCTCTCCTCAAATCAAATCTCTTGATTAAAGGAGTCTCAAGGAATGAAAACGACCACGTGAAGTGAACGCCTTCGATGACTTTAGAACGTTGGTGGAACACCAAAACGTTCAAGAGGGTTTAATCAATTGAAACCAAGAAAATATATATGATATGTAGATAATACTTTGGTTGGCAAACCCTCGATTAGCCCTTTTTATATAAACACGCACAAGCAAGCGGAGAAACGAGGCGGCGCGAAGCACTTAAGAGCCTTTTTCTTTAGGGTATATTTTATAATACCCGCCTTATACCCACTTTATAGTTTGTGTTTATCAAAATTAAGCTTCTCGAAAGTAATTATCTATTTTGCCTTTTTTCTTTGTTTGAGATTCGAATACAATGATCGAGTGATGAAATCCCGAATCAAGGTTGTGTTTTCACACTTTTGGAATACTTGTGAATTTATTGTTTTACGTATACAATATAGTAATAATATTCACACAACAACGAAAAACCGATAATACGTATTAGTAGAGTTCTGCTAATACAATTATACTTATGGATAATATAAAAACAACAATTTTTCAAATCAAAACACAACACGCCTCCCCGGCAGCGGTGCCAAAATGATAGTTGTAAAATCACACTCGTTTAGGAAAACTAGGTAATAAGGGTAAGTATTAAACAAACGGTTTAGGAAAACCACTTGTAAATGACCCAAAGGGGAGAGTTCGTTCTCAAGGAGGCTAGTGTGTTGTGTAAAGAGATGATTAAAAGTTTGTGATTATGATTATGAGAAAAGAAAATAGAAAAATATGACGGTTATGAGAAAATTACACTAAGACGAAAAGTCGTGCACGTAAAACCGTAAAATATGACGAAATTTAAAAATTAACCTAAACATTCCTAGAAAATTACAATAAATCCTAAAAAATGTAATTATAGTTTACAAAAAATCAAAAATCACTCAAACCTTTTATTTAATTAAATAATAATTTTTTAATGCTAATTAAAGCCCAAAAAATCCATTTAATTAACAAAAAGCCCAAAATGAGATTTTTCACTTTGTAAACCTCTAAAATGACTTAACTACATTAAAAACTATTTTTGAAAATTTTAAAATTAACTAAAACTATTTAGAAATGATTAAAAACTATAAAAATCTTAAATTAATTCTAAAAATTAATTAAATGACAAGAAAATTAATCTAAAAGTTTTAAAATTCCTAACTTAATGTATTTAAGCTATGAAAAATGAAAAACTTGCAAAAATCTTAAATTTAATTTTTAATAATAAAATAATAATAAGATAATATTAAAAATCCAAAATTTATAAAAAAAATCCTAAAAAGTTACAAACTAGTTTATTTTAACCTAATTAAACAGAAAATGAACTTGAAATACCAAAAATACCCCTAATGGGCCTCCAAATTAGCCAAACAGTGAAACAGACCCTTAATAGGCTTAGATTTGGCCTAATGAGAAAAAGTTCACAAAAATGGCCCAAAACTTCAAGATAAGCTTAAAAATCAATTTTAAACACAAAATTTCAAAGGTCCAAAAGCTGAATGTGTAAAACCCGCATGCTTTTATCATGAATAGTACCCTTAAGATCGTACGTACTAGATTTAAACTTTCCTAATATAGCATGATTACGATTACGTGTTAGGATTTTACGTATTACATACGTGTTAGAACACGATAAGTATTTACTACGCATGAGCACGTAATAATTATTTAACAGTAATTAATCACGAACATGCGATCATGAAATCATGAACGTAATTAAATCACGGGCTAATATTAATTACGTATATATATTTATTACGAACACGAATAAATATATTAAGTCACGATCAATAACTAATTAAAACACGTAAAACACGAACACGAGAACACACGAGAACACACCAATATTTTAGACACGGAAAAACATTCGGGTTACCCCTTGTGGGCCCCATTACCACGAAATAGGGAGGGAGGATGGGCTTAGCCCATCAAATTTTACTAAAAGGGGTTTAAGGGATTTTCACTACTCATTTAGTTTTACAGAAGATTTAGAAAAAAACCCTAAAAACCCTCCTCCTTCTCCTCTTTGTGCCGCCACCTTAAGAACACCACAAGGAGGTGGTTTGTGATCTTGGATCTTGGAAATTAAGTTGGTGATCGTGTTTGTTCTTCGTTCCCTTGATCCACTAATACGGTAAAACCTTTTTAAACCTTTTCTTTTAATTTAATCTTTTTATTAATTATGAACATGTGATGTTTTTATAAAAACATATTAATTAATCATAGATCTAACATGTTTTGATGATTAATTAAATCAAAGGGTCGATTTAAGGGGTGTTTTGTTTTGGCCGCAGGCTGCAACCGACCCCAAGGGGGTTTCGGTTTGCTTAGCCGACCACCACCAAAACCATATGGTCTTGGTTGGTGCGTGTGGGTCCCACGGCAGCAAGGGGTACCCCGATTTAGTTCGGGGTACGGTGTCGATTCATGTCCGGTTCATGTTTTTAAGCCTAGATCTGGTTCATGGTGTATGCTAGTTTTTTTATGCTTATGAACTTATGTTAAAATTAAATTAATAAATGATGTAATTAATTTAATAACATGACTTAGGTTAAATAATTATTAATAATTATGAAATTATCTTAACCTAAGTATTAATATTTAAGACTTATAATTAATTAATTATTTTAAAAACCATGGATATAATTAATTAATTAACATGACTTAGGTTATATTATTAATATTTAATAATACATATTTAACCTAAGTATTTAATATATTTAATTAAAACATGTTATACTTTAATTAAATATTATAACCTATAGTTTAATTAAATTACATGAAATAATTATTAAACTATACAATATATCATATGACTTAGGAAATAATCATGAAAACACTTAGGCTTATTTACTTAGCTTATTTAAGCAGCTTATTTCTTATTATAGAAACTTTCTATTTTTAGAAACTTAATTAAATAAGGCAGCTAATTTATTTATGGAAACCAGCTATTTTTAGAAACTTATTTAATTAAGGCAGCTAATCTATTTATGGAAACTTTCTATTTTTAGAAACTTATCTATTTTAAGCAGTAAATCTATTTTTGGAAACTTTCTATTTTTGGAAACTTTCTATTTTTGGAAACTTTCTATTTTAGGAAACCTACTATTTTTGGAAAGTTACTTATTATTAAACAGTAAGTATAATAACACATGAAGTACCAGAAATACTTAATCAGATTAAGCAGAATATAAGATTTAATACAGTTTAAGGCTTTAAACAGTAAAACATAGTAAGAACACATAAAATAAGCTAAGACATGATATAAAACCAGCTATGTATTTAGTTAGCAGATACTTATTCATGTACGTATTTATGTAGCACTAGTGTTTCGGAAGTAGGATTCTCGCAGTTCATCGTTCTCGTTCACTGGACATAAGGTACGGATTCCCGTCCTTTCAGTATGGACATTCTTTCCTTATTAGGATTCCTCGTATGCAGCCAACTGTTTTGCCGTAGTATAAGTATGAGTTTGATTGCTTATGTTTAATTAATATTACCTATAGCCATATACATGCATGACCAGTTTCACCTAGTTATGGAGGTACCATAACCATAACATTAGAGGCACTGATGTTATGACTTCACCACGGCGGAGTGATTGCTCGTGGCGTCCCTTCAGCTTTTGGCCATTTATTTATATTTATCATGTGGGGCGTATGGGTGCATCCTAGTTACACGTTTTTATTCAGGATTACATGGTGAATGTGGTGTGTGCCTTACATCCTTCACAAGGAGCTGATCCCTCCTACCCAAAAACCAGTATATTAAATTAGAGGCAGCCCCTCTAATTTGCATGATGAGGTCACCCCTCCAAGTATTCATGCACGGTGGTTTTTCATGACCTATATTGGCTAATGGTAAAATATGTTAAACAGTTTTCATAAGATAAACATAAGGCTTTTCAAACTATAAAACCAGTTTTATGAACATGTTCCAGGTTTTCCAGGACTTATACATTTCCGCTGCTATTAAGTCTTTATTATGTTTTAGTAATTTATACTATGTCTATATCCGTGCACTGAGCGTTTTGCTCAGCCGTTACTTTCCTTTCCATGTCCCAAAACGGCAGGTACCCTAGGAAAGACTCGAGCATTTGGAGGACGTGCATCGGATGGAAGCTGCTAGAGACTTCTTTTCCTGTTGCCTTCATATATTTATGCTTGTGTAGTCTTTCATTCATTTCTTTTGCTTTATTATGTTTTGGGCTTATGTTTGGGAACTGATGTTTGATTCTGGTTATCCCTATGGTCATGTAATGTTTTATACATTTATCCTTGTATGCTTTGATGACACGCCATAATTACGCGTGACATTTTCATTATCAAAATGGGGTGTTACAATTATGGTATCAGAGCCAAGGCTTCGACCTGTAGGCTCTAAAACTCGACATGTGACTAGTGGGTAGTCACCAGGAGCTTCCTAAGCCAACGTTTGTTATTCCACGTATTGATGTTTTCAGCGTATTGTTGTTTTAACCATGATGTTTTAAGCACCTTGAGGTTTTAACCTTGATGTTTTCATCGATATTGTTTTACTAATATAGATGGACAACCGTCATTCATATTTAGTTATGTGTCATTGTTTCATGCATAATGTTCCTCGTGAACTGTGGCTATGTGGACTGAACCCCAGTAGTTCATAATTAGTCACATTAAATTTTTCTGATAAGTTTTAATGGATGAGTTTCATTTATTTATGTATCATTGTTGCAGGGATTATGACTAAGTAATGGTTGGTACAGGACTGGCCCTATTTAGTCGCATGTGCTTTTATCGAAACTTTTAACTTTGGGACCGACCCATAGGCGTCCCCTCGCCATGTCTTTTGTTTTGGAACCGACCCATAGGCGTTCCCTCGCACATATAAAGGTTTTATAAACTACATTACGCATTCATGCATTGTTTTTCATGCATAAAACTTTTCTCATGATTTAAATTGGCATAAATTGTTTTTCATGTCCCCTCATAAGTTATTATGTTTTTATGTCAAGTATGTTTTCATACTGTCATGGTTAACTTCAGTTTCATGCTGATTATGTTATACACTTCTTCGTGATAGATGGTTTCATGTTTCTTCATGATAATTCCATCTTCATGTTGATTATGTTTTACGCCTCTTTTGTTATTTACGTTGCCCCGCAAGACATTGTTAGATTTATTGAATCCTGCTTTCATGATAGTCATGGTTAGTTTTCATTGATCATGCTGTCAGGCAAATCATCGTTGAATTTTGTGTAACCACACTTTAACGTTTCCATTACAACCAGAATGATGTCTATGCTAATACTGTCAGGTCATCATGATGGTTTTCCTAATCGTTTAACCAATATACTTTCCTTAAATCATGATAAATGATCGACCCCATACCGATCATTTCATGTGCATTCCACGTGTACTCCACGTACCGTATTTCATGTGTATTACACGTACCTTAATCCATGTGTATTTCACTTGCAATACTTCACGAGTATTCATTAGTCGATTCTGAATCACCTAAGGCGTATTTTCAATTGCTGATATTCTGCAAGATTGCTGATGCCGCTCATAACTGGGAGATGTTATTAAGGGTTGATGCTGCTGACGTTCGGAGACGCTACGAGATGCTGATGTTGTTCACAACCTGGAGATCCTACTAGACTAAGACAAAGGCGTCGGAGAAAGCAATTGGACGAGAAGATGCTTCACCATCAAACAATTTCCATCAATCATTGTCCCTAATTCTTAGTTACATGTCACACGTCATTCGGCTGTCATTTCAGCCATATGAGTGCAAACCGGTACCAGTCGGCCACTTAGCTGAATAGTTACATGAATCACGGTCATGAGAATGACCGTCATGGAACTGACAGACAGGACGATAGTAACCACTACTATGACAGAAACTATCCTAGAAATCGCAACCGAGGCTCCAGCCGCGGACGTGATCAGACATACAAATTATCAGTAGTCCAACCGATCCGCCAATTCTGGCATAATAACCTTATATTGTGGTTATATTTGTTTCACATCTCGAGACACATGTCAAGACATCAGTCAAGACACATGTCTCACGTATACTTTCTGAAGACACATGTCAAGACATCAGTCAAGACACGTGTCTCACGTAAACCTTCTAAAGACACATGTCAAGACACCAGTCAAGACATATGTCATGCTTATAGTTCCAAGACACGAGTCAAGACACATGACTCACGTCCAACTATGGAACATTTCTAAGAAATTCAGGGTACCCTCCAAGGGTATATCTATTATGTTGTGCCATGTATTAATCAGGCCACAAGAATTTCAATACCATTATCGGCGTATCAGTGAGAACTGTCACGTTGCCGATGTCACTTTCATTCTTTCACCATACTTCATATATTCATGACCATGAAGGACGCCTTTCGTATTCCCACGTATATGAAGGCTTTCCTTCAGCTTAATGATGAGATCCAAGCTGCTAACGCATTCCCTCGGACAGACACGAGATGAATTTTATCCTAATTATGTACTATGAACAGCACACCATGCTACGATTCATAATTATGTACAGTAATGTTCAGGCTCCTGAATACATTCAGCTCGATTTTCCATCAGGAAAATCTGTACAAATTATCTATGCTTTACAAGCATGTGCGTTGTTAGCCATGGTCGCTAAATTTTCTAGCTGTCAGTAAGATACGACCACTTAATTCTTTTACGCATAGCCAGTTGATTATTCCAAAGTCTTCCTATACATTCCAGAAGAACCTACAAGGAGAAGGATGGTACCATGAGATTATGTGTCGACTACCGTCGACTTAAACAAATCACCATTCATGACCGTTATTCTCCTCCAGATATTGACAACATGTCCAATCAACCGTATGGTGTTAATCACTTTTCCAAGATCGAACTCATGATCATGCTGCCAACAGTGACGAATGAAACAGCAGGACATGTCCATGACTGCTATTCGTACACGACTCGGTCATGCTAGATTTATGATTTTGAATTAGTCTCATCAATGCTCCAACGGCATTATAAGAATGAGATTCCATGAACTCATAGCAAATTCATCAGTGTTTTCATTGAGGATAACCTGCTTTCCTTTAAGCCTAGAAGAAGAACAGGAAGACCATATCTGCACTATGTTGCAAATCCTATGACAAGAGAAATTTCACCCTGGAAATTTTTCCAATATCAATTTTGTTTGATTACAGTGACACGCTGGATCACATGGATTTGCATGGTTAATCTTACCATGACTCTGCTTATGGCGTAAAGGAGAGAACCCTACACTACATTAGGTGTTCTAGAAAATCCTACGCTAGGAGAAGTCTAGATTCAGAGACTCAGTGTTTCGCAAACTCCTATGTATCAAGTTCTACGAAGCAAGATACAGTTACGTTCATATCTAGGTACCTGACATACCAATAGGTTAAGATAGGACACCAACAAACTGGGATGGTTTTCATCATCTGAAATGGTGAATTGAAATGGGACAAGATCTCCACGGATTTTGGCTACCAGTTTAACGCAAACTCCGAAGAAGCATGATGGTATCTGGTTTATTGTCAACAGTTTGATCAAGTCTGCAGAATCCTTACATCCGTACGGATTTCAGAACAAACAGATTTATCGGACACATTCCACGCCAAGGCTTATCCGACCACTTGGTAATCCCTCAGTTATCGGGTCAGACAAAGATTCACAATTGTGCTCCTTATTTACTTCATGTCCTCATTCTGATTCCACGACTTGCTTTCGCGCTCGCGTTCATGACACTATTCACGTTCATGATCGTATTTTGGTTTACGATTTTACGTTCATTTCATTTCTCATTATGGGTAGTTTGCAAGAACTTGAGAGACCAGACCCAAGTTTAGTATAACTCCCTATCCTCAGATAGACGTTTCTCGTCATAATCTATGTCTCACCTTCTAGCGTTTGTCGTTACCCGCCATTATATTCTATGATCACGATATGTTTCACATGTCATGTTCATTCCACGTTCCTCATATCATGATCAAGATATGTTACACGTATCAGGGATCACGATATGTTTACTCATACTACACTCGCCATATCTCCACGTAGCACGTTCAAAAATTTTCACGTATCACGTTCAAAAAATTTCACGTACTACGTTTCTATATGTCTCGCGCATCGTTGCTAGTTATCGGTTAAGTTTGATTGTTTTGCACCATAATGTTTCAGTTACTCTTACACGTTAATTCTTATTCCTCGATCGAATTTAGGGGATCTACCTTACGTTGATAACCAAGAACTTCTTCGTATTCCAAGTCAAGGTCAGGAGGACCAAGACTTATCATTCGTGTCAAGATCTTATAAGGAACCGTTCCAAGAGGGAAGCCACTTGGAAACGGACAAGTTCATCCGGACTTCTTATCCGTTTTCTCTTATCAATTAGATATGTCCTTTCAGCGACGTCACGTTCCATGTCCTTTTTAGACATGTCACGTTCCGCGTTCTTTCTGCCAGATCACCTGCACGTTAAATTATCTTACATACCCTCTCAGTTTGATTCGGGTATGTTTCTCTTTCAGTTACGTTATCTATAATTCGGGGACGAATTATTCTTTTTAGGGGGGAAGAGTTGTAAAACCCGCATGCTTTTACCATGAATAGTACCCTTAAGATCGTACGTACTAGATTTAAACTTTCCTAATATAGCATGATTACGATTACGTGTTAGGATTTTACGTATTACGTACGTGTTAGAACACGATAAGTATTTACTACGCACGAGCACGTAATAATTATTTAACAATAATTAATCACGAACATGCGATCATGAAATCATGAACGTAATTAAATCACGGGCTAATATTAATTACGTATATATATTTATTACGAACACGAATAAATATATTAAGTCACGATCAATAACTAATTAAAACACATAAAACACGAACACTAGAACACACCAATATTTTAGACACGGAAAAACATTCGGGTTACCCCTTGTGGGCCCTATTACCACGAAATAGGGAGGGAGGATAGGCTTAGCCCATCAAATTTTACTAAAAGGGGTTTAAGGGATTTTCACTACTCATTTAGTTTTATAGAAGATTTAGAAAAAAACCCTAAAAACCCTCCTCCTTCTCCTCTTTGTGCCGCCACCTTAAGAACACCACAAGGAGGTGGTTTGTGATCTTGGATCTTGGAAATTAAGTTGGTGATCGTGTTTGTTCTTCGTTCCCTTGATCCACGAATACGGTAAAACCTTTTTAAACCTTTTCTTTTAATTTAATCTTTTTATTAATTATGAACATGTGATGTTTTTATAAAAACATATTAATTAATCATAGATCTAACATGTTTTGATGATTAATTAAATCAAAGGGTCGATTTAAGGGGTGTTTTGTTTTGGCCGCAGGCTGCAACCGACCCCAAGGGGGTTTCGGTTTGCAGCAAGGGTTACCCCGATTTGGTTCGGGGTACGGTGTCGATTCATGTCCGGTTCATGTTTTTAAGCCTAGATCCGGTTCATGGTGTATGCTAGTTTTTTTTTATGCTTATGAACTTATGTTAAAATTAAATTAATAAATGATGTAATTAATTTAATAACATGACTTAGGTTAATTAATTATTAATAATCATGAAATTATCTTAACCTAAGTATTAATATTTAAGACTTATAATTAATTAATTATTTTAAAAACCATGGATATAATTAATTAATTAACATGACTTAGGTTATATTATTAATATTTAATAATACATATTTAACCTAAGTATTTAATATATTTAATTAAAACATGTTATACTTTAATTAAATATTATAACCTATAGTTTAATTAAATTACATGAACTAATTATTAAACTATACAATATATCATATGACTTAGGAAATAATCATGAAAACACTTAGGCTTATTTACTTAGCTTATTTAACCAGCTTATTTCTAATTATGGAAACTTTCTATTTTTAGAAACTTAATTAAATAAGGCAGCTAATTTATTTATGGAAACTAGCTATTTTTAGAAACTTATTTAATTAAGGCAGCTAATCTATTTATGGAAACTTTCTATTTTTAGAAACTTATCTATTTTAAGCAATAAATCTATTTTTGGAAACTTTCTATTTTTGAAAACTTTCTATTTTAGGAAACCTGCTATTTTTGGAAAGTTACTTATTATTAAACAGTAAGTATAATAACACATGAAGTACCAGAAATACTTAATCAGATTAAGCAGAGTATAAGATTTAATACAGTTTAAGGCTTTAAACAGTAAAACATAGTAAGAACACATAAAATAAGCTAAGACATGATATAAAACCAGCTATGTATTTAGTTAGCAGATACTTATTCATGTACGTATTTATGTAGCACTAGTGTTTCGGAAGTAGGATTCTCGCAGTTCGTCGTTCTCGTTCACTGGACATAAGGTACGGATTCCCGTCCTTTCAGTATGGACATTCTTTCCTTATTAGGATTCCCCGTATGCAGCCAACTGTTTTCCCGTAGTATAAGTATGAGTTTGATTGCTTATGTTTAATTAAGATTACCTATAGCCATATACATGCATGACCAGTTTCACCTAGTTATGGAGGTACCATAACCATAACATTAGAGGCACTGATGTTATGACTTCACCACGGCGGAGTGATTGCTCGTGGCGTCCCTTCAGCTTTTGGCCATTTATTTATATTTATCATGTGGGGCGTATGGGTGCATCCTAGTTACACGTTTTTATTCAGGATTACATGGTGAATGTGGTGTGTGCCTTGCATCCTTCACAAGGAGCTGATCCCTCTTACCCAAAAACCAGTACATTAAATTAGAGGCAGCCCCTCTAATTTGCATGATGAGGTCACCCCTCCAAGTATTCATGCACGGTGGTTTTTCATGACCTATATTGGCTAATGGTAAAATATGTTAAACAGTTTTCATAAGATAAACATAAGGCTTTTCAAACTATAAAACCAGTTTTATGAACATGTTCCAGGTTTTCCAGGACTTATACATTTCCGCTGCTATTAAGTCTTTATTATGTTTTAGTCATTTATACTATGTCTATATCTGTGCACTAAGCGTTTTGCTCAGCCGTTACTTTCCTTTCCATGTCCCAAAACGGAAGGTACCCTAGGAAAGACTCGAGCATTTGGAGGACGTGCATCGGATGGAAGCTGCTAGAGACTTCTTTTCCTGTTGCCTTCATATATTTATGCTTGTGTAGTCTTTCATTCATTTCTTTTGCTTTATTATGTTTTGGGCTTATGTTTGGGAACCGATGTTTGATTCCGGTTATCCCTATGGTCATGTAATGTTTTATACATTTATCCTTGTATGCTTTGATGACACGCCATAATTACGCGTGACATTTCCATTATCAAAATGGGGTGTTACAGAATGTGAGCTTATCACAGCTTATTTCAAAACAGCTTATTCTTAATGGGCTTTTTGGCCCATTTAGCTATAAGTTGATGCCATAAGCTGAAATTTGAAACACAACCTTCTCTTGACCTAATTAAGCTGTTTGTAAAAAGAATTTGTGAATAAGCCCAAGAAATAAGCCTGAAATAAGCAAAAGCTCTCTACAGAAAACGACAAAATAGTCGTTTTTGAGTTCTAGGCCACCTCAAAAGCTGATTCAACTTGCAAAAGGTTTTAAATGACAAAACAAAGCTTAATCAAAAAAAAGTTTTTCAATAAGCACACTCAATAAGTTGAAATAAGCAATAAGCTGTTTTGAAAAAGACAAAATAGTCGTTTTCTAGTGAAAAGCTAAAACCAAAAGCTGTAAACTTCAAAACTGATTAATAAGCTCAAAATATTAAGATTTATCACAAAAAATAAGTTGTTGCACAATAGAATAAGCTAGATGACTTAAAATTAAGTTGTTAACCAATTTACACTAGCAGTGGCTAGCAGCAAGGGAAAGGAGTTCCCACTGCTTTGACTTTTTGACTTTGCTTTTTAGAGAGATTCACTTGATTATTTTGGACAATAAGGGCACCCCTACAACCAGTGAGATGTAGGGAGTCACAATCAAGAAGAAAAACACAAAATCACTTAGCCAAATGATACAGTTTAATCAATTAGTCCACAGACATGTAATAAGCAGATCTGGTGATATAAGCTAATGTTTAAGCTACTATAAGTTGACCACAGTCCACCAAATGCATACACAATCTCAATATAACTTAGTGACACACAAATTAACTCATTTCATGCAATGATTCCAAGTTTAGAACAAGATTCAAGCATAAACAAGTCACTGATGAACAAAGAACAGACAAGAACAATGTTTGTTGAACTACTTGACACCAAATCCAATTTCAAGGCCTCAGATCTGTTACTCAGGTTGCAATATGTAACACCCCACTTGGATAAGTGGACCGTTACGTGTATTTATGGCATGTCATCAAAGCATAAGGTAAATGTCCTAAAACATTAAATGACCATAACGGAAATACCGGAATCAAACATCGGTAATCCAACCTAAGCTCAATACATGAAAAAATAAAATACTGAAGAAAGGATTAAACAATGTCCAAATAAGCAGAATAAATTAATTTCATAAAATAAGAAGTCTGGATAGCTTCCATCCCAAATGCACGTGCTCTCAGAATCCTAAGAGCGTCCCGGTGTACCTGCCGTTAGAACATGAAAGGAACTACGGCTGAGCATAACGCTCAGTGAACGGATATAAAACATGATAAGAATATACTGAATGAAACAGGCGATAGAATACTGAAGCTGTAAGAATGATATGTAACATGGGGTAGAAACACTGCATAAAATCTGAGAAACCTGGTTCATATATACTGATACTGAAATATAACTATTAATTCTGAAAACATGCATTTACTGTATTTTGTTTGCCGGAGCTTATATATGTCACGTGCTGTAACAACCGTGCATGAACATCTGGAGGGGTGACCTCATCATGCTATAGAGGGGTGACCTCTAAATAAACTGTGCTGGGTGGAGGGATCAGCTCCAATGTGAAGGATGTAGAGCACACACCACATTTACCCTGATAACTTGTAACACATATAAGCCTAGGATGCATCCATACGCCCCACTAATAATACTAATAAAATGGCCAAGCTGAGCTGAGTGGGACGATGCAGGATATCACTCTCCTGCATGTGAGTCACGACACCGGTGCCTCTAGTGTCGTGGTTACGGTACCTCCGTAACTAGTACATAAACTGGTCGTGCTTGTATATAATGCTCAGGCAATTTATTTAGTTATTAACATGATTACTGATAAACTTAAACATATACTGGGGAAAACATTTGGCTGAAGACGGGAAATCCTAATCATGCATAGAAAGGAAGTCCTTACTGAAAGGACGGAAAATCCGTACCTCGTGTCCAGTAATGAAATAAGAACGAAAGATGAAAGATATACTCCGACTTCACGGTTACTACATAAATAACAGACGTGAATGAGTTAACTGGTTACTGTTTACTATTACTGATTCTCATATGTTCTTAGTTTAATTTAATTTATACTTGTATTACTGTTTGTATATAATCTGGTAAGTTCTGACTGTTCGATAATGTTACTGATAAATCTGACTGTTCTTTGAATATTTACTAAATAACGTATATCCTGTGTTTCTGATTACTGTAAATTTTATTATACTCTGATTATGGTATTATACTGCATTCTGATATTATAATATTACAATAGATAGTAACATGCCATAAATAGAAAGTTTCCTGAATTAGAAAGTTTCCTAAAATAGAACGTTTCCAGAATTTTCTCAAAAAATGGTTTCCTGAATTATTAATTCATTTAATTAAAATCATAGGTTTTTAATAAAATAAAACTAGTTAAATCATTGATAATTTAATTTACTAAATAAATAAATGAAAGAATTACCGTTTTGCTAACATTACGATATGAAACTTAATTTATTAAATGATTTGATGTTAATAAGATAAAGTCCCTTATTTTCATTTTTCAAACGCGCACCCGAAACCCGAGTCAAAATCTTCCCGAGACACTATGTCTCGGGTCAACCTAAACCGAGGCCCAACCGCCCTTGGCTGTGGTCCAACAGCGGTTCCCATTGCTTATTATAAGTTCCCACTGTTTGATTTCGTTCCCACTGTTAGTTACCAGTTCCCACTGCTAGTTATGTGTACCCCCTGCTGGTTATGTGTACCCCCTGCCATGTGTTATATTCCCACCGTTAATGTTCTACACCCAGTTTATAAACCCAAACGCCCCCTTATTTCCTGTACCTGCAGTTTACAAACCCAAACGCCCCTGTTTGGCTTTTGGTCGCTGCTGTCAACCACAAAACACCTCCGGACTAACCCAAACACCCCGCTGTGATTTGGGTACCCACTGTTTTAACAACCAAACACTCCCCTGTGGTTTTTGGTTGCTGCCGTCCAACATAAACCAACCCGCACCCCCTTTTGGTAGCGACCTGGCTCAAAACAGCCACACCGAGACTTATTGTCTCGGTTTCTTTCTGATTTTACATAAAACCCGACACCCCCTTATCTCAGTTTATGATTACACATTTTTTTATACAATTGCTCTTGATTAGAAGATAACTCGTGAATAAGAAAAGGGATCACATACTTATCGTTATAGGATTAAGGAGACAATGATTCTTGTAGCTAATCGCAGATCAGCAAACAATAACAATAAACGATTCTTGTTTTTTTTTTCTACCTGGCGGCACCTCAACTCCCAAACCCTACGTTTTTGTTTTATTATTTTTTTTTTCGTTACTGTCTGTGCAAAAGAGGGGTATGCCCCGTTTTTTTTTCTTTTAAGTCTTGCTGGGCTTAAAGCCCATTTGTCCTTTTTTTTTTCTAGCCGCAGTCCAAAGAGAACCCAATATCAATTGTCTAATACTTTTGTTCCGTTTAACATTTAACTCGCTCTTTCGCGTTTTAAATTTTCTGAAACGTATTATCTCTTCTGTATGTTAAAATGATACATTCATAATATTTTCTGAACTATATGAATAGTTTTTTTTTTAAATTAAAACTGCGTATTTAATATTCTAGATTTTAAATACGGGTTTTACAATTCTTCCCCTCTAAAAGAATAATTCGTCCCCGAATTAAAGATACGACTATACTGGGTTTTACAATTCTTACCCTCTAAAAAGGAGAAATTCGTCCTCGAATTAAAGGTACTAAGCTGATGAAGTTATAAGAACTGAAAGAGCATGTAAACTGAAAAGAAAATAAGCTGAAGGATAATTTGTCTTCTAATAGACATAATGTCGTTGATAGGTTTAAACCTGACATGACTGAAATGATCATGTAACGTGACATGGCTGAAGAGAACATGGAACAAGACATGACTGAAAGAACTTAACTGGATTAATTGAAGGAAAATGGATGAGAGGTCCGGATGGACTCCTCCGTTTCGAGTGGTCTCCCGCTCGAAACGATTCCTTCAAGGTCTAAACATAATAATAAAAAAAATATTGGTCCTGATGACCCTGTCCTGATGATGCTGAATAGTTTCTGGTTCCATACTTAAAATGGATTTTTTTTTTGAATCTGATAGAATGAATAAGTTATAGCATGTAAGGTACATGAAACGGTACGTATAATTATCCTGAAAAGATAACATTTATATCTCTGAGTAAGATGCTGAAATATATATAGGGATGAACTTCGTGAACAATTGTGAACGTGCTACGTGAGCAATTGTGAACGTGGTTCGCGATTATATAAGGAACGTTGTGCATGAAGTATATCGTGAATGGAAATACGTGAAACATACTGTGAACGTGATACTAGAACACATCATGAACGTATGCTGACTGGGGACGGAATGCCAAACGATACGACTTGAGACGTGAAACGTCATCCTGGGTATGGAAAAGTTGTGCTAAACTTAAGTCTGGTTTCTTAATCTTTCTGTAATCGAATTCGGTAATAAATTGTGAAACGTGTATTGCGTAATGGCACACGAACTTGAACGTGCACCATGTTATGAATGCTAACGTGAGCTTAAATCATGAGATAACACAAAACATGAACTTAAACAGAACCATACTGCGAATGAGACTAAATGTGAAAGTGAAAAATAAACGTGAACGTAAATATGAACGTACATGTGATCGTGAACATGAACGTAAGCGCGATTCGCGAACGCTAATTTCAATCTAACAAGATTGTTGGTGGAACACTTTGGAATCATACGATCTATTGCTGAATTTCCTGCAGATTTCTTACTGCGTAATCGTTTCGGGTAAACAAAGACGTGTAGGCTGGGTTAACTGGTTAACAACGACTTAGATAGCATCAAGCTTTGTCTGAGTCTGTGATAACTGACAACAACCTCCATGGGATTTTATCTCATTTCCGTTACGAAAATTCTAATGGTTGTAATAACTCATTAGCATGTCGGTGTACTATCTTGAACCTGCAGTAGGTCAGGCATCTAGATATGAACATAGCTGCATTAATGTGCGATGCGGATTCTATCAAAGTTTTGTCTGGGATTATGGAACATTCTGGTGGAAATCTGGTTGAATAGTCATAAAACATTCTTAGTGAGAACTGTCGGCAATTTCTGCGATAGTAGTCAAGTGAGTTCTAGAAAATTTTGTACTTCGTTCATAGTCGTCAGTCGGGACCATCAGGTGATGGCCTTCACCTTCGCAGCATTGTTTGAAACTTCTTTCTGCTAAGGTAGAATGTTCAGAAATTCCACCTTGTTCAATTTGAATTCATATCTGGAAAGTTGTATATAAAATTTTCTCCTATCAAAGATTATGTACAACTATGAGAAGATGATTCCCGTGTTCTTCTTTAAAATTTAGCAGATCAGAATGTGATCAATGAATATACTGACGATTTTGTCTGCGAAGTCGTAAAATAAAATTTATTCATAAATTTCATACTATAGCTGGGGAATTAGGGAGCCCAGACGTATAAGTCAAAATTTATAGAGACTGCGACGTGTTCAACAGAAATCTGAAAAACATCATGTTCTTCTCTCACCACTTCTAGTGGCAGGGTCGCGAATTGTTCTGGGAATTATTTAAGATATCGTAGCAGGTCAGGTAAACCTACTATTTATGGAATGAGCATTGATTAAGAATGGTGATCTTGTAAAAAAAATAAAAAATTTCAGTGGTCGATACATGATCTCATGATACCGGTCTTCCTCCTGATAGATAGAAATGACACACTTCCTGGTGGTACGCCAGGGCGAATAAAGCCTCATTCCGGTAATCCTTGCAGGAAATGATGCAACCCTTTTAACTTAGATGCAACTCTTGAATCAAGATTTTTGGAAACAGGCACTATTCTTGAGAGAAGCTCGATGTTAAAGTATGTCTCGTAGTTAGGAAGGAATTTCTAGAATGACATCTGGAAATTTTGTTATAATCTACTGATCATGGATTCGTGGAATTTTAGAAGTGAATTTATAACTGGTAGTTAAAAGTCTTCGTAGCTATGGACTGATAAGTCACGCGCTTGTAAGGCAGAAATAATTTGTACAGATTTTCCTGGCAGAAAGTATAATGAATATTGGGGATTTAGTAAGACGGATCTCGTCGTTAACTGAAGGTAAGACTTAAATAAATATGGTGATACTGTTGAGTCCTTTCTGACTGAGAGGCAGGTAACTATCTGATTTGAGATAAAGCTGACATAGGAATAAGTGAAGCAAACATAGCAGATCCTGCTGAATGTATTTGTCTGTAACCCAACAGAATAAACACTGCATGTCTAACCTGAATAATACACTAGTGGTGGTGACTGAACTTTAAATGATCTTATTCATGCGTGGTATAATAGAACGGGTATACCCCTTTCTGAAAGGTACCCTGAATTACTAAGGGTCTCGCTTGGAAGCATACTAGAGTTAGGAGTTCTGACTCGTACTCTGAGAAGATATTCGTATGACGTGTATAATGACTGGTGTCCTAGTGTCTCCTGAAACAATACTTGAGAATTGTGTCTTGACTGTTTTCTGGACATGTATTTTAATGGATGAACCTGTACAAGGCGGAAAATATTTGGTAACTGCTAGGATTGGCGGACCGGTTAGACTACTGACCTCTTGTATTTCTGGTCACGTCCGTGCCGGAGTTCCGATGGTTACTGACTGAGTAATTATAAGTACGATGGTTGTCACTACTGCTTTGTCTGTCAATTTATGACGGTCATTATCATGACCGTGGTTCATGTAACTATTTTGCTGAGTGGTCGGCTGGTTACCGGTTCCCACTCTTCTGAATGAAAGTAAGCTGGGTGAAGTGTGACAATCTAACTGAGGAAGTAAAAGCACAAAATAGAATGGTAGTGTCTGATGGTTGAATTTATTCTTGTCAGAAATTTCAAATTTATAGTTTTCGTCCTCGTTCCGCAGTCTTCATAGTATAAACGGCATCAGCACCTTGAGAAATCTCCAAAGTTCAGCAGCATCCGCATTTGTGAGGTCTTCAAAGTGTTATCAGCATCAGCATCTAGCAAAATCTTCAACTCACGAGCAGCATCAGCAACTGGTAAAATATCGACAAGTGGAGACGCTTGAGATGATTGAGGATCGGTTAGCAATATCCATGGGGTAGGGTACCTGGAGTACACCTGGCTATTGTACATGAAGTACAAAATGAATACTGCACATGGAGCAAATCTGAGACACTGTACGTAGAGTACACGTGAAATCTTGTACATGGAGCTGGTGGAAATTTTATGGGATGATCGATACCGGTGTCGCTTGTTTGACATTATCAAAGAAATAAATTGATTTAAACGATAGTAAACTGAATTGAAACGGTTAACATGATAGGCTGATAATTTCTGCGTAGACTTAATGCTGGTTGTATAGAGTTTCAAGAATATGATTAAACAGAATTTCAACAATGGTCAGCATGAAGACATGACTGATGAAGATCAAACCTGATTATTAAGAAAACAGGATTTAACTATAACCCCTTCTGTATCTTAGCATGAAAACATCATCACCTTGCTGAAAACATAATCCTCATAAGGAGACATGAACCTAGTCAGCATGAAAACGACATTCACCTGAGAGCATAAACTTGACTGGTTCAAAGAACATAGAAGACTAATCAACTGAGGTTTAACATCAACTGATGTGGATAGTTATGGTTTAATCCACAGTATTCATAGTAGGAAGCATGTGACTAAGTATGGGCGATTCTGTTTCGATCCATACTTGTCAAAAATGTATGAGAACTGTCAGGTATAGAAATTTACAATCTGAGACTAAATATGGTTGGTTGTAGTTCAAACCATACTTGTCAAAATTTTATGAAATGTCATGATATGACAAAGGTGAATAACTATGGATCGGTTCAAAATAGCATTTGACTGAAAGCATGAAATTTGACCTGGATAATGGTGAACGGTTATGGCTGGTTCATTAATTAATATTTGACTGAAAACATGAACCTGACATGAGTAAGGGTAAACGCATATGGTCGGTTTACCAATACAAATTCTGAACAGACAAGGGTGGACGCCTATGGTCGGCTCACCAAAACGAAAATTCGTTAAAAAGCACATGCAACTAAATATGGCTAGTTATGTACCAACCTTTTACTTAGTCAAAACTTTAAGAAAACTGACTGATAAATGAAGAAAACTGACAGAATAATCCATGAGAAACATGAAAGATAACAACGCCAAAATCTGGGAAGTTCCTGGTGACTACCCACTAGTCACAGGTCAAGTTTTAGAGCCTACAGGTCGAACCTTGCGCTCTGATACCATAATTGTAACACCCCACTTGGATAAGTGGACCATTACGTGTATTTATGGCGTGTCATCAAAGCATAAGGTAAATGTCCTAAAACATTAAATGACCATAACGGAAATACCGGAATCAAACATCGGTAATCCAACCTAAGCTCAATACATGAAAAAATAAAATACTGAAGAAAGGATTAAACAATGTCCAAATAAGCAGAATAAAGTAAGTGGATAAAATAAGAAGTCTGGATAGCTTCCATCCCAAATGCACGTGCTCTCAGAATCCTAAGAGCGTCCCGGTGTACCTGCCGTTAGAACATGAAAGGAACTACGGCTGAGCATAACGCTCAGTGAACGGATATAAAACATGATAAGAATATACTGAATGAAACAGGCGATAGAATACTGAAGCTGTAAGAATGATATGTAACATGGGGTAGAAACACTGCATAAAATCTGAGAAACCTGGTTCATATATACTGATACTGAAATATAACTATTAATTCTGAAAACATGCATTTACTGTATTTTGTTTGTCGGAGCTTATATAGGTCACGTGCTGTAACAACCGTGCATGAACAACTGGAGGGGTGACCTCATCATGCTATAGAGGGGTGACCTCTAAATAAACTGTGCTGGGTGGAGGGATCAGCTCCAATGTGAAGGATGTAGAGCACACACCACATTCACCCTGATAACTTGTAACACATATAAGCCTAGGATGCATCCATACGCCCCACTAATAATACTGATAAAATGGCCAAGCTGAGCTGAGTGGGACGATGCAGGATATCACTCTCCTGCATGTGAGTCACGACACCGGTGCCTCTAGTGTCGTGGTTACGGTACCTCCGTAACTAGTACATAAACTGGTCGTGCTTGTATATAATGCTCAGGCAATTTATTTAGTTATTAACATGATTACTGATAAACTTAAACATATACTGGGGAAAACATTTGGCTGAAGACGGGAAATCCTAATCATGCATAGAAAGGAAGTCCTTACTGAAAGGACGGAAAATCCTTACCTCGTGTCCAGTAATGAAATAAGAACGAAAGATGAAAGATCTACTCCGACTTCACGGTTACTACATAAATAACAGACGTGAATGAGTTAACTGGTTACTGTTTACTATTACTGATTCTCATATGTTCTTAGTTTAATTTAATTTATACTTGTATTACTGTTTGTATATAATCTGGTAAGTTCTGACTGTTCGATAATGTTACTGATAAATCTGACTGTTCTTTGAATATTTACTAAATAACGTATATCCTGTGTTTCTGATTACTGTAAATTTTATTATACTCTGATTATGGTATTATACTGCATTCTGATATTATAATATTACTATAGATAGTAACGTGCCATAAATAGAAAGTTTCCTGAATTAGAAAGTTTCCTAAAATAGAACGTTTCCAGAATTTTCTCAAAAAAATGGTTTCCTGAATTATTAATTCATTTAATTAAAATCATAGGTTTTTAATAAAATAAAACTAGTTAAATCATTGATAATTTAATTTACTAAATAAATAAATGAAAGAATTACCGTTTTGCTAACATTACGATATGAAACTTAATTTATTAAATGATTTGATGTTAATAAGATAAAGTCCCTTATTTTCATTTTTCAAACGCGCACCCGAAACCCGAGTCAAAATCTTCCCGAGACACTATGTCTCGGGTCAACCTAAACCGAGGCCCAACCGCCCTTGGCTGTGGTCCAACAGCGGTTCCCATTACTTATTATAAGTTCCCACTGTTTGATTTCGTTCCCACTGTTAGTTACCAGTTCCCACTGCTAGTTATGTGTACCCCCTGCTGGTTATGTGTACCCCCTGCCATGTGTTATATTCCCACCGTTAATGTTCTACACCCAGTTTATAAACCCAAACGCCCCCTTATTTCCTGTACCTGCAGTTTACAAACCCAAACGCCCCTGTTTGGCTTTTGGTCGCTGCTGTCAACCACAAAACACCTCCGGACTAACCCAAACACCCCGCTGTGATTTGGGTACCCACTGTTTTAACAACCAAACACTCCCCTGTGGTTTTTGGTTGCTGTCGTCCAACATAAACCAACCCGCACCCCCTTTTGGTAGCGACCTGGCTCAAAACAGCCACACCGAGACTTATTGTCTCGGTTTCTTTCTGATTTTACATAAAACCCGACACCCCCTTATCTCAGTTTATGATTACACATTTTTTTATACAATTGCTCTTGATTAGAAGATAACTCGTAAATAAGAAAAGGGATCACATACTTACCGTTATAGGATTAAGGAGACAATGATTCTTGTAGCGAATCGCAGATCAGCAAACAATAACAATAAACGATTCTTGTTTTTTTTTTCTACCTGGCGGCACCTCAACTCCCAAACCCTACGTTTTTGTTTTATTATTTTTTTTTTTCGTTACTGTCTGTGCAAAAGAGGGGTATGCCCCGTTTTTTTTTTCTTTTAAGTCTTGCTGGGCTTAAAGCCCATTTGTCCTTTTTTTTTCTAGCCGCAGTCCAAAGAGAACCCAATATCAATTGTCTAATACTTTTGTTCTGTTTAACATTTAACTCGCTCTTTCACGTTTTAAATTTTCTGAAACGTATTATCTATTCTGTATGTTAAAATGATACATTCATAATATTTTCTGAACTATATGAATAGTTTTTTTTTTAAATTAAAACTGCGTATTTAATATTCTAGATTTTAAATACGGGTTTTACACAATAACTATGATTTAAGACTTGTTATCCCTAGATTAGCATGCAAACTAGGTGTGCACATGTTCATAGGCAAAAACAACAAGTTTTCAAGATTTTATAGCCAAATGTTTGATTAGGTGATACAAAGCACAAAATATGCAGATATCAGAACACAAACACCTAAATAACATATATAAACTCAAATAATACCCCAACTCCTACTCAATCTCATCAAACTAGAACCAACAGTCAATCCCAAACACCCTTTTAACTTTTCAAATCCAATTTTAAACAAGTCAAAGTACTCTCAACACTGATTTAAGCCCAAATAAGCATCATAACATCCAACATATGAACTAAGAACCAATTTGCATGCATAAAAACACACATACACCAGCAGAATCACAAAAATCACTTATAACCAAGATTTTATCAGATTTTGGAGAAAATATGACAACCCTAATGAATGTACATCCACACTCACGAATTTTTGAGCTTATGTGGTAGCTTAACTACCACAAGCTTCCAATCAAGCTGCTAAGAACAACAAGATTAGAACAAAACAGATAATATGAACAAAAATGGAAAATGACCAAGATCTTTTCAAGCTTGATCCCCACCCCTTGATGCTTCCCAAACCACAAGCCTCACAACACCTTGATAAACTCTTTATCAGGGTGCTATGATCAACTTATAGCCCAAAAAGTTCAAGTGTTTGAACAAGGACTTAGAAAAAATCAGGTTTTTGGAAAACTTGCAAAAACTTGCACAATCTTTAAAACAAATCTTTCAAACTTCAAACTCACAAACATATATCAATAACAACATAATATAAAGGTTAGAACTTGGTATTCGTCACAAAATCAAACACTTTTTTCATTCACTTGAAAACAAGGATTTACAGATTTTTGACCAAGAAAACCAAGAACAAAAGCTAATGTTGTGAGTCCTATGCCTTATATAGGCTACAAAGAGACTAAGAACGCTAATAAAAAAACATAAACCCTAGTTGGTGAAGTCCCAAAATTGCCCTTGAGTTTTTTGAACTTTGTTAACTGAATTTTGACTTGGAAGGGGATACATGTGATGCCAGTGGTAAAAAGGTGATCCAAGGGGTCTTATGCAAGCTTAGGATGTAAGCAAAGGTTTAGGGCGTTGATTCTCTACAAGTATTTTGTTTGGGAGTGAATAGTGGGGCAGGGGAGGGTGGTAGAATCATGTGAGGTGATGGTGATGGGGGTTTAAGGGTGGGTTTAGGATTAGTGTGACCCTAATCACATATCTGGAGTTGATTGGAGTTCAATTCTCAATAATTAAGAAAAACCCAAATTCGTTATGAACATGAAGAACAGGCACTTTGATCTTTGTTTGGGTTTAAAACGGTGTTAGGCGCCAAGTTTAATAACTAATTAAAATTAGTTATTAAACCGGTTTGAGTGGAAAGTGACATGGAGGATTGGTGGCTTGTGATTGGTGGAGAGGTGGTAGGGGCACGTGGCAACTCATTACTGGCCTAGGTAAGTTTAGTGTCTTGGCAGATAATACCCTCAATCTTCTTTCTTCCTTTCATTTGCAACTTTGCAGCCCTAAACTTTAATCCCTTTGTTAACGAAGTTTCATTCTTCACACTTTTGCCCCAAAAACTTTCCAAAAGATATTTAAAGGACTTGTTTTGTTATTTCTTGATATTTGAAGGACCAAACTTGTTCTTTCTTGTATCTTGAAGGTCTTCATGGTATGTTTGACTTTTAGGAGGACTAAAATTGACAAGTCTTCATAAATGAGGGACCATTCTTGCTAATTCTTCAAAGTTGAGGGTCCTTTTTGCAAATTTGACAAACTTTAAGGACCAATCTTGTAATTATGAAGAAACAAGGGTTTAAAGTGTCAATTATTCAATATTGGATGACCCTTCTTGTACAATCTTTAATTCTTCAAGGGTTTTTCTTGGAAAATCAACTCTAGGGCCCGGTTCATTGTGCGGCTTCTTTTCCCGTGTTCGTTTTTCTTTGATTCTTGTGATCTTTTGTGATTTTCTCGATATCCGTACCTAAAATACACATGGAACAAACAAAAGCATATATTTGGCATATTTCATGACATTTTATGCATTTCCCATTTTGGACGATGAGACTGTATAAAAGCAGTCTCATCAGATCTCAATATTAAATCACATTTTCTCCTGCATATTAAAAATATTAACCCAATCGATGTTTTTAATATCAATTGATTTAATGAAATTTTAAGAAAATTTGGGAAGAAAAATACAAATCCAATTATCTTCATGATTTTCACAAGCTCCCCCTCAAATTAATGAGGGTGTACTTGAAACGTAATTAAATACCTTTTAAACACAAGTGTAAGGTTTTTGTCACGTGCAAAGATCATATATGATAATGTATTCACAAGATTAATAATTTACGAGGTTGGACCTGAATGATGGAAAACATCATATGATAGAATCACATGGTTCTTGTTCACGAATGTTGGTCGCCTCGTCACATCTGAAGTTATCTCTTAACACCATGTGTACGATTGATATCGTTGTCTTGACACCAACTTGTGAACTTAGCACTTTCGGCATCAAAGATTTTAAATACTGGACAATTGCTCCCCCTCAATTGTTGACCCGTGTTCTATTGAAAGAGTTGTAGTCGCCGTTTGAGTAGTCGCATCGTCGAGTATGTAGATATCAATCGTAAATTGCTACGGTGTGTGGAGATGATAACTTCATAAAAACAAGATTTCTCTCGTTTTAACAAATAAATGCATTGGCACGTACATATATCCGTGTTAGATTGTGTTATGATGTAAAGACGATCCCTTACATGGTTACAAAAATAAACCATGCCCGAGAGAATTAATTCTCGTTGTTGAGTCAAAGCTTTCCAGAGAAATGCTTGACTTGAATATGAAAAGCGGGTTACTATCTGAAACAATAGCAAACCATTTGAGCATGTTTTAAATCCTTTAAACTTCTGCTCGAACTTTATTTACAACCCCGTGTCATTATTGCATGACATTTCTAGGATCGTAAATATTATCGATTCCAGAAGACATGCTCTTTTTATCAAAACATTTTGAACACACAATTTTGAAAGATTCAGAAAAACCTTTTGAAAAACTCTTGAAAAATTGTGTTCAACATTTTGAAAATCAATTACTTGAGCTTAAGAATTTGAATATCTTACTAAACAAGCTCAAGTCCGAGAATTTGTAAGATTCCCATTGTGAGGGTAAATTTATCATCGGTGATAAACTTTCCTTTTAACTGAAGACCGAGTCCTAGGCTGACATTTACTTAGAAGTCGTTTTCGTGAGCTTGAAAAGATTTTGAATGTTTTAACGTAAAGCTCATGACCGAGAAAGATGAATTTACCGTTATGAGGAAAAGTCTCTTATTTAAAAGATACACTTTCCTTTCTGAGCTTAAAACTTGGAATGTTTTAATACAAGCTCATGACCGAGAAAAATTAATTTCCCGTTGCGAGGATAAGTTATCATTAAAGATAAGCTTTCTTGAAATTGAAGTCCGAGTTACAGTCTGATATTTAACTGTAATTCATTGTGCATGAGTTTAAAAACTTCGAATGTTTTAATAAAAACTCATGCTCGAGAAAAATTAATTTCTCGTTGTGAGGATAAGTTTATCATCGGCGATAAACTTTCCTTTCATCGGCGATAATTTGAGATATAATTATACGCCATTTACACGAGCTTAAAACCTTTGAATAGTTTTAATGTAAGCTCGTGTCCGAGAAATTTAATTTCTCTTTTGTGAAGATAAGTTATCATCGACGATAAACTTTCCTTTATTTAAAGATCGGGTAATCGTCTAATATTTAACGATGAGTCATTGTTGTAAGCTTTACTGCGAGTCCCCTGAGACACTTGTTTCTTAGATATCAGCTTCTTCAGCAACCAAACTCTGAGAGTGTCCTTAGTTGAACGGTATACAACGATTGGACCGTTGTGTTCTTGTTGAACGTTGACTTTGGTACCTTCATTCTCATTAGGAGTTTGTATGCTTTGATATGGGTTATCGATATCTATTTTAGAACCATGCGGGGCTTCACAGTCAACCTTGGTAGTGCTAGAGGGAAACATCCTTCCTGTAGGAACCCATTGAAGATTAACTGATTTGATAATCCTACCCGTGGGCTGCCACCTAAGATTAGATCTAGGCGACATGGTTTTCTTATGCACAGCGGAAGACTTAGCGGTAGAAAACCTATTTCCTTTAGGAATCCCTCTTTTAGCACTTGAGTTCAGCTCCTTCAAGACTTTAGTTACACAAGTCGCGTGATTTTTCGTGAAGACACTTTTCATGCATACGGAACAAACACCGTGTTTGAGATCCGAATGAGATCTAGAAATCATAGTTCTTGCTTGTGTAATTTTCTTAGATGCATCTACATAGTGATTATTAGGCATGTTATTCGACCTATGTTGTGTCATATTCTTAGAACTATACCTAGAATCACTAGTAGTAGTCTTGTTGTAGGTTTTGCATAGGCTGATTTGATCACAGTAAGCCTAGATAGTGGAGTGACTGGTCTAGAACTATGAACAATATCAACTTGGGAGGCAAACCGCGGTCTCGAGGATTTTGGTCGCTCGGATCTAAATGCAGTCGGTTGTCGAACGGACTGATTTTTAGGCGGTTTCCCAAGATTGATGGTTTTTCAAGCTTAGTGTCCACACTAGTGCCTTTAATTTTCCTTAGCTCGTTTTTTAGAGTAGCTATAGTAAAAACCTTTTTCTGAACCTGAGCCTTTAAATCAGCATTTTCAGTAGTTAACAAGGCCGTTGACTCTAGAGTTTTAGACCTCGTCTCTACGATAGAATTATTTAACTCATTATAGCATTGTTTTAAGGTCTCGTTTTCCTTTTGTAAGATGTCTTGAGATGACAACTTAGATTCAAGTAAATTAATTTGTTTTATCAAATTATCATTTTCAGCTTTAGAATCTGAACTTTTTTTATCCAATTTTCATTCAAGAACAACATTTGATTTTTCAAGTTTTTCAAATATGTTTCAAATTTGTCCTGTTTCTTCGAGAATTCAAGTGTGGCATCCTCAAGATCTTTTGATTGTTGAGCTATAATCATTTCAAGCTCTTCAATCCTAGAAGCAGAATTGGTTAAGTAAGCAGTCATAAAGCACATATCATGATCTTTAGCATTTTGATCACTTTCTCCCCCGTTATGACTCACATCGGATGAATCAAAAGTGGTATCACCCTTTTCCATCTCATGTTTGGCAAAGGTAGGTTCGGAATTCTCAACATGTTGTAGATCATTGTTAGATACAGTATTCAATTGTACCTCAACTATTGGCTCTTCGTCATGCATGCTTGAGTCATGCTGTCGTTATGCTATAATGCTGCTATCATCGTTAACCAAAGCGGTCTATTTTGAGTCACCCGTAAGACCATTAGTTTCCTCTGGCATCTGCATCGGATTTGCTTGCTCCCAATTATCATAAGCAATTTGAAGTCGTGATCATTCTTGAAACAAATGTGTAAGAGAGGTCACGCATTTGGACAAAGTACCATGGAAGTCTTGAATCTCGGTATGCATGTCTTCAAGGAATGACTGACAGAGCAATGAATTTTCTTTCTTGGCAACATCGAATTGAAGAAAGGTCGAGAATAATGAAAGATTAGATTAGAAGTGTGTAAAGTGTGTGAATCAACCCCTCCTAACATGCTAGGAGGGGGTATATATAGCCCACCCTACATGTGGGCTTTGTGGGTTATACTATTACATACTAGATCACGAGCCCATACTAGATGCATCTCGTTGGAGTGGCTGATCCTTCCTAAATATGTAAAAACGTATTTCCAACACTTTCGCTTAGCAAAAATACAAAATACATACACAGACGCGCTCACATGGAGCTAGAAAACACATACTTCACATAAAGATCAGAAAACACAGGATAGCGTCCCAGTTTAAAAGCAGTTCAAGCACATAGTTGACTAAAAAAGTCTAAGGGTAAAATAGTCATTTTACAAATATGTAAAATTTACGATTGTCACTAGAATCAAATAAGACAGAGACATATTAAATTATAGTATGATTAAACCTTGATCTTCAATTGTTATGGGCGATACAATGGTGTTTTTAGGGATTTTGAAACCTTAAAACGACTTAGAAAAGCAACACCAAAATCTTCTATAAATTCTACACGGTTTGGTAATTTACAAAGGTTTGTATATATGAATTATGGCCCCGAAGGCATCGGCTCTTGGTCGCGACAGTGTCTAGCTGTCGAATCTTCTTAGGATTTCTTAAGCACATTCACCATAGTTCGTGTTTGAAAGTACTTCTCTTTTCACCTTGACCATAGTTTTTGCTTGATGATTTACCTTTACCATAGTTTCTTATTTCCTTTTCTACCATTTATTGATTGTTTCTTGAGTAATTTGAGTTGGCAGATAAGGTTGCCGAGAGTGTGGACTGTGGTGTGTATGCTTCCTTTTGTTTCTCTTTTTGCCTAATCATGTTGTAAGCTTTTGCAACTGTGGGCATGAGTTGCATTAACAAAATTCGACCTTTTATATTCTCATAACAATCATCCAAACCCATCAAAAATTGCACCGATCTCTTACTTTGATCCCTTTCTCCATTAATTTTCCATTTTCACATACACAAGTGGAAACACACAAGTTTAAGGCCTCCAATGAATCATACTCATCCCACAATCCCTTAAACTTATGATAGTAGATTTCAATAGTTGTGTTGTTTTGTTTCAACTAAACTAGATCATGGGTGGGTTGGTAAACCATGTGACCATCCAACTATGAATAAGGTTCCTACAATTCATTCCACAAATCCTTTGTTGAATTCACAAATCATAAAGAATTGCTTATTTGCTCACTAATGATGTTAAGAATCCAAGGTATGATCATATCATTGGTTCTTTCCTCGTTCTACAAATTCATTATTAAGGATCCTTATATTGTTCTTTTCATTTAATGCAAGCATCGAGTACTTTTCTATGATCCATAGTTGTTGATCTTGTTAGATTTTTAGAGATTAAGACTAATCTAAGATAATCCTGTTGGTATAGAAAAGTGGATGGTTCGGTAAGTTAGTGTCATTTCGGGTAGAATTAGAGGTGGTTAATGTGATGATGGTGGTGGTTGTTGACGTGGTGGCTGTTGTGACTATTGTGGTGGTGGTTGTGATGATGATGATGGTGGTTGATGTGCATTACACTTGTTATTGATCAATCTGGCATTTAGGTTATCAATGGTGATAACAGAAATTTGGTCGGTGACAAGTTAGTTATGACAGTTGTTGGACTAGAAAAAGTTTGTTGTGGTAGTTAGTAGTGGTTTAGCTCAATGGCTCTAATACCATATTGAATGTAAGGGAGTTTTTGTTAAAGCACGTTTTTATTAAACTCAACTAAATGTAAAGTAAAATGATTACAAAATATTTATACAAGAATTAACCATGAACAAAATGGGCGGGAAAAACATTATTTAAAATTGTAGTACTTATTAACTCGTTTTGACTTTCACACTAAGACTATAAGCTAATTTGTTTCTTTTCCGTGCATCTACAAGTTCGTTAGGCAGATGGCTTCAATACACTTCTCTAGACTTTTTTTTTATGTCGATAATAGTTGTTTGATAGGACAGAGTTCACGACTCATTGTTCCATCAAAAAGGTCGTTTAACTTTTTAACACTAAAAATCAAGTTAAACTACAAAATTAATATTGATTGTCTAAAAACATGAGTATATACATAAGCAAACTTTCGATTCTTTATCAAAAAATAACTCGGATACATCGCACAAGTGTACATGACTCGTATGTACTAAATCTAACGTGTATATAGTTAAGATTAATAACTTTTTAAATTTGATTATAATAATATGACAAGTTAATTCTTCGCGGTCTCTCTAAAAACTATCATGGTTATAAAAGATCACTAAACAATATTTTGGGAAGAAAAGCTTAAACTCAAAAATCGTTAAATGACATTGGTCACCGAACCGACTACCTTACGCATGTACCATGCTAGTCAAAATTGAAATGTACAATAATTGTTATTTAAGATTTATTGTGTATATAATGGATTTCCTCATTGTAAACCATCTAATGCGACAATGTCGACTTACGGAGGGCAATGACTACTTCGTGCAACGACCCAAGGTTGATTCAAGATAAAAGCTTGATATTCAACACACGAGTTTAAATAATCAAAACTAGCTTTTTGCAAGCAAGTTGCTATATGTTTACGAGGATCGACTAAGGCTGCTTTTATCAGTCACCGCAAAAATCACCTCCTCACAAGACACATCAACTTCCACTCCTACTTTTCACCCTCACTATCTTTCACAATTCACTCTTATCAATCACCTAACACCCTCACTAAACAAATTATTTTTTATTCAAAATAATACTTTTATTAATTAGTAAATAAAAACATTACATTAAAATTTTAAAAACATTACATTAAAAATTAAAAAAAATACATTAAAATTTTAAAAACAAAACAAAAAATTACATGAAAATTTTGAACATTACGAGAAACATGTTCGATTAGTTTGCTTTGAGGCTTTGATGTGTGTGTACAAGTTGTATTTTTTGTTGTGTAAAAATTAATACGTTTGTAATCTATTTATAAGGGATAAATGAGACATTAAAAAAAATTTCTACTAGTAATATATATGGCAAGTGTTTCAATAGGGGCCATGTTTACACATTATACGGAAAGTGACTAGCTCACCGATGTGTGCCTTTTTTTTTCCCTCCTCGTGTGCCAGCCAACACCCTCTCAGCAGGGTGGCCTGTGACTTCCAACCTCACAAAGCCTCACGATGGGTGCTCACGGTATTGATAAATATAGGCTAATTTACCCCGGAGCAATACACTAATGAGATGTACCTATCTATGTATTTTTTTTAACTAGCAACGAGAACTGCAATCAACATACACAATTTTATCTCTATTCGGAATCTGCAACGCTCACACTAACCAGATGTACCTATTTACGGCATGTTTACTAGCAACGGGAACTGCAACCAATGTACACAATTTTCTCTCAATCCGGGATCACTTGCAACGGTAACACTAATCAAATGTACCTATTTACAGCATGTTTACTAGCAACGAGAACTGCAATCGACATACACAATGTTCTCTATTCGGAATCATTTAAGGTGCTCAGGCCATTTTCTAGACTGTTCAGAAAGAAAATAACAATCAGACATGTTTTACAAACAACCTTTAGAAAACCAATCATTACCTATACCTTTACATTCATCTACACGACTACAACCATATTTTAGATTATGATCGGTATCCAACAAATAACGAAATCTGAACACAATGCATTATAGTATTATACTAATATGCGGTTGTTTTAGGCATACGCATCCCGATTTTATTTCCTCATGCGTTCATTGGTGGGGCAGGTCTATTCGAGAGAGCCACTACCTAGGCAAGTGAAAATTCATCCACGAGATGAAATTCAACAATTTGATAGGCGCCTTTTGAGTAAAAGCCACTACCATTCTGTCTGAATGTGGTGTTTATTTATGTATTTATAATGAGCTGAAAGGTTTTGACTAGTGATTCGATGAGAACTGTCAAGTATTCTACTAATGTGAATCTCAGCGACATGAAGACTGTCAATTATTCTACTAATGTGGATCTCAGTAACACGAAGACCACGTACTTGACTTTATGACTATACGAGTGGTCTAGCACGTTAACTCATTGGTATGGGTCCAGTTGTGAAGCACTCAAAAGACTTGAACCAGTAGAACTGAATCTTTTCATTGAATTTGCTTTCTGTTCTAAATAAAAGAAATTTCTACCAAAGGGATAAGAGTTTGACCAACAGATAGGAAGATAAATAAATAGATTGTAAATAAATAACCTTCTGCTACAACTTCCCCCATATACTTGATGAACCGAATCCAGTGAACAACATGATCAGTTTATAGAGTTAGACGACTATGTCTTTAATTTCACCTGTAAAGACATTAGGGTTCACTGGTTCAGTAAAACAAGCAAAATGGGAGATGCACCCGCCGAGAACCCAAAATACATGCAGAACACTGACAAAACCACTAGACATGAAAAAGCTACATCAAAACGAGAGAGCTTATGCATAAAGTTCACCAAACATATAGCATTCTTATGCGGGTATATGTAATATAGACAATAACATACATGATCAAGCCATAATCAATTACTTCAACTCCTAAACAAGTATGTAAAGGCAATCCATGATACCTGACTTAATAGTAGGTTTAACTTTGGTCCCTATATGTCATCCTTCATATCCAAAAGTCTCTTAGATGGGGAAACAGCCACCGGAGCAGATAATCTGACAGCAGGAACAGTCTGTTAAATCGTTGGAGGTCAATCCACAAGTAAACATCATATGATACACTTGACTTTTAAAAAATCAAGTTTGAGAATTATGTGTTAATAAAGAAACCAAAGACTCGCTCGGTGTGCACTGTGGACACATACATTCATGACAAAGACAAAAATAACACCAACTTTGGGTTGTTTCTTGGAACATAAACAAGTAAAAGAACAATATAAACTTATACTCAACAAATTGTTTAATTTGACTAATTAATGGTCTAATTGACAGACCAACGCCCCTAAGATACCTCATCAACTCTATTCAGTAAAATGATAATAATTGTAGTAATCAGCCTTTTATAAACCCTGTTTGCAGACTGACTTTACAGAAGAAACCATATACTGTCTAATCTAATGATTAATCGCAGATGCATTTGGAAATAGCAATGGCGTGAACTTCTGAAAGCAACCTTTTATGGATGTTCATGCAAAAAAATTCATTTCCCTAATTCTATTAAAAATTCCGCCTCGTTGTCTCCAAGATTTATGGGTTCATCGTTATTGGGAGTATTTTGGATAAGTGATTTATAACCATACAATTTTACTAGCCGGGTACCCGCGCAATGCGGCGGCGGGTACCAAGTGACAAATTTCGTAACGAGCAACTTTTTTCATGACCATTGTTTACATGACTTTGTTATAATATGGTATATTCATATACTTCACCACCTAAACCACAAAAAATATGCCATTAAAACCACCAAGCTCAAAACACCCAGGGGAAATCAGTTAGTGGTGATGGAGATGACCATAACTACGGTGGAACCATTTGGTGTGTAGGGCTGCTGGGGGTTTTTATTTTAGAGAGCAGAAGTGTGTTTTTTAAGAGAGAGAGAGAGAGAGAAAGAGATCGTTTTGAAATTAAAATGACTGTTATAATGGGTTGTGTGAATGTTAGAGCAAGAATGGGCTATATAAATGGGTGGTATACGGTTTGATTTTCATAAATATTGGCAGTTACATACAATCATCTTAAATGAGATATAAAACCTTAAAGTTGTTACAAACACAATTAAAAGCATCTTTTATTTTTTAATAACTATTAACGACTGTTATTGACCAACATTGACAAAACGCATGCATTTTTGCTATATAATCATAAATCCATTTAAATGGCTATTATTATCTATTCCTAAAAAATTGTATGCATTAAAAGGGACTCTATTCAAAAGTGTATATGGTGAACAAATTTGACTAACCACTTATTAGTTTCTTATTAAGGAAATGTTAAAGGCTTAAAAAATTAAGACTACTAAATATAGAAAGGAGTTAAATCCTTTATATAGTAAGAAGATAAGATTGGAATAAGAACATAGCTAAAACGTGTACTTGTGTTTGGAGTAAGACGCAATTACTCCGGCGAGTCTTTGACTCGGATGTACACGGCCTAACTGAATTATCCCCATGATCATTTCCAACCCTTCCCGTGTAGCCAACCCAAAATGCATCGTGACATTTACAGTATAAGCCAAAATTTATAACACTAGTAATGACGAGCATAGCTAGTTTTTAAACTGTTGACAATGCGACTATATGTACGTATTAGGCCATCTCAATATGAATGTTGACGTTTTCGAGTAAAACAATATTCTACTGTCCATGAGAGAAACCATACCTTTAGTCAACTTCCAAGACATCCACACAGGAGAGTTCCAGGAAAGACGCACCCAAAGGAATTCCCCTGGCCTTCACCTTGAACCGACAACAGAAGACTCCTAGGCTGATACCCAACATGAACTAGCATACAAAATCCGGCCCTTCCATCCCTGTAACACCCATTTACCATCTTCGTCGAACACAAAATCTTTCTGATACCCTGCTTTCACTTTGGCCCTCAATTTTGAAACTACGTCTTGATTCAGGGGTTTGTACTTGAATCCAGCTCTTAAGAGTCTGACTTGCCACTGCTTGTAGGTCTCAGGTCTCTCCACTCTCTGAGCACCTTCACAGGCAATCACATTCATAACTTCACGCCCACAAAACTCCTTCTCGAAATTCAACCTATGCTCGTCATCGCGGTCAAGTGAAGCCTCAACCATATCAAACATAGAAGAGAAATGAAAAAGGGCCTCCTTGAAACGAGTGACAAAAAATGGAGAGCTATAAGATCCATTAAGTACAGTCGGAACGAAAATATCGGGTTTCATATCCCTAATCAACTTCAAAACACCGTCACGTGGACTATCCACCACAACTGTCTCATCAAGCAGGTTCTTGAGTCGAGTCCGTGTATGCACAGCCAGGCACTCGTTTCGTTGGAGCTTGAGATCTTCAACTTTAATCGTCTCCCAATTTTGAGTTGCTATAGCATTATATTCGAACGGAATTTTATACTTTGCACAATAATTAGCCAAACGGCGTCCTGTCTCCTCTACTCCTTCGGCTGGCCTAAATCCAGGTTTTGGGAGCTCAATTCCAGTAATCCTCAACTTAGGTGGCCCACCAGGCCTCTCTGCAAGATGCCTAATAAGGACTGGCCACTGAAAACCATATTCAATACCAAAATCTACAATATGAACAGTAGACGATGCTAAAGCTGCTTCATATATCACTTTATTAGCAAAGAAAATGGATATCCTCATAAAAGGACAGGCTGAAAGATAAACCTGACAAGCTTTTAACTTTTCAGCTGCCGATATTGTCATGGCACTTTTGCTTGTGTAAAACTGAGAACCAGTTCCAGCTAAGCGTGCCTCAAGACCAGCAGCAAATATATGAGCCAACCTTTGGGGAGCATCGCCAGTAGGAGAAGCATGCTGTCTTATCTGCCTCAATTGTTCATTTGCAGTCATACGATCATCAGCAGCAACTGACTGTGCACAGTTGACCAAGAGAGTCCTAACATCCGTAGCTTCACCTGAACTTCCGCCCCATGAACGAGTGATCCAACCACTACTATACCCATATGATTGACCATTTTGCTGCAACTTTTTGGTTACTTGCCTAGAAGGTTCTTCACAAGCTGACATCGACGGACCACCTGGATCAGTACAGAGAGCAACTTTATCAAGCATATCAGATAAGTCATCTTCCTCATAAACAGCAGGCTGCTTGTTACTCCTTTCTTCCTCATAACCATTATTCTCCATTTGATAGTGTTTCCTTCCCCTTGACCCATTAGATAATTTATTCGTCTCGAACATCTCTTCCTTGACAACAGCCTGTGACAAACTATCTCTCGATTTTGGAGGCAAATCATATTTCTCTAAATCAATAACTAGTGGTTTACTAGGTGGAAGGAATTTACTAGCTTCCTCCATCCCTCTATTGAACTGCAAAATAGAGTCGTTATCAGTAAATATATTTTCCACAAGGTGTGTGTTTATCAACGAGTCCAACGTGCTAAAACCATCATTAGCAATGCTACTGGTCGACCCGAATGACGACAACAAGGGGTATTCAAGAGAAGGTGTTTGTACAGCTGAATGAGAATCGTTTGAGGTACTACCACTTGTGCTACTATTTGTACTATACTCGAAATTCTCTTCGGGGGGGCTTTCTACATTCACGCCAGGAGGACTATATGTCTTGCCAAGCACCTCATAAAACGACTTCTCAGTCGCTTGTAAAGCTAACGGATCATAAAACATACTTTGCTTAGGCGCAACATTCTCATCCACAAGTATCTGGTTTATATACTTAAAAACACAACCAGAAAACTCATCAGGCGAATCCGCCTGCGACGAAACACACGACGACATATCCGAATCACACAGACCATTGGAACTCGGTACCGCGTTCGGTATTTCCAAAAAACTAAAATCCAACTGATCCTCTCGAAACCTATATCCATTAACAAGACTAGACGACGACTGACCGAAAACTGGCAATATTGCCTCAGTATCATCCAAAGAGAAACCATTTAGATAATCTGTATACTCATCATCTCTTGGCTCCATAACCATCTGATCGTTGATCTTCAGTACGACAACACCTGCGTTAACCAAAACCCGAAAAATACGTTAAAAGATATTGATACGACCATAATCTATTTATTCAAAATTATTAACAAAACCATCTTTGACGTGGCTATTAAAAAAAATTGCAATCTGTTGGGCAATCAGATTTTATTCAATTTTGCGTACCTTGTCGAATAGCCTTAATTTTGCCACACGTGCAATTAGTTTAGCTTAGTCAGCAATTATAATTCAATTTTATGAATTAAGACAATTATCATGCAAGGGCCTAATAGTTCTTTTAAGTCCACACCGTAGTTGTGATGACACAAGCGTTTAAATAGGGTCAACTCTTCTAGTTTCACCTCTTAACATTACTATGCTACCGTGACAAAAGGTCAAGAAGCAATGGCGGGCCCAAAGGTATAAAGGGGTGTTTGTTACGGCTTATGAAACATAAGCCCATTTCGGCTTATATTTCATTTGCCCCAATTTTGTGGCGCTTATATAGACTTATGGGCTTATAAAAGTGTATGACGATATAAACTTATATAAGCCCATAAGTCTCAAAATAAGCCACAAAATTGAGAAACAATAGAACTATTTAAATCTCAGGGTTAAATTTTGTGGCAACAACACTTCGATTCACAGTATTTAAAAGTAATCAATATTTATTTCAAATACAAGTTCTTAATAAACATATTTAATCATCAAACAAAGTCAAAACTAAAAAAACAAATATCTTGTATAAATTCAATAAATCGCGTATAATTAGATAAACACAACAACAAAAATAATGAATATAAGAGGTAAAAGAATAAAATCAAGTAGGATAATACAAGTGTTTAAACTAAGTCAACATATGGGGGGAGGATCTAATTACATACCTTGAATAGTAACTAGCTTTGAATTGAAATGAAATGAAATGAAATTGAAGAATTTGAGTTTGTGTAAATGAGTTGTTGTTGCTGGGATTTAAGATTTATAAAGTTTGAAGAATTTGGGGTGTGAACGAGGAAGAATCGAGGAAAGTATAGCTGACTTGACTTTTTGTCAGTCGGTTGTTACCGGCTGTGACCGGTTTCTTCTTTCTCAAGGTAAAAACATTTGTGTAAAAGCATCTTACAGAGAGCGTAATGGTGACCAGGTTCATGCAATGCCTATCTTAAGGTGGCAAATCTCGCCCATTTTAATAAATATGAGCACTTTTTTCTTATTTTTAGAAAAAAATAGGTCATTTTTTGCCCAATTCTTTATTATTAGTAGGCTAAACGGGTGCATATGTAAAATATTTATTGGCTTAATGGACGCACATGTAAAACACTAATTAGGCTACTCGACAGGTATTTTATATTTAGTTTGTATCCCGACTTTTAAACAAGTATTTTTATTTATTAATTCTACGTTTTTTTTGTTTTTTTTCTCATTTTAGCTTGCGCCCGTTTAACCCGCTCGTTTCACCCACCCGTTTTACGCGTATACGTTTAGCCCGTGCCCGTTTGACTCGCCGTCCGTTTAACTCGTCTCCCGTTTAACCCGCCGGCTGTACTCACCCGCCCGTCCATTTTGCCGCTTCTACTTATCATAAACGATATGGCTTCTCATTTAAGCCAAAACATGACATGGAATTTTATGATGCAAACCTGTTAGTTGTGTTACGGGTCATTGCCGGTGTCTAAGTCTCTCCGATGCTTGGAGAATAAGCCAGAATTGTATAAACGGAATTCACATTTTGACCAACCTCAATTTTCTTACTGCTCGAAAACAAACCCTGCAAATAACATGAAAATCAATAGTTACATTAATTAAACTAGACGAGCGGTTGGCATGCTAAACCGGGTTTGTCACCAGAATTTGTTGTTGGCGCTTAAAAAAATTAATGCCAACGGAAATAATTATTTTTTTATTCTTTTAACATAAAATAATTTAAATAAAATTTTATTAAATTAAAAAAAAACATTACACTTAAAAAAAATATTATAATAAGAAAATACTAAAAATAAAAATAAGGAAAAATACATAACGAAAAGAAATAAACTACTTTTCGAGAAGGGTATACGATGCGCGAATCACATCTTTTTTACTGCCCGGTCCGAGGGACTCATCATGCTTGTGTCGATTTGAAAAATTGTGAATTCTTGGGCCACCTTATACATGTTGAAGTAATTGATTCGAAGAGGAACCAGGATTGTAGTTTGGAAATTGGTTGGAAGTATCGTTAAGCATGTTATTGGGATCCTTTTTGAGTAAAATTGAAAGAGATTATACAAAAATGAGACAGAATGTGTAAGAAACGAGTATAAAAAATTCAGTGAAAAGGAGGTTTAATTTATAGAGTGATATTGGGGTATTTTTTTATAAAAAATATTTTTTTTTTGTAGCGGCTCTGTTTTTGAATCCAACGGCTACATTTGGTTTTAAAAAAAAGCCCAAAACACCTCCCAAACGGCTAGTTTATTCAAGAAAAAAATTAAAAAAGAATGGAAAAGTGGTTGGCGCTGACTGGTGGTTTTGGCGCCAGCCAAAGAGTGGTGCGCCAAAGCCTTACCAGCACAGCTAGGGGTTTAAACGATCCGAGCCGAGTCGAGTTTTGACTTAAACTAGTCAGGCTTGTTTATTAACTACCTGGCTCGAGCTCGGATCGAGCTCGAACAAACTTCTATAAATAGGCTCCAGCTCGAATCAAACATTTTTGTTGTTGTTCGAGCTCGAGCTCGAAGCTCGTTTAAGAATTTTAATATTTTTGTACTCTTACAATAAACTAAATTTCATGCTCGAACTTGATAGGCTCGTTTGTTAACTCAAGCTCAAACTCGAAAGCTCGTTAATGTTCAAACTGAAACTTATGTAACTTATAAGCTAAAAAACGCTTGTTTATGAATACTAAATTATGTTTAATTACATCTAAAGCTTAACTAAGTTCAAAACTAGGATGAGAGCTTTGCTTATATAGAGAATATTTTTCATGAAAATTTTTTACGTCAAGTAATGTGAGATAATTTTACTAGTCATGTCATTCTTATACTAGTTAAAAGATCATATTCGACCAATTTATACACTCTCTTTAAAGTTGAATCTACATTCAAATAACATGCAATCATAGTAAAAGTGTAATGTTATCACATGTTATTTATAACTTATTCGACCATCTTTTGCTCATTACATTTTATAATTTGATTAATGAATAACGGGTTTTGAATTTATGTATGACTGAAGCCAAATTTATTTTGTAATACATGTCTTTGAAAATGTTTTGTTGAATATCTCATGTCACATTGATAGTTGTAAGAAATTACAGAGTTGAAGTGTTCTACAAATCTTAAGGCGAAAGCATGAAAAAGTTTAAGATGTGTTTTAGCATCTTGATCCATGTTTTGGGTGACTTTGTAATGTTTTTTTTTGCTTAATAAAGTTTACTATATTCATAGTTATTGTTTTTAATTAAAATTAAATGATACATACTCACTAAAATGTAATATATAAATTTTTATAAAAATTTAATTGTTTGGCTCGGTTAGCTCGTTCGACTCGTTAAGCTCGACAAGCTCGATCAGCTCGAGTAACTAGACGAGCTTTCGAACGAGCCGAGCCAAATATCGCCTTTTAAAAGCTCGGCTTGTTTATCTAAACGAGCATCTTTTTTCGTTCGAGCTCGACTCGAACTTTAAAATATGTAGGCTCGAGATCGAGTTAATCAAGTTCGAGCTCGGGTAGCTCGTTAAAAGCTCGGCTCGTTTACACCCCAAAGCACAGCCATCAGCCCCCGTTCCCCCACTCTAACAACGAAGTTTTATACCTACATATAACTTTAGTAATAAAAACGTGTATGGATTATAAACAAAAAATAACGAAAGTTTGAAGATTTGGGATTAAAAATAATTTTTTGTAACCCAATTCGGCTAACCAGTTCAACCAATTTTAGTTCAAAAACGTGTCAAATTAAAGTAGGTTTCATTTAAAATACGGTTAGGCCCTATGGGTTTGAAGTCAACCGGTAATACGCTGAATCGATTGACTTGAACTGATAATTCAGTGACTCGATCGAGTTGACCCTATTATTGGAATAAAAAGTGTAGAAACTAGAAGGGGGGGGGGGGGGGGTTGAATAGTTTCTCTTCGATTGGCAACCAAATTAAAATTACTTTCAATTTGGTTTGTATCAAAACTATCTTTTGCTTGAAGCTAAGTTGCATAATGATTAGGTTCGATTCAAATGCACTAGTAAAGATAATAGGTAAATGTAATGATAATGATAAGTAAAGAGTAAGGAAGGAGACAACCTAGTGGGAAGACACCAAGATTTATAGTGGTTCGACAACGAGGCTCTATCCTCGTTTCTACTCCACTCCTCGAGTACACCTACTCGAGATTTCCACTATATCCACAAGCTCCCTTCTTGGCGGAGAAAACCATACATCGTCGCTTACATTATTTTCCGACACTAAGCTAAATGTCGAGACCTAATCTTTAGCTAGGACCAATCTACACAACGTTGCCTACTTCACAATTTAACGACACAAGGCTAGATGTCGAGTTCTAATCTTAAGGTAGAACCAATCTTCACGACGTTGCCTACTTCACCATTTTACGACACAAGGCTAGATGTCGAGTTCTAATCCAAAGCTAGAACCAATCTTCACGATTCTTCACTTTGAAGCTAAGTGAGAACTTCACACAACACAACTACTAATCACTTTCAAGTTTAGTGAGAACTCACAAGACACAACCACATCACTTTATAGTTTAGTGAGAACTACTAATAAAATCTATTACAACTCAACTAGACTTATCCAAGTACACACATGTAGCTTGGATTTACACAACACAAATCCAAGCAAACACATATGCAATGGATGTACACAACAAATCCAAGTATCCACAAATAACTTGGATGAACACAACTAGTCCAAGTATTCATAAATACAATGGATTAACCTAAAACAAAAAGGGTATCATGATGAATATGACTAGCTCATAGATTCATCTTTATCACAACACTAGTGAGTGAGTGATATTCTCATTGGACAAGAAAAAGGAGGGGATCAAGAGGATAATCATATGTAAACATCCTTAACACTTTAAGTGATCATTTACTAATGATTATGCTATAGAAAATAGAAAGGGGGCTGAGAAAAAACGTCCAAGAGGCTTGTTGGAAAATGAGATTTGACCCATTATTTAAAGGAGACAAAGTATAACGGATATATAACGGCTATCTGGGCGCGGTACCATATCTAGCCCGCGGTTCCTTATCGCTAGGGAAACGCCTAGCCACTTAAGGTACCGCCCCTAGAGTACGCTCCGTTTGTCTTTTAGTGGGGTAGGAATATCTGAGGTATTTGAAGCCTTCAAAGGATATTCTAATAGCATATGGATATGCCATTTTCAAATTTTCATTTTCCATTTTAATAAAACATTTTCTAAAAAAGAAAGTTTATTAAAAAATCTTTTGTCATATTAACAAAAGTGAGTTTTAAGGATAATCATTTTGATGATCACTAAGTATGATTAAGAAAGGTTAGTGATATGATTATTACCTTGATGATAGTGTTAGTTAAATAATTCGTTTTGTGTTTTACACTAAATGTGTTGTATAGTTTGTTGTGATCAAAACTAAGAAAGATTAGTTAACACTAATAACGTTGTTAGGCATCACTTGCATTAACAATCTCCCCCTTTTTGATTACGACAAACGATAAACTCATTTACATAGAAACACAAAATATCGAATTATTAACGAGTTTATCACTATCATTTCTCCCCCTTTGTCGTAGCAAAAAGGTTAGCACAAGTCTTTGAAGAACATCGAACTTTGCTAGTAGCTCCCCCTTGGTGGTTGCTCCCCCTTGCTTGGGGCACCAAGTATATGAGCTAAGGTGACATGCTACACAAAGGTTAGTAGAGAGGAAAGAAGCACCAATGTATATATGATCACTACCTACTAAGTAACTTGAGAGGGAGAGAGAGAATAAATCTCAAATTAGAAGCAGGTATTTTGCTAAGTTTGTCCAAAAAGGTAATTGACAAAATCAAACTTCAATCCAATGAAGATGATAAGCTTGTCAATGGGTTAAAGTTTAGAATTGATGGAATAAGCAATTGTAAAAATTAACCATGATCAACTCAAAATAAAACTAAAGGGATAACACACAAAGGTTACATAGAAAAGACAAAACAAAGTAGATAGTCATACACACAATATGAGTATCTAAAGCAAAAGATATGGAAAATAAACCACAAAGCATAAGCTATTCTAATAGTGATAAATCTCCAAGATTGCTAGAAAATAAAAGACTCTAAAGCAACTAAAGTAATAAAGACTCCAAGAGTAGGGGTGGCAATTTCTGACCCGACACGAAACCCGACCTAAAATCGACACGAAAATTAACAGGTTCGGGTTGAATACATTGAATCTTAGGTCAGGTTTGGGTCGGCCTATCTGACCCATTTATTAAACAGGTTAGGTTTGGGTTGGAAAAAAATTAAGCAGGTCGACCCGACAACCCGTTTAAGATTTTTTTCCTTATATTAAAAATGATTAATATTTTACCATACGTGTTAACTAGGTTAAACATAAACACATTTAACATGTTTAACACGGGTAATGTGCCTACTTTTATATATAAAGCTTGTTAAATGGATCAATATATAAACCCGTTTAACCTATTCAACCTATGTAACATACTTAACGTCAACCCAAATATATACATGGGTTAAATGGGTTAGGTTCGGGTTATGTGTAAACGGGTTAGGGTTGACATAACTGACCCGTTTATTTAAATGGGTTAGGTTTGGGTTGGGATTTTCTGACCCGCCAACCTGACAACCCGAACCCGCTAACCCGAACCCGACACGAATTGCCACCCTTAGTCCTTTAGTTGGAAAAATAAGACGACGATGCATCATTCGAAGTTTTGTCCACCGGTACGAAAACTTGAATTGGAGGTCAAGTGAGGAGGAATTCAAGAAAATTTAACTTCTCATACACATGAGCAAGTTCAATTTGTTGAAATCGACAACAAGCACACGAGGATCCATGATGCAACACAAAATCGTTTGATGGGGGTAGGGCATCAAACTTAGGGTTTGGTGGTGGAAGGGTAATGGGGTAGGAAATGTTTTCACAATGCCTTGTGAGGTTTGGGAAGGTTGAAAGGTCATTGAGTTGAGGGGTGTTGAAGGATTGAGGTGGTGGAGGAACATTTTCTTTAGCTCCGGTGATGGGGTTAATGGTATAAGTCTCATTCCAATACTTGATTAGAGAGAAGGTAGGGTTTTTGGGTGGTTTGGAAGAAGATGGTTCGTTCTTCTTAACCCAAATAGGTCGAACCGAGATTTTTGGTTTCTTTGAAAGCTTGGATGAGGAAGCTTTGGGTTAGTGGGGTTGTGACAAAGAAATGTCAAGGTTAGGAATGGAGGAGTTAGGCATTGTGAGAGTGTGAGAATGAAATCTCAAGGTTGTGTGAGAATGAATTCTCAAGGTTGGGAAGGTGTGAGAATGAAATCTCAAGGTTGTGTGAGAATGAATTCTCAAGGTTGGGATATATAAAATGTAATCAAGGTAAGAATCTGAATACAAAAAGTGGAGTGTCAAGGAATGTTTAGTCAATTTGAGTAAACAAGGAATCTTGACAGGGTATAGGGTTTTAAAAGTTTTGACCAAAAAATCGTCAAAAATTGATTTCTGTCCGCGGTACCTTAAAGGGACCGGCGGTTCCTTATCACATAAGGAACCGCGCGACTTTTAGTGAGCCGCGTCCAGTGGACATAAAACCATGTTTTTCCAGGGTTTTGGGAAAAACTAAGACTTTTTCAAAAAGTTGCAAATCTTGGAATTTTACCTCTATTAGCACCAAATTATGCTAGGGTTGCATAAAGTAACACATTCACAAAGAATGTCTTGACAAAAGGTGACAAAATATTTGAATATCATTTTGAACCAATTTTAGTCAAGTTTTTAGAGGTTGTGATAGATTTAGGTTCAATTTTAATTTCAAATTAAAGTTGATTAATGTGCACATAAGGATAGAAACACATAAGGCTAAATCCATAGATCAACATCATGAAACACACATGAAGGAAGCAACTACAATGACAAATAGAAAAGAAAGACAACTAACTATTACAAAGCTAGCTTAACATTAGATCTAGATTAGTAGTCTTCTTTGGCTTGGTTTTGTTGAAAACCATTTATTTAGAAAACTTCATCATTCATCTCCTAGGAGGAGGCATGGAGAACAAGGCAAGCAAGAACTCTTGCAACCTCCTATGTAGTCCAAACATCTCCATCCTAAGGTTATGGATGATGTAGTGGTTGTAGAGGCAACATGGACAACTAGGACCATGAGTCTCTTGAAACCCATAGTATGGATCACCCAAAAGGAGGGAAAGTGGGACACCCAAAATTGGAATGTTTTAGTTGGGTGGAGGTGGAGGAGGCATGTTCTCCAAGGGTGATGTGGGTGAGAGTGTAGGCATGTTCCCTAAAGGGGAAATGGGTGAGTGTGGAGGTATGTTCTCTAAGGTAGGTGAAATGGGTGAGTTAAGAGGGGTAAATGGTGAAGTCACCAAGGTGTCATCAAAGTCATTTACAAAAGGAATGCTTTGGATTGGTTGGGTTGTGTGGTCACATCCAAGGGTGCACTTGGAGTGAAGGGTGAAGAGAGCTCATTCATTCTTAAGTTGAATGAAGAGGAGGTAGAACCAATGAAGTGGTTAGTACCATGGGTGGATGTTGTCTTGCATGGTGCAAGGGGTGGTGAAGGTGATGAGGAAATGAGGATTGGAACCATCTCATTTTTGGGTGTGTGAAAGGGTGATGAGTTAGGCTTGGGTGCCTTAATCCTAATCTTAAGTGTTTTCCTTGGGGTGTTTAAGGTTTTTGTAGAAACCATGGTTGACAAGGATGGTTTAAGGGTTAGGGAAGGATGTTTTGATGTGTGAAGAACATGACTAACAAGGTGGGTTTAAATGGGTGAGGGGATGATCCAAACTAGTAATGGGTTAAAATCATTTTAGGTGAATAATGAATTTAGGTAAGCTAGTTTAGGAAATATGCAGTTTATTACAGAAAATCATGCAGTGTTTATACATAATTAAGAAAACAGTGTAAAGCAAAAGATGCTGTCGGGCACAGTGGCCGGCGGTTCCTTATCTAGGACCCGCGGTTCCTTATCGATAAGGAGCCGCTGGTCGATATGGAACCGCGACCAGAGGTCTTTCAAAAGTTTCACATCCCAAATTTTGGTTAACCCAGATTTTTACCAAAGGATTCACAAGCCAAAGTTAACTACTGATCAAAATCTAAGAAGCTAACTATCATAAGGCATGCACGAAGCTATGTAAATTACAAACATAATGGCATAAACAATATTTAGGATCAAAATAAATAACAATCCAAACATGTAGCATAAGTTAATACACATCCAAGATAAAAAAAAATAGTTCAACATTACATGTTTACCAACATGTATTCTTTGAAATACTTCAAAGCTTTCACCTTCTCTTTTTGCCCAATCCCTTGATCATATTCCCCAAATACTTGAATCCCTTCCTTGACTCAACTCGATTTTCATGCAATTCACCTCTAGTCCTGAGATTTTCACAGTAGAGATGCTCCATGTTAAGATCTTCCGGTACTTCACTAGAGGAGTAATGAGGTGGGGGAGCTAAGTCCTCAAGTCCATCCACGAATGAGTTTGAGGATGGGTGGGAATTACTCGAAGAGTTGAAGTGAGAACTAGTACCTATGCCATCACCATCACTTGTTGGCATGTCCATTTCCTCATCATCCATCTCTTGATGATCGGATTTTCGCGATCCTCGATCACTTCTTGTATTTCTTGCATATGCCTCTTGAATAGGCAACATAACCCGATGAACCGGGTAGAAGCGAGAAAGATCGAGGTGGGGAAAATCATGAGCAACCCTTTTGAAAAGGCGAGTAAGAAGCATAACATAGGGAGGGTTTGTTTTGGGCTTTGAAAGGGCATAATTGATTCGTCGAGCGATATAGAATGCCAAATTATACTTTGTGGATGTAAAGATGCAAATCAACATATGCACCATACAAGCCGGGATATGATCTCGGTTTCCACCAAGACAAAAGACATTCTCCCTAAGGATATTTGCCCATTGGACCATAAAATCCTTAAGGTCGCTAGAGAGCACTTCATATCGATTCACATTTCGTACATTTGAATGAAGGCTTCTCACAACGTTTCCATCACGCTCTTTCGAAATGATGTCAAGGATGAACTCTAGATCAATTTCGGTGAGGTCATTTGGAGGTTTATCGTAGGATTCCAATAGAGCATCAAGTCTCCATTCATCCGTAAAACGACAAGTGCCTTCATATGGCACACCGAGAATTTCACCAAATTTTTCGAGGGAGTATTGAATCAATTGATCATTCAACACGAAACGAATGAAAATTTCTCCATTGTATTCAAGCATAGAGTAGGTGCTAAAGAATTCAAGAAGGAATAAGGGGTAAATATCTTCTTCTATGTTGAGCAAGCAATCAAAACCCGAAAGCTCAAACATAGATTGGATATAGTCATAACCCGTTATTTCCTTGTCAACGACTCTACCCTCATGGAAACAACGAGTAGAAAGGGATGGAAAAGTGTTTTGAAGTTGGGGGGAAGCATAGGTTTGGGAAAGGTTTGGCATGTATTGTCTAGTGAGTTGATGATCTTTTTGATATTGTGAAGGCATGATTAGTACCTAAATACAAACAAGAAAAACATATTTCCAATCACTCATATGAAAAATTAAAATCAAAAATCGAAAATATGAGAATGTGTTATATCAATTCCTCGACAAACAAAGGATTGAATCCATATCATTCTCATGTTTTTTTTTGGTAACCGTGATTTCCGACTCATTGGCCGACTAATCCACGGGGTTTGAGCCCACCGCCACACAGACTCAAACCAGGTAAAGCCCTCCCTTTTCAGGAGGTTGGCGTGGCCACTTCAAGGTTGTTTGCACCTAGTGGGAATTGAACTTGAGACCTCACACACTTTGGAGTGATAGCCACAAATCTTTTTGCCACTAGGCCACCCTTGAGTGGTTATATCATTCTCATGTTTACAATGCATCTATTCCATTTTTAACCAAGAACACATGATCTATGCTAGATCAACAATGGATTAGAACATTGGTTTTTCAAAACAAGGTTTTTAGGTAAGCATTAACAATGTCATTACCTACTTGTTCATGGGTTCATCTCAAATCCATCTTTTAATCAAAATAATTAATCAAAATTCGGATTTGTTCTATAAGTGGGTTTTAGTGAAATCTTAATGAATATGAACCTAAGGAATTATAGTAAAATAACCATGTCAACCCACATTCCTATTAAGGTTTTAATTCAGTTTCAATTTTAGAAATCCCCAATTATGAAAGGATGAACCCTAGAACAAAATAGATGAAATTGAAAGAAAATACTTACAATTAATTGATGTTAGATGAAGGATGAATGAAACCCACAACTTAGAATCAATTAATTTGAGTGATTGAATGTTTTTGAAGCTTCAACAATGGTGGAAAACAAGAAAAACGTCGGCTGTGTATTTTAGGGAGAGAGAGATAGTGGTTTGAAAAAGAATAAAATAATCAAACTGGCGCTCTGGCAAACTTTACTGCCCGCGGTACCTTATCGATAAGGAACCGCGGGTTTGAGCCGCCAAGATAAAGAACCGCCTACAGAGGCAGGTTTTTATCAATGAAAAACGCCAAATTTTAAAAACCAAGTTTTTCTAAGATACTTAAAAATATATCATGAACCTTTTAGAATAACATTGGATCATCATAAACACTAGGCAATATGTTTTAATGAAGGATTACAAGTTGAATCAAGATCGAAAAGAACCGAAACGGACAAACGACTACTCGTAGCAAAACGGCAAAGTGGAGAGAAGTCAAGGGAAGTGAATCAAGACTAGGACCAATGCTCAAGGGATTAATGACAATCTTCAAATAGTGGTAACGAAGAGCTTGTGTCATATATAGTGGTTTAAGACGTGCCTTTCCGGTGAAACGTTAAACGGCTTTGGTAATGAATAAACACAAAGCAATTGTTCATGTATAGACTAAGATCACTTTCAATAATAGTCTTAGTCTAAACCAAAATATGAGCAAGGTATTAATTCACTTTCTCTCACAAAGGGCCTACTAACCGTATGGGTGCAAACCATGTAAATCATGCTTGATACTTTAAGCTACTACTAACTCACTCTACATCACCATAGTGAGTCAAGTATCCAAGCAATGAAGGTTTGAGAGGATAAAAGGAAAGAATCACAAACCACAAACAAATGTAAAGCAAGGATGCCAAGAACAAGCACATAGTCAAGTAATGATCAAAAGAATGATCAAAGGGCGTGTGGAAGAACGAAAGCGTACCTTGGCCACAAAGAGCAATCCATCAAGGAGTCAATGCTATGCCCAATCAATGACTATGATGAGTACTAAGTCTTCAAGGACTAGTATCATTCCCAATCATCTTGGTATCATCATTCAAAGATGTTAAAGATCAATGAAGATGAGTCTTCTATAAGTGCAAGTAAGTCAATCCACAACCAATCAAGTGATTGATCTTCATGAGTACCTACACAAAGCAAGATGCAAACTAGTAGATACATTTCAAGAGTAGATCTAAAATGCATAAAGACTACTAATCTTAAGTGGGATGCAATATTATAGATTAAAAGACCTATTAATAGTTTTGACCAAAGAGAAACTTTAGTACAACTTGACCTTCTAATTTGAGGAGACAATGGATCGATCCAAGTTTCAAAGTACAATATACTTCAAAGATCTTGAGTGACCATCGCTCTGATAGCAATTGTAGAAACTAGAAAGGGGGGGGGGGAGGTTGAATAGCTTCTCTTTGATTGGCAACCAAATTAAAATTACTTTCAATTTGGTTTGTATCAAAACTATCTTTTGCTTGAAGCTAAGTTGCATAATGATTAGGTTCAATTCAAATGCACTAGTAAAGATAATAGGTAAATGTAATGATAATGAAATAAGTAAAGAGTAAGGAAGGAGACAACCTAGTGGGAAGACACCAAGATTTATAGTGGTTCGACAACGAGGCTCTATCCTCGTTTCTACTTCACTCCTCGAGTACACCTACTCGAGATTTCCACTATATCCACAAGCTCCCTTCTTGGCGGAGAAAACCTTATGTCGTCGCTTACATTATTTTGCGACACTAAGCTAAATATCGAGACCTAATCTTTAGCTAGGACCAATCTACACAACGTTGCCTACTTCACAATTTAACGACACAAGGCTAGATGTCGAGTTCTAATCTTAAGGTAGAACCAATCTTCACGACGTTGCCTACTTCACCATTTTACGACACAAGGCTAGATGTCGAGTTCTAATCCAAAGCTAGAACCAATCTTCACGAATCTTCACTTTGAAACTAAGTGAGAACTTCACACAACACAACTACTAATCACTTTCAAGTTTAGTGAAAACTCACAAGACACAACCACATCACTTTATAGTTTAGTGAGAACTACTAATCAAATCTATTACAACTCAACTAGACTTATCCAAGTACACACATGTAGCTTGGATTTACACAACATAAATCCAAGCAAACACATATGCAATGGATGTACACAACAAATCCAAGTATCCACAAATAACTTGGATGAACACAACTAGTCCAAGTATTCATAAATACAATGGATTAACCTAAAACAAAAAGGGTATCATGATGAATATGACTAGCTCATAGATTCATCTTTATCACAACACTAGTGAGTGAGTGATCTTCTCATTGGACAAGGTAAAGGAGGGGATCAAGAGGATAATCATATGTAAACATCCTTAACACTTTAAGTGATCATTTACTAATGATTATGCTATAGAAAATAGAAAGGGGGTTGAGAAAAACGTCCAAGAGGCTTGTTGGAAAATGAGATTTGACCCACTATTTAAAGGAGACAAAGTATAACGGATATATAACGGCTATCTGGGCGCGGTACCTTATCTAGCCCGCGGTTCCTTATCGCTAGGGAACCGCCTAGCCACTTAAGGTACCGCCCCTAGAGTACGCTCCGTTTTTTGTCTTTTAGTGGGGTAGGAATATCTGAGGTATTTGAAGCCTTCAAAGGATATTCTAATAGCATATGGAATATGCTATTTTCAAATTTTCGTTTTCTATTTTAATAAAACATTTTCTAAAAAAGAAAGTTTATTAAAAAGTCTTTTGTCATATTAACAAAAGTGAGTTTTAAGGATAATCATTTTGATGATCACTAAGTATGATTAAGAAAGGTTAGTGATATGATTATTATCTTGATGATAGTGTTAGTTAAATAATTCGTTTTGTGTTTTACACTAAATGTGTTGTATAGTTTGTTGTGATCAAAACTAAGAAAGATTAGTTAACACTAATAATGTTTTTAGGGATCACTTGCATTAACAAAAAGTATCGAAAGCTATTGAATTTAAGATGAATTTTTCAATCATTGAATCTATATCTATATCTATACTACATATAAAGGAAAAACCACAAAACTTTAAATGTTAATGAGTTAATTATGGAATTGTTGGAAAACCACTTATTTTAGGAATTGTTGAAAAATTAAATGCATACAAGTTGGATATAATAGGAAATGTTGAAAAATTAAACCATAAACAATTACATAAGCTACCGGGTCACAGGTTCGACCACGGGATTAATTCGGTCGAGTAACTTGGTCACGGGTTCGACCAACGGGTCAACCCGGTTGAGTCATCGGGTCACGGATTCAACCATCGGACCAACCCGATTGAGTCACCGGGTAACGGGTTCGACCATCGGTTCAATCTTTTCGAGTCACGTGTTCGACCATCGGGTTAGCCCGATCGAGTCACCGGGTCACGGGTTCGACAACCGGATCAATCCTGTGAAGCCACCGGGTCACTGGTTTCGACCACCGGGTCAATCCTGTCGAGTCACCGGGTCATGGGTTCGATCGCCGGGACACGGGTTCGATCACCGAGTCAACCCGATCGAGTCAACGGGCATGGTCTCGCCTACCGGTTCAACCCGGACGAGTTACCGGGTTACCGGTTCGACCAACGGATCAATTAATATATCGTTAACTATCTATCGCTAGGAAATTTTTGGGTCACGAGTTCGACCATCGAATCAATTAGCATATCATTAATTATATGTCGTTAGGCAATTCTGCTGTTATGTGCAGGTAATCGTCTAGTTATATATTAAAAGAAAACATATTTTATTTTTAGAAATGTTGAAAAATCAACTTACACCCTATATACATAATGTACAAATATATAAACATAATTAGAAACTAATTCATACATAATTTAATATTTATTATTAAAACTATTTAATACATAATATTAAAATCAATTAATACATAATTTAATACTCATATTAAAACTAATTAATACATAATAATTAATACACATTTAAAAAAATAATTAATGCAATTCTTTATTTAAAAATACTATTATATATTCACATTTTACAACAATTAAAAGCATATATATCTACAAAATCGTACGTATTGTCTATCTAAAATGATGGGTTCAACTGAGAACTGGAGTCACAGTCAATTCAACTTGCTAATAAAAACCATCAGAAGAGGACCGGAGAGGACCCACCGAAACTGATAAAAACGGCACCGTTAACGTACTACTTTTTTTGAACAACACATAAATTTGTACTACTTATAAAAGAGATTGTACTTCCTCTCTCCAAAATTTTAAGTAGTACAAAACTAAAAAGTTGTGATACAAACCTTTACAACAACAAAATTTCATAAATATATTTCTATATTAATTGGTGGACAATACACATTAAATGACAAAATTAATACAAATTAATATGCAACATATACAAAATGATTGTTGCTATAAATTCTATATTTTTAGATACAATTATTTAAATTGTTCACTAGTGTAAGTTGAATATCAAATTTATGTGTTTGATTTTTAACCATTCAATTTTTTTTAAAAGTTTGCAATATCGAAGACATATATCATATATGTCGACGTACAATCGGTAATGGGCTCGGCCGGCCAGGCCCACGACCCATACACACCTTACTTATCCTACAAGAAACTCTAAGCCTATATAAACTGGGGTAGGGGTCTCATTATAATCAGGTTCTCTCTCTTAACCACACCTCTTATACAATATATCGAGCAATACTAACTTGACCGTCGGAGGTGGACCCCGGGGCTCCGGCCTCGAGTCCACGTCTAACCGGTTTACCTTTATTTGCAACATTAATCAGGATTCGGGCAGACGACAAACGGCCCAGGAGTGTCGTCGAACCGGCCCAGCCAAACTATGCTCCAACAAGTTGGCGCCATCAGTGGGACCATGAATATACTATGTCTCGTGATCTCGTACTACCGAAAAGCATCCAAGTCGAAAATCGGTAACTCTGAACTTTAGTATTCCTTTTTTATTCTCATCGTACTTTTGCATGTTTAAAAGGATGATTTACTAAATTAACAAAAATCGGTCTGTAATGTCGAAAAATCGAATAAAATACAGGACCGTGCGTATGACTAATTGTACGGCACACGTTTACAAATTATTATTTTTCTTCCAAGTAATAGAAAACATGTAAATGTGGCTCAATCACTTTCTCATGAAAATTAAATGTAGCAATGCTATAACATGTAAAGGGCTGGCTATATGATACACTAAAGGGTCAGACGGTTTGATTCGTTTTTTCCAAGTAATAGAAAACATGTAAATGTGGCTCAATCACTTTCTCATCAACCGTATTTTTTTATAAGAGACGAATATTTAATACAATATTCTTGATTTTTATGGCATGTTTGACTAAACAATATTATGCTTAGTTTTCACGGAACTTCGTCTCTTGAACATCGTCTTTATGTTCATACATATTGTTTTTTTTCTTTTATCCGCGGTCATGGCATATTCAGCCGCACTCTTTCGCATATTACAAAATATTTTATTTTTCACTGCGGTGATGAGCCGCGTCCTTTCGCGTTATCCCACACGTCTGGGAATATTGTTGATATTAATAAAATATTACGTGATTATTTAAATTTATATAAAGATATTTTCATAGGTACCAAGATATTACTCATATCTTTTGAATTCAAAAAATATATTATCAATATTTTTCATATTTATAAAAAATATATTATCACTATTTTTCATATTTATAAAAAATATTACTGATATCTTTTTAATTCTTGACAATATTTTATCAATATCTTTTCAATTTAAAAAATATTATGTATATTTTTGAAATTGATAAAAGATTTACCTATATCTTCTAAAATATATTATAGATATTTTTTATGTTGATAATAGATATTATATATATCTTTCAAATTTGATTATTATAATCTCCGTCTATGCCGTGGCCCGGTCTAATAATATCGTGTCTCAGCCCGACCTCTTTTTTCGCGGTCATGGTGTGTCCATCTGCGCTAGTATGAAATTATTTTATTCGCGGACATGGTATGTCCAACCGTGCTTATTTATATGTTTAAATTTATAAGATATTACGCGTATATATTAATCTAATAAAAAGATAAATTCAATATCTTTTAGATGAGCATCACAATATTACCTATATTAGTCTCATGTATTATCTATATTTTTAGATTATCAATATTTTAATAAAAGATATTACATATATCTTTCAAATCTGTAACAGATGTATTACGTATATATATTTTAATATGAATAATATATTTTATCCGCGGTCGTGGTACATCCATCCTCACTAGTCCGTACATTCGGACATCTTCTGCCTACGGGCGTACATGTACACATCGTTTCCAGGCGGAATAAGAGGATTGAGTGAACCTAATAATTCAACTTGTCGTGTAAGAGGGATGCAACCCCAACGACCATGGATCATGTATCCTTGTTAGACACCTTGCTATCAAGACGTTGTAGTAACTTAGTGAACCACATGACTCATGATGGACTTGCAAAAGACACACTGTGCACGTCTAACAAACTTTTGTCAAAACTTTGACCGTCCTTATGGTAGTAGCGGTACGCCGCACGTAATGGCATAGCTCATCTAATAAGTTAGTTAAGAACCGTCTTATACTATGTGACAATTCACGGTTATGGCAAGACCCATCCGCGTTGGTTCGTACGTTCGAACCCAATTTTTATCTTTCGTACGCGGCTATGGTACGTCCATTCGCGCTGGTCTACGTGACCGTAATTTTTTGAATACTTGATTAAGTTAATATTACTAATCGAGTGTAGCACCATTAAACTTAGGGGGCTACTAGGGTATAATGATACCACTATTTATGTGCACGTCACACAAATATCTTTGGATATATTCCTTTGTCGCAGAAGTCCGCCTTCTGCCAGTTTATTCCTTTGCAATGGAAGTATCTCTTCCATTGGCTTATTCTTTCGCCGCAGAAGTACTACTTCCGCGCGCTTGTTCCTTTGCCATGGAAGTATCTCTTCCATTGGCTCATTCCCTCGCCACGGAAGTACTCTTTCCGCGCGCCTGTTCCTTTGCCATGGAAGTATCTCTTCCATTGGCTCATTCCCTCGCCGCCGAAGTACTCTTTCCGCGCGCTTGTTTCTTTGCCATGGAAGTATCTCTTCCATTGGCTTATTCCTTCGCCGTGGAAGGACTCCTTCCACGCGCTTGTTTCTGCGCCATGGAAGTATTTCTTCCACTGGTGTATGCCTTTGCCACGGAAGTACCTCTTCCGCTGGCTTATTCATGCGTCGTGGAAGTATCTCTTCCACGTGCTTATTATCTTCGTCGTGGAAGTATCTCTACCACGTGCTTATTATCTTCGCCGTGGAAGTGCCTCTTCCACGTGCTTATTATCTTCGCCGTGGAAGTATTCTTCCACGTGCTCGTTATCTTCGTCGTGGAAGTATTCTTCCACGTTGTGACAACCGCGGTTTTGAGGTTCGTCACTTAGTTTTATTATGTGCAAGTTACGTGTATTTATGTGTTTATGTGCTAATTGGTGTGTATAGATTGTGGTTTGGATATCGTTTCCTGTACGGGGTACCTTGTGAGTGAAACGATGTGTGATAATTTCATGTTCATGAGCTCACATGGTAGTGACTATGAAATGAGATGGTATTATTTAGTGGTTTACGTATACGTATATGTATTAAAGAAAATCATATTTTTACGATTTACGGTTTAGCATTTTGAGGTTTCGGATGAGGTATTTAGTCACGGGAATAATTTACGGGATGGTTTTAAGTCATTTAGTACTTAGTTATAAAGTTTATTTCATATTTTAAGATTTTCATAAAACTGTGTATTTTACGTCTTTTACGGTAAACGCGTAAATTTGACTAGTTTTACGGTTTTGAGGTTTTGGAGGTTTTAGGAGCTGAAATAAATTAAGGTAAATTAAGGTAATATTAATAACATAATAATAAGTAATAAAAAAAGAAAAAAAATAAAAATATATATATAGGTCGGTTATAGGACGTTTAAAAAGGAAAAAAAAGGGAAGTTGGGCTTGGGTTGGGTTAAGACTCACCCACACTCTATATAAAGTTTATACTAAACCAAAAATTCATTATTTTTCTCCTGGAGACAAAGAAAAGTCGTGGGTTTCACAAGGAGTTAGGGTTCTTCAGTAAAAATCTTGGGAGGTAAATCTTTAAAATCCCTTTTCAATTTAATTGTTTTTAATGTTTTTATCAATCAATATATGATGGATTTAGGTTAGGTTTAATTATAAAATCTGTATTCTAATGATATATTAATGATTAGAATAATTAGGGCTTGTAATTAAATAAATTATGGGTAATTAATTAGGTTAGTTTAATTAAATTCGTCATTAAAAAACTGGGCAGAATTTAGGGTCAATTGTTTTGATCATATAGGGAGTTCTACAAACTCTTATTTTGCGATCCAAGTATCCCTGGAAAGGTAATTGAAGTGGCTTTCAAATTCAAGAAACGAGAACTAAATTGGAGGTAGGGAAGTGGGTCAAAAACAGGTTACAACAGTTGGAGGTCAAAACAGTTTTGAAATCAGCCTATTTTCTTTTTATGTTTTGGGTTGTTTGGGGTACATAGGGTTGTATTGGGAATTTCAAACGAACATGGGAGTTGGTTTATATATTATAAGAAGTATCTGCATTGGGGATAAGATTGTGGGTTAGGGTAAGACCCCCTAATCATAACAAACTTTTTGTATGTTCAAAATCAGTAAAATCCGGATAGACAAAAGTATATATATATATATATATATATATATATATATATATATATATATATATATATATATATATATATATATATATATATATATATATATATATATATATATATATATATATATATATATATATATATATATATATATATATATATATATATATATATATATATATATATATATATATATATATATATATATATATATATATATATATATCGGGGCCTTAACAGTAGCTTTAAGGTTGGGGCAAAGGGGGGGAGTTAGCTAACATATGTAAGGGCATAGGGTTTCCTTTACAGAGGTCATGGGTATGGTTAGGTGGGCGTTTAGCTTATAGTTTGGAGACCTAAAAGTTGGGACTGTTTTGTGTAAAATATGAACGAGATAGGTATCAAACTTAACCAAGTTAAGGACTTGTTAGGGAAGGGTAATAGGGTGTTTAGAACATATGAATGAGGAACATATATGGGAGAAGGCTAGATGTCCATCATAGGTTGATGAGCCATTTTAGTGTTTGGTTCATGTTTTGATTGTGTGCTTTTGTTTGTTAGCTTTTTGCTAGTGCGCGGATTTTTGGAGAAGCTCAATCAGGTGAGTTTCATAGTCCCATGTCTACTAATGATTTTGACTTCCAGATGGGATGGAAGAGACACTGTCTTGTTTTTATAAATTATGTTGTGAATGCTTTGTATATGGTGATGGACTTGTGCATACTTATGTGATTAACTACTAGTTGATTCATGATTCTTTTATGTTTTGACTTGGTACCAAGGGGATGTTGACAAGGCGGGGCCTTGGGGAGGTACATAGATGTGTGAGCATCTATGGGACCAATGGATAATGACAAGGCGGGGCCTTAGGATTGGTACATAGGTGTATGGGCGCCTCTGGTACCATGGTGTTTGGTAAGGCTGGGAGCCTTGGATTTGATTTTGTTTGTTAAATCTTGAATATTAGTTGTTAATGCATGTTTGTATCACATAGTCCATATATTCATTTGTTAGTGGTTGTTATTCACAAATTATAACTGACTTTGGCGTTGGAGTCTAAACCTATGACTCTCACCAACTTTATGTTGACGTGTTTTAGTGTCTCTTTTAGTTGAGAATGTGGTTAAGCTTGAGAATAGAAGTGCCTAGTTTTGGAGGCATTAGGATTGCATATAGAAGGAGATCCTCATTCCTTCTTAGTTTCTTTTGTTTGTTTAATAAGTGATACTGTTGGCACCTATATGTTTACTTTGGTTATGTATTGTTTGTCTTGGGTAAGAGGTAGGACTGTTACCTACTTGCCTAGACTCCTGCTTTGTTGAGATATTGTCATGACATTTGTGTCACCATTTTATGAAATTTCTTATTTCATTTAGTTATCTCTATAAACACGCCATGTTGTGATGATATCCATACGTCGCGCCCCATATTCCGCCATGGTGGGGTGTGACAGAATGGTATTAGAGACAATGGTTATAGAGAATTAGGTTGCCTAGTCTAGTAACCTAGTCAATAGCTTAAGGGTCCCTGCATATAGGCGTCATAGGAGTATGTGTGCATTTTATATTAATTAAAGTTTTCTGGATGTTATTGGTTTTTACTTGCGATGTTTGTTAAGTTTTGACTAGTATGGGTTGAACCATAGTAGTTCATACTTAGCCACATGTTATTTTCTTTTCGGGTTGTGACTAGTGCAGGTTGAACCATAATCATCCACGCTAGTCATTGTTGTATTTTGATTAAATTGTACATTATAGTACATAATTTGGTACATGGTAGTTTCTATCTTTTGTTGGGTTATTTTATGTACCTGAGGTATAGTATTTTTCTTTTGATGTTTAAGTCATGTTCCCTAAGAATCATGTGGTGGTTCGAGTTACTAGGAGTACATGGGTAGGAAGGATTTTAAGGTGTTTCCATTCTGATGGGCGACATGACTTATAATTGATTATGTTTTCGTTTTGGATTTTGTCTATGCTGATTTAGCTAGACTATGGACTTTTGCATTCCAAGAGTTTGACTATGTAATTTTATTAGTTGGAGTTTTTGACCTTATTATTTATGTGGTTATGTGCTTAGGTGAGTTGATGGGTTTATGTGTTATGTGTTGTATTGATTCTTATAAGTGTCATCATAGGAGGGAGTGCATTGGGAAAAAAGGGTAATTGTATAAGTATGGTGGCCAACATAGTTATACAAGTACCACAACTTCAATGGGTTCCTAAGTATGATTGCATGAAAGAGGGTTAGTACATGCTTGTATATGGTGAGATGTGGATTATTGGTATATGTATAGTGTATGGGTTTGTGTAACGGCTGTCTACCATATGGCTATTTTGAGTGTGTTATATGTTTTAGGTTATACTCATGTTGTGTGATTATGGGGTCACACGATATGGACTGGTTTTAGTGATGGGTTTTATGCCTTGTGGTAAGATGGTGGTTACTCGTAGAGAAAAAAAAACGAGTGTATGACGCGATTGGTTGATCTGACATGTATGGTAACGAGTATGTTTTGGGTGATTTAATAGGTATATATATGCGGATGTATATATACCACTATGTGTTAAGTTATGGTATATGGTCGTTCACTAGTTATTATAACTTGAACGTACCTTGTGTTTGTTCGTGTTTTATGGTGCTGGAGTTTGATGGAGTTCCAACGACGTTTTGAGTCTTTTGGATGTGTGTCTACATTCAGGTATGTATTTTTATTAATGCGGACTACTAAATTTTCTTGCAAATAAGTGTGGCTTATTATAGGAAAACTGTAAAACCCGCATGCTTTTACCATGAATAGTGCCCTTGAGATCGTACGTCCTAGATTAAAACTTACCTTATTTAGTATTGATCACATTCATGTGCTAATAGTCAAGCAAGTGCATACGTGTATGACATGATAAGTATCGATTACGTACGAACTCATGATAAACAGTTAATAAATATGTCACGTGAACATAATTAAATCATGATCACCATTTAAAATACGAACTAAAATAATTACGTAAATACATATAATAAAATTACGAGCGTTAAGATTACGATAAACTACATGATAAAATAAACAGAAACACTTTAAACACGAACACGTTTAACCACGAACGAACACGAAACATCGGGACACGAGAAAAGGTACGGGTACCCCATGTGGGGCCCCATACCCACGGCACACATAACCAAAATGGGCTTAGCCCATTGACTTTTACAAGAAAGGGGGGGTTATGGTAAATATGTTTTTCATTTTTACATTTCAAGCAAAATAACTTTTAACCTAGAAAAAGTTTTCTCTCCTCCTCTTGGTCTCTCTTTGTGCCGCCACCCATAGGACCACCATAGGTGGTTGTTGATTGATTTTTATCTTGAAAATCATTGCTATAAACCGTGTTTGTTCATCCTCTTTCAAGCTACGTATTGGTATATCATTCTAAACCTTTCTTTTTAATTCTTTTAAATCTTTGATTATTTTCATGAACATGTTATTATTATTCTTATTAAAACATGATAATTAAAGACTGATCTAACATGTTTTGGGGTTAATTAAAATCAAAGGACGATATAAAAGGGTGTTTGTTTTGGCCGCCTAGCATAACCAACCCGAGGGGGGGTTCGGTTTGCTTTTAGCCGCCACCACCAAGACCATTGTTGGTCTTGGTTGGTTCATGTGGGACCCACGGCAGCAAGGGGCACAAGTACCCCGAGTTTGGCTCGGGGTACGGTGTCGAGTTCATGCCCGATTCATGGTTCGTTGGTTAAATCATGATTTATGCTACATGTTAAAATTTATGAATTATGAACTTAGGATATAAATTAATTAATAACATGAGATATTAATTAAACCATGACTTAGGTTATTTTAATTATTAATTTAGCATGATATTAATTTAACCTAAGTATTTTATGTTATATGTTATAATTAATTAATTATTTAAAACATGCTTATAATTAATTAATTTAGACACGACTTAGGTTATGTTATTAATACATAATAATACACATTTTAACCTAAGTATTTTATTCCATTTTAATTAAAACATGTTATACTTTAATTAAAATGCTTAACCTATAGTTTAATTAAATACATGAAATAATAATTAAACTATACACTATATCATATGACTTAAGAAATAAGCTTATAACCACTTAGACTTATATGTTAGCTTATGTAACCAGTTTAATTCTAAATATGGAAACTTCTATTTATAGAAACTTAATTAAATAAGGCAACTAATCTATTAATGGAAACCTTCTATATATGGAAATCTATCTATTTCAGGCAGCTAATCTAATCATGGAAACCTTCTATATATGGAAACTTATTTAATTAAGGCAGCTGATCTATTTTTGGAAACTTTCTATTTTTAGAAACTAATCTATTTTAAGCAGTAAATTCTATTTTTGGAAACTTTCTATTTTTGAAAACTTTCTATTTTTGGAAACTTTCTATTTTTGGTAACTTTCTATTTTTTTTGGAATTTTCTATTTTTGGAAACTTTCTATTTTTGGAAACTTTCTATTTTTGGAAACCTGCTATTTTTGGAAAGTTACTTATTATTACACAGTAAGTATAATAATACATGAAATACCAGTAATACTTAATCAGATTAATCAGAATACAAGATAAACACAGTTTAAGGCTCTAAACAGTAAACCATGACCTAAAACATACCAAGTAAGCTAAGATGAGACATAAAACCCAGTACGTAATCAGTGATTCGATACTTATACACGTGTGTATTCATGTAGCGTTAGTGATCCAGAAGTAGGAGTCTTTCTTCCGTTCATTCACTGGACTTGAGGTACGGATTCCCGTCCTTTCAGTATGGACATTCTTTCCTTATTAGGATTTCCCCGTATGCAGCCAACTGTTTTCCCCAGTATTTGTTTTATTGTTTTGAACTGCTTATGTTTAATTAGCATAATCTATAGCCATATACAAGCATGACCAGTTTCACCTAGTTATGGAGGTACCATAACCATAACATTGGAGGCACCAATGTTATGACTTCCCCACGGCAGAGTGATTGCTCGTGGCGTCCCTTTCAGTTTTGGCCATATTATTATATCATGTGGGGCGTATGGGTGCATCCTAGTTACATGTTTTATTCAGTATATCATGGTGAATGTGGTGTGTGCCTTGCATCCTTCACAAGGAGTTGATCCCTCCTACCCAAACCAGTATATTAATTAGAGGCATCCCCTCTAATCAGCATGATGAGGTCACCTCCAAGTATTCATGCACGTGACCTTTTCATGACCTATATGGGCTATGGTATATTTATGTTAAAACAGTTTTCATAAGATAAACATAAGGCTTTTCAAACTATAAAACCAGTTTTCTTAATACTTAACCAGTTTACTCAGAACCTAGTCTTCCGCTGTTATATGTTACATGCTTATCCTATTTCATGCTATATTGTACATCCGTGCACTGAGCGTCTTGCTCAGCCGTTTTCCTTTTCATGTTCCCAAAACGGCAGGTACTCAGGGACGCTCGTAGATCTCAAACGTACGTGCATATGGATTGGAAGCATTACTGTCTTTCTTTACTTTATGCATTTCCTTTACTTTAATACAGTTTGCTATGGACATTGTTTCGTCCTTTCCTTTTACAGTATTTATGTTTGTGTGTGATGAGCTCTACTTTGGGGTTACCGATGTTTGATTCCGGTATTTCCCTTTTATGGTCAAATAATGCTTAGACATTTATCCTTGTATGCTTTGATGACACGCCATGATTATGCGTAAGATTCCATTTCCAAAATGGGGTGTTACAATTATGGTATCAGAGCCAAGGTTTCGACCTGTAGGCTCTCAAATATGACCTGTGATTAGTGGGTTGTCACTACGGTCTTCCTAGAACTGACAGTTGTTTTCATGCATTCATCATTTTTTAAGCATACATATACATGTCATTGTTACAGGGTTTTTGACTAAGTAATGGTTGGTACAGGACTGGCCCTATTTAGTCGCATGTGTTTTATCGAAACTTTTAGAATTGGGACCGACCCATAGGCGTCCCCTCGATATGTCTTTTATTTTGAGTGAACTGACCAGAGGCGTTCACTCACGAGCATCAAAAGTTTTCATAAAACTGCATCATGCATTCATACAAAGATTTTCTTGCATAAAATTTTTCTCGTGAAATTTTTGGTATAAATTTTTTTCATGTATATATATAACTTATATTTTATGTTTCGAGCTGTTAATCATATGTTTTATGTTATACTGTCAGATGGTTCTCACACGCGAGCAAGAGCAGCTCAATGCTGCAATTCAGGCTGCCATGCAAGCCTTGCTTCCTCAACTGAGGAATGACATCCGTGCTGAAGTCCAAGCTGCCAACAATCAGCAGCAGCAGAATTAGGCACCTCCTCCTCCTCCTCCCCCAGTGACACTAGCAGTGTGGTTGGAAAGATTCAACAAGCTCCGTCCTAGAGCTTTTGAAAAGACTGATAGCCCCAGCGATGCTGAAAGCTGGTTGACTCATATCGAGAAGATTTTCAATGCTATAGGATGTGACCCCGCATTCAAGGCGAGATTGGCATGCTACCGGTTTGAAGGCGATGTACTCAACTGGTGGCTAGCCTTGACGCAGTCGGAAGGAGGTGATGATTGGGTCGCTGGTTTGACATGGGCCCAATTCAAGGAGAGAGTGATGGAGCAGTTCTTTCCCAAGGCGGAGCAGGACAAGCTCAAGCGAGAGTACCATGGGATACGTCAGAGAGCGGGCGAGAATAGCAACGAATTCATGCAGCGCTTTCTTCGCTTAGCTGGTTTTCTGGGAGCAGCAGCTGGTACTCCTGAGGAGCAGGCACACCACTTTAGGTGGGGACTTCGCACCTCGGTCGCGAACAATCTGGTATGTGCTACGTTCAATACAGTAGCACAAGTGGCCGACGCAGCAAGGAAGCTAGAGATGTTGCAGGAACGAGATGAGTTCGGGGAAGCTGAAAGACCCGACAAGAGGTAAAACATTTCGTATTCTAACGATAACCAGACCGCATCCTATCATTATATGTTCAATAATCATCTCTAAACTGTATCTTCCAGGTAGAAAACTGGGGACCGGTCTCAGCCGGCTACTCAGCAGCAGCCTCATCAGCCCAAAGGAAACGGTCACACTAACGACCGTTCTGTTGTGGAAAGGCGTAGCGGTAATGATAATTACCGTAACAACGCTGGACACTCCAACAACAGCAGGTCCTACTATTTACGCATTTTCTTATGATTTCATGTTATATCTCTCATGCTGACGCTATATTAATCTCTACCAGGAACCACGGTAACGGGAAGGACCAGAACCATAGGGGTTCTCAGCCTAACCGTTCAGCTAACACTGGTGAACATCTTATGATGCATATGTCTTATACTCGTGCATATACCTTATTTTAACACATTTTGTCATCAGCAGGCCCTCAGCAAGCAAGGACTCCTGCTGGAGGATTCACTCATCCTCTTTGCAGTACTTACCATCGTAGACACCCTGGCCCATGTCGTCGTGATTCCGACGCGTGCTACAAGTGCGGCCTCCCTGGCATCGTATGAGAGATTGCCATAAGGGTGAAATGGAGGGTACTTCGGGTCATGCTGATACTAAACCGCCTCCTACCACTGGGCGTGTCTACACGACATCTCGTGATCAGGCAAACAAATCTACAGGTACCATTACTGGAATTTTGTATATGTACGGCCAAGGTGCATGTGTTCTTTTCGACACGGGTGCCACTCACTCAGTTATTTCCACTACTTATGCCAAGAACATCAGGACACTTCCCTTGCCATTAGAAAATAGGCTTACCGTTTCCACGCCTTTGAGGGACTCTGTATTAATAACTCATGTATACAAGAGTCTTCCTCTAGAGTTTGACGATAAATTTCGTGCAGTAGATGCACTTCCCCTAGACATGATTGAGTTCGATATGATTCTCGGCATGGACTGGTTATCCAAGCACCATGCTACCATAGACTGCCACTCATATCGGGTGATCTTCGACGACATTAATGCACCAGAGTACATTCATAACGGGTTCATACCCGGACGGTCTGTACAAGTCATATCTACCTTGCAAGCACGTGCATTACTGTCACATGGCTGTGAGGGTTATCTAGCTACGGTTTACGACATGGATGCTGAATCCCCATCGATTCAGGATCAACCAGTAGTTTCGGAATTTCAAGACGTCTTCCCAGCTGAACTTCCAGGCATACCACCTGCACGAGAAGTGGAGTTCAACATCGACCTTATTCCAGGAGCTGAGCCAATCTCTAAGGCTCCGTATCGTATGGCTCCCATAGAGCTAAAAGAACTGAAGGACCAACTGCAGGAACTTCTTGAGCGAGGGTTCATTAGACCAAGCGCATCTCCATGGGGCGCACCGGTCTTGTTCGTTAAGAAGAAGGACGGCAGCATGCGACTTTGCATTGACTACCGTGAACTTAATAAGATTACCATCCGCAATAGATATCCACTGCCACGTATAGATGATCTGTTTGACCAACTTCAAGGAGCCAAACACTTCTCAAAGATCGATCTAAGGTCAGGCTACCATCAGCTAAGGGTTAAAGAGCAGGATATTGCCAAGACTGCTTTTCGTACCCGCTATGGCCATTATGAGTTTGTGGTCATGCCATTCGGCCTGACTAATTCTACAGCAGTATTCATGGATCTGATGAACAGAATCTTCCACGAATTCCTTGATAAGTTTGTCGTTGTATTCATCGATGACATCCTGATTTTCTCAAAGTCCACGGAGGAACACGAAGACCATCTCCGTACGGTACTACAGATTCTTCGTCAGAAGCAGCTGTATGCGAAATTCTCCAAGTGTGAGTTCTGGTTAAACAAGGTGGCATTCTTAGGTCATATTGTATCAGCAGAAGGGATCACTATGGACCCAGCGAAGGTTGAGGCTATCACTAAATGGCCAAGACCAACATCGACGACAGAAGTCCACAGTTTCTTAGGCTTAGCTGGATATTATCGCAGATTCGTGGAGAACTTTTCCCGCTTGGCACTACCTCTCACCAAACTGATGCGAAAAGGAGAGAAATTCGTCTGGACGGAAGAACGAGAGAAGAGCTTCGAAGACCTAAAGCAGAAGTTAGTATCTGTACCTATTCTTACTCTCCCATCTGGTACAGGTGGATTTCAGATCTATAGCGATGCATCGGTGAAGGGACTGGGATGTGTTCTCATGCAACATGGGAAAGTGATCGCGTATGCTTCACGGCAGCTTAAGCCCTATGAAGAAAACTACCCTACGCATGACCTGGAACTTGCTGCAGTGGTGTTCGCATTGAAAATATGGAGGCACTACTTATACGGAGAATCATGCGACATTTTCACGGATCACAAGAGCTTGAAGTATATCTTCACTCAACGAGAATTGAACATGAGACAAAGGAGATGGTTGGAACTGTTGAAGGATTATGATATTAACCTACAGTATCATCCCGGGAAGGCTAATGTAGTAGCAGATGCACTCAGCAGAAAGTCCGGAATGATCAACGGCATTGAAATCAAGGAACAAAACATAAGAGACTTAGAGCGGCTAGACATCGAAATCATGGTACGTGGGCAGCACGGATACTGGGCGAATCTTAGAGTAGAACCCGAGTTACTGTCTAGGATCAAGGAAGAGCAGAAGGATGATGGAGAAATTTGGGCGATAATTCAGAATTTGGAGAAGCAGACAAAATTCAGAAAGGACGCAGACGGTATCGTTTGGCAGGGCACGAGACTTTGTGTTCCTGACAATCAAGAACTCCGGGAAGCATTGTTAGCTGAAGCTCACAGCTCCCCATTTTCTATACATCCTGGGTCGACAAAAATGTACCATGACATCAGACAGCACTTTTGGTGGAGTGGTATGAAACAGGATGTAGCCACTTATGTCTCCAAATGTCTTACCTGCCAGCAGGTTAAGATTGAACATCAGCGATCGGGCGGTCTCCTTCAACCGTTGGATATTCCAGAGTGGAAGTGGGACAAAATCACCATGGATTTTGTTACCGGTCTTCCGCCTACCAAGAAGAAGCACGATGCTATTTGGGTCATTGTTGATCGACTCACCAAATCAGCTCATTTCTTACCGATACGCAAGGAAGATCCGGTAAGTAAACTCGCAGATACTTACAGAAGGGAGATCATGAGACTCCACGGTACTCCCTCCAGCATCGTCTCAGACAGAGATCCTCGTTTCACGTCGCGATTCTGGAAAGGTCTGCAAAAAGCTTGGGGTACACAACTTATGCTGAGTACGGCCTTTCATCCTCAAACGGACGGACAGTCGGAGCGAACAATTCAGACATTGGAAGATATGTTAAGGTCGTGTGCGTTGGAATGGACAGGTGATTGGGACGATTACATCTGTTTGGTCGAGTTTGCATACAACAACAGCTGGCACGCAAGTATCAAATGTGCTCCTTTCGAAATGTTGTATGGCAGAAAGTGTCGCGCTCCAATCTGCTGGGATCAAGTGGGAGAGCGATCACTCGAAGGACCAGAGATTATAGAAATGACCAATGAGAAGATCGAAGTAGCTAAACAGAAGCTGCAGGAAGCACGGTCACGTCAAAAGAGTTACGCCGATAAGCATCGTAGGGACATACATTTTAATGTGGGAGATCACGTCTTCCTCAAGGTTTCGCCGGCACGTGGTGTTAAACGCTTCGGGATCAAAGGGAAACTCAGTCCTCGTTTCATCGGACCATTTGATATCATTGAACGAATCGGTGAAGTATCTTACCGATTGGCGTTACCTCCTCAGCTTTCACACGTGCATAACGTGTTCCATGTGTCCTTACTCAGAGGGTACAAGTATCATCCCCTTCACATGGTTCAGTATCCACTGGAACAGATACGTGAAGATCTCACTTTTATAGAGGAACCCGAACGAGTGCTCGACAGGCAAGAACGAGTCATGAGAAGGAAGACGATTCCATTCGTCAAAATTCTTTGGAGGGACCATACCGAGCGGGAAGCCACTTGGAAAACAGAGGAGTCTATCCGGGCTTCTTACCCTCACTTCGTATTTTGAGTTCGGGTATGTTACTTCTTTCCAGTTTGCTTTATCTATAATTCGGGGACGAATTATTCTTTTTAGGGGGGAAGAATTGTAAAACCCGCATGCTTTTACCATGAATAGTGCCCTTGAGATCGTACGTCCTAGATTAAAACTTACCTTATTTAGTATTGATCACATTCATGTGCTAATAGTCAAGCAAGTGCATACGTGTATGACATGATAAGTATCGATTACGTACGAACTCATGATAAACAGTTAATAAATATGTCACGTGAACATAATTAAATCATGATCACCATTTAAAATACGAACTAAAATAATTACGTAAATACATATAATATAATTACGAGCGTTAAGATTACGATAAACTACATGATAAAATAAACAGAAACACTTTAAACACGAACACGTTTAACCACGAACGAACACGAAACATCGGGACACGAGAAAAGGTACGGGTACCCCATGTGGGGCCCCATACCCACGGCACACATAACCAAAATGGGCTTAGCCCATTGACTTTTACAAGAAAGGGGGGGTTATGGTAAATATGTTTTTCATTTTTACATTTCAAGCAAAATAACTTTTAACCTAGAAAACGTTTTCTCTCCTCCTCTTGGTCTCTCTTTGTGCCGCCACCCATAGGACCACCATAGGTGGTTGTTGATTGATTTTGATCTTGAAAATCATTGCTATAAACCGTGTTTGTTCATCCTCTTTCAAGCTACGTATTGGTATATCATTCTAAACCTTTCTTTTTAATTCTTTTAAATCTTTGATTATTTTCATGAACATGTTATTATTATTCTTATTAAAACATGATAATTAAATATTGATCTAACATGTTTTGGGGTTAATTAAAATCAAAGGACGATATAAAAGGGTGTTTGTTTTGGCCGCCTAGCATAACCAACCCGAGGGGGGGTTCGGTTTGCTTTTAGCCGCCACCACCAAGACCATTGTTGGTCTTGGTTGGTTCATGTGGGACCCACGACAGCAAGGGGCACAAGTACCCCGAGTTTGGCTCGGGGTACGGTGTCGAGTTCATGCCCGATTCATGGTTCGTTGGTTAAATCATGATTTATGCTACATGTTAAAATTTATGAATTATGAACTTAGGATATAAATTAATTAATAACATGAGATATTAATTAAACCATGACTTAGGTTATTTTAATTATTAATTTAGCATGATATTAATTTAACCTAAGTATTTTATGTTATATGTTATAATTAATTAATTATTTAAAACATGCTTATAATTAATTAATTTAGACACGACTTAGGTTATGTTATTAATACATAATAATACACATTTTAACCTAAGTATTTTATTCCATTTTAATTAAAACATGTTATACTTTAATTAAAATGCTTAACCTATAGTTAAATTAAATACATGAAATAATAATTAAACTATACACTATATCATATGACTTAAGAAATAAGCTTATAAACACTTAGACTTATATGTTAGCTTATGTAACCAGTTTAATTCTAAATATGGAAACTTCTATTTATAGAAACTTAATTAAATAAGGCAACTAATCTATTAATGGAAACCATATATATATGGAAATCTATCTATTTCAGGCAGCTAATCTAATCATGGAAACCTTCTATATATGGAAACTTATTTAATTAAGGCAGCTGATCTATTTTTGGAAACTTTCTATTTTTAGAAACTAATCTATTTTAAGCAGTAAATTCTATTTTTGGAAACTTTCTATTTTTGGAAACTTTCTATTTTTGGAAACTTTCTATTTTTGGAAACTTTCTATTTTTGGTAACTTTCTATTTTTTTGGAAACTTTCTATTTTTGGAAACTTTCTATTTTCGGAAACTTTCTATTTTTGGAAACCTGCTATTTTTGGAAAGTTACTTATTATTACACAGTAAGTATAATAATACATGAAATACCAGTAATACTTAATCAGATTAATCAGAATACAAGATAAACACAGTTTAAGGCTCTAAACAGTAAACCATGACCTAAAACATACCAAGTAAGCTAAGATGAGACATAAAACCCAGTACGTAATCAGTGATTCGATACTTATACACGTGTGTATTCATGTAGCGTTAGTGATCCAGAAGTAGGAGTCTTTCTTCCGTTCATTCACTGGACTTGAGGTACGGATTCCCGTCCTTTCAGTATGGACATTCTTTCCTTATTAGGATTTCCCCGTATGCAGCCAACTGTTTTCCCCAGTATTTGTTTTATTGTTTTGAACTACTTATGTTTAATTAGCATAATCTATAGCCATATATAAGCATGACCAGTTTCACCTAGTTATGGAGGTACCATAACCATAACATTGGAGGCACCAATGTTATGACTTCCCCACGGCGGAGTGATTGCTCGTGGCGTCCCTTTCAGTTTTGGCCATATTATTATATCATGTGGGGCGTATGGGTGCATCCTAGTTACATGTTTTATTCAGTATATCATGGTGAATGTGGTGTGTGCCTTGCATCCTTCACAAGGAGTTGATCCCTCCTACCCAAACCAGTATATTAATTAGAGGCATCCCCTCTAATCAGCATGATGAGGTCACCCCTCCAAGTATTCATGCACGTGACCTTTTCATAACCTATATGGGCTATGGTATATTTATGTTAAAACAGTTTTCATAAGATAAACATAAGGCTTTTCAAACTATAAAACCAGTTTTCTTAATACTTAACCAGTTTACTCAGAACCTAGTCTTCCGCTGTTATATGTTACATGCTTATCCTATTTCATGCTATATTGTACATCCGTGCACTGAGCGTCTTGCTCAGCCGTTTTCCTTTTCATGTTCCCAAAACGGCAGGTACTCAGGGACGCTCGTAGATCTCAAACGTACGTGCATATGGACTGGAAGCATTACTGTCTTTCTTTACTTTATGCATTTCCTTTACTTTAATACAGTTTGCTATGGACATTGTTTCGTCCTTTCCTTTTACAGTATTTATGTTTGTGTGTGATGAGCTCTACTTTGGGGTTACCGATGTTTGATTCCGGTATTTCCCTTTTATGGTCAAATAATGCTTAGACATTTATCCTTGTATGCTTTGATGACACGCCATGATTATGCGTAAGATTCCATTTCCAAAATGGGGTGTTACAAAAACGGTTTTGAAAATAATTTCTAAGTGTATGGTATGATATCATGACTTACATATTTTTTTTTAAGTTTGTGGTAGTAAGCTATAAAAATAATTTGTCTTGAAAATAATCGGATTAGTTTTCTATGTAACATGTGATAATACATTTTAAAGGGGAAAAGAAATTCTACAAAAAATTTCTCAAGTGGAGTTAAAATTTTAGAAGTATTTAACTAGACGGAAAGAGTAAAAAGGGAGATTTTATTATAGTAATGATAATAACAACACCACACCTTGTAAACGAGTAGTACTTTAGTTATAACTAGCCTAAATGGATTTTATAAAATAATAATAATAATAATAATATAGAATAAAAAAACACTGTATTTTATAAACATGTATTAGTTTCATAATAACAAGTGAAATAAGTTTGATATCGGTAAACAAGATAATGGTTAAGATTGTAGTATACTAATTAGTTGATATCTTGATAAAATGATGAAGAAAAAGGATGAGTTTATGGTTAATAATGAGTATGATTGGTTTTAGTAGTATGGGAGTTTGGTTCTTATGAGAAGTAACCAATTGGGATGAAAGTTTTAAAATTTCTAACGTATCGAAATTTGGTAATACTAATCGTGACGAGTCTAGTTTTTCGTTGTTGGAACACTCCATTGATCTTTCGGATTACATTGTTTTGTTTTCCGTTGTTTTGACTAGGGTTCGTTTTACCCTATATTTTATTTTGGGACACGATTGTTTGGAATTCTTTGGTTACACGTCATGGTTGATTTATTTATGCGGTTGTGGAAACGTTAGGATGAGAGGATAGAGTTGGGTAGTATTACTTATGGTTAGATATTAGAATGGAGAAATGTGTTTTGGTTTAAAGGTTGGTTGAAGTACCATTAGGAGATTGATGAAAGTACTAGCGGATGTGAGGGTAGAGTAGAAAGTTTATACTAATGGAAAGGTTGGGTAAATAACACGCAAGGGATTGGTATAGTTATGGAGGCAAGGTAGTAGTAGACACGTGAAGGAAAACAGGAACGTGAAAGAATGATTGGTAGGAGGCTGATTAGCGGTGAAGTACAACAAGTAAGGAAGAGTGAGCCATTGAGGGGTTGAAGTACTTTTAGAAATATTGTGGTAGATGAGTTTAAGTTAGAAGCTACTAGTAGTGTGAAGTTCCTAGGTAACATCATGGAGACGAGAAGGAGTGCGTAAAGAGCTACATCGCGAAGCAAGGAGCTGAAAGGACTACACGTCGACTGCAAGAAGGATGCAAGAGATTTCGAAGGAGTCACAAAAGTTGCAAGGACTGGAAAGGTGACAAGCACTATGATGGGAAATTTACGTATGGTTCGTGACGAAGAAGGGCCAGATCGAGTATCGGAATGGAGCTACAAAGAGCTGAACCAGTGGATCGTGATGAAGTGAATACATGACATGGGAGATTTAGAACTCGTGGAAGTAACAAGGGAGTCGAGTGACTACGCGGACAGAATTTTTATGGCAATCAATATCGAGGGATGAGAAGTGAAGCTGAGCTGAATAAGTTTCGGGGAGAAGTGATTAGAGAGTCGGTTTTGTGAAGGTGTTATGAAAGATCTTTGGAAGAGACAGCTATGCATTATCCAATGCACTAGTGATTTCCATAGATTTGATGAATGAAGTATGGAATTTCTGTTGGACGGGATAGTGTAGGAATAAGGGAGAACCATGGAAGAAGAGAACCAAGTATTCCTAGAAGATGATGATTGAAAGTACCTCATGTTGGGCGCAAGATCAAAGTAGAAGTATGAGATTTGAGTAGGAATTCAAAATATGGCTTAGTAGACAAATGGAAACTAATGTGGGTATAAGATGAGAGTGTGATCCGCATGGAATCACATGAAACTCTAGTCTGTCCCTATTAGAAGGGAGTAAGAGAACTGGTTGTGAGAAAAACAAGTGAAGATACTTGGAAAATTTTGGCGTATAGATGACTAGATAGACTTAGTTAGTGGAGCTGGATTGTTATATCTTCCTAGAATGCTAGAGGCATTTGGGGTACGAGACGTAGAGAATGATCTATACAGATCATGAACGTCTCCAACACGTATTTAATCATCTTGATTGGACATTTGGAAAAGGTGATGGGTGGAGTTAAGTGATGAAAGAAAATTGCAAGGCCAAGGCAAGCATGGTTGATGAGACATGGAATAAGAAGATTGAAGTGAAGCTGAGACGAACTTGAACTATATGGATGACGTATTAGGGTGGTTTGGATGAAGGATGTAGGTTGCACGAGTTGAGTTTTCTAAAGTAGAGAACGCGTCAACATGTATGTTGCGTGGCCTGGACAATCATATGGAGAAAAGGGACGTAGACTATACTTCCTACATAGATAGGAGTAGCTTAGAAAGGGCGATGTAAGGACGAAGTTGGTGAAAGGGATACATAATGGGTGGAGGAATAAGTACGACGAGAGTTGGGTGATAGTCGATAGACTGACTAATTCATCTCATATTTCAAGAGGAATGAGAAGTCACGTAGTTGAGAAGTTGGAAGGATTGCGTACGGATGTGATGGAATAGAGGGTTTTGCGTAAAAGTTAGCCTAATAGGTATGGAATGCCTTATGGAGGATTATGGCAAGGGAAGAAACGATGGGAAGCATCACATTGTGATGTATGGTAGGAGTTGAGAAAGAAGAAGGAAGTGTGTATAGAAGCGAAGCATGAATGAAATAGGTCGAGATAGGAATCGGAGGTAAAACTTTGGTAGAGCTTAATGAGTAGAATAAAGCACAATGCAGGCTAATATTGTCGTAGTCTGGAAAAGGAAATGGCACTTACCTATACTGATTGTTTGGGAGGCTTAGTATCGATAATCGAATAGATGAGGAGTTATAGGTGTGATGTGCCACAGGGACGAAGGGCTTGGTCTAACTGAGACAAGATGAGGAGCAATATGACCTTGAAGTTAGGACATTGTGTAGGTATAAAGGAAGTGTTGGGTATATAAAAAAAATCTTGAAGAAAAATGAGAAAGAAGTGTATAGGTGCTACTAGTGAGCTATCCAAATTTAATGGAAGTAGTTGTAGCATGGGTCTGGATGAAAGTTGATAGACTAACTAAGATAACCGTCCTTTTGATGATGTGTATAGATCATAATTTGATTTGGATTGGAAGAACTAATGGATATGTGAAAGACCGTCATAGGTCACTTTGTAAGGAAATTGGAATTTTTAAGTAGTTTGGGGTACGGACTAAAGGGAGTTGATGAACATGATTGGATATGAGTATATCCAGCTAACTGGAAAAGGATGGGCAAGTGAGATATTTATACAACCTTAGGAGTTACACTGAGGGCATGAGTGATTGATTTAGAGGGAGTTAGGAAACTCTTTAGCGATGGCTGAGTTTTCATATAATGATAGTTATCATACTAGAAGTCGATAAATGCCATTTGAGGCACTAGAATTGGTGAGTTGTCCCCATTGTGGACTAGAATTGGTAAAAGAGGCTACTAATGTGGTAATGGTGTTTGTGGAAAGGATGAGAGAAACAAGGGATGCTATGTTGAAAAGGAGGAAACCACTAGAGTTTAGTGACAAAGTTATGTAGGAAGTTTCACCCATAGTAACGGGTGGTATGTTTTGGTAAAATAGAAGAGTTGATGTAGAGTTTTCTATGTCCATTTATGATCTTTGGAAAGATCAGACCAGTAGCTTATGAGTATAGAATTACCTGGGGAAAATTTCATGTATTGAGATTGGTAAATGTTGTTTGAGAATGCATATTTGCATGTACGGTTATTCGGGATTTGTGTTAATAAGAGTCTTTGTTTTATTAAAGATCCATTTGTGAGATTTATTGACTGTGAGGTCAAGAGTTTGGGTATGAATTTAAATATTGGTAGTTAGTATATGTGGTAATTTGAGACTTGAACTAAAGTACACATAGAAATGAGAAGAGTTCATTTAGAACAAGTATCCTCAGTTGTTTGCTAATGGTATGTTTGATCCTAAGGAGTAAATCTCGGGACGAGATTTCTATTAGGAGGGAGTGATGTGACAACCGCGGCTTTGAGGTTCGTCACTTAGTTTTATTTTGTGCAAGTTACGTGTCTTTACGTGTTTATGTGCTAATTGGTGTGTATAGATTGTGGTTTGGATATCGTTTCCGGTACGGGGTACCTTGTGAGTGAAACGATGTGTGATGATTTCATGTTCATGAGCTCACATGGTAGTGACTATGAAATGAGATGGTGTTATTTAGTGGTTTACGTATACGTATATGTATTATAGAAAATCGTATTTTTACGATTTACGGTTTAGCATTTTGAGGTTTCGGATGAGGTATTTAGTCACGGGAATAATTTACGGGATTGTTTTAAGTCATCTAGTATTTAGTTATAAAGTTTATTTCATATTTTAAGAATTTTATTAAAACTGTGTATTTTACGTCTTTTACGGTAAACGCGTAAATTTGACTAGTTTTACGGTTTTGAGGTTTTGGAGGTTTTAGGAGCTGAAATAAATTAAGGTAATATTAATAAGATAATCATAAGTAATAAAAAAATAAAAATAAATAAAAATATATATATAGGTCGGTTATGGGACGTTTAAAAAGTAAAAAAAAGGGAAGTTGGACTTGGGTTGGGTTAAGACTCACCCACACTCTATATAAAGTTTATACTAAACCAAAAATTCATTATTTTTCTCCTGGAGACAAAGAAAAGTCGTGGGTTTCACAAGAAGTTAGGGTTCTTCAGTAAAAATCTTGGGAGGTAAATCTTTAAAATCCCTTTTCAATTTAATTGTTTTTAATGTTTTTATCAATCAATATATGATGGATTTAGGTTAGGTTTAATTATAAAATCTGTATTATAATGATATATTAATGATTAGAATAAATAGGGCTTGTAATTAAATAATTTATGGGTAATTAATTAGGTTAGTTTAATTAAATTCGTCATTAAAAAACTGGGCAGAATTTAGGGTCAATTGTTTTGATCATATAAGGAGTTCTACAAACTCTTATTTTGAGATCCAAGTATCCCTAGAAAGGTAATTGAAGTCGCTTTCAAATGCAAGAAACTAGAACTAAATTGGAGGTCGGGAAGTGGGTCAAAAACAGGTTACAACAGTCGGAGGTCAAAACAGTTTTGAAATCAGCCTGTTTTCTTTTTATGTTTTGGGTTGTTTGGGGTACTTAGGGTTGTATTGGAACTTTCAAACGAACATGGGAGTTGGTTTATATATTATAGGAAGTATCTGCATTGGGGCTAAGATTGTGGGTTAGGGTAAGACCCCCTAATCATAACAAACTTTTTGTATGTTCAAAATCAGTAAAATCTGGATAGACAAAAGTATATATATATATATATATATATATATATATATATATATATATATATATATATATATATATATATATATATATATATATATATATATATATATATATATATATATATATATATATATATATATATATATATATATATATATATATATATATATATATATATATATATATATATATATATATGTCGGGGCCTTAACAGTAGCTTTAAGGTTGGGGAAAAGGGAAGGAGTTAGCTAACATATGTAAGGGCATAGGGTTTCCTTTACAGAGGTCATGGGTATGGTTAGGTGGGTGTTTAGCTTATAGTTTGGAGACCTAAAAGTTGGGACTGTTTTGTGTAAAATATGAACAGGATAGGTATCAAACTTAACCAAGTTAAGGACTTGTTAAGGAAGGGTAATGGGGTGTTTAGAACATATGAATGAAGAACATATATGGGAGAAGGCTAGATGTCCATCATAGGTTGATGAGCCATTTTAGTGTTTGGTTCATGTTTTGATTGTGTGCTTTTGTTTGTTAGCTTTTTGCTAGTGCGCGGATTTTTAGAGAAGCTCAATCAGGTGAGTTTCATAGTCCCATGTCTACTAATGATTTTGACTTCCAGATGGGATGGAAGAGACACTGTCTTGTTTTTATAAATTATGCTGTGAATGTTTTGTGTATGGTGATGGACTTGTGCATACTTATGTGATTAACTGCTAGTTAATTCATGATTCTTTTATGTTTTGACTTGGTACCAAGGGGATGTTGACAAGGCGGGGCCTTGGGGAGGTACATAGATGTGTGAGCATCTATGGGGCCAATGGATAATGACAAGGCGGGGCCTTGGGATTGGTACATAGGTGTATGGGCGCCTATGGTACCATGGTGTTTGGTAAGGCTGGGAGCCTTGGATTTGGTTTGGTTTATTAAATCTTGAATATTAGTTGTTAATGCATGTTTGTATCACATAGTACATATGTTCATTTGTTAGTAGTTGTTATTCACAGCTTATAACTGATTTTGGCGTTGGAGTCTAAACCTATGACTCTCACCAACTTTATGTTGACGTGTTTTAGTGTCTCTTTCAGGTGAGAATATGGTTAAGCTTGAGAATAGAAGTGCCTAGTTTTGGAGGTATTAGGATTGCATATAGAAGGAGATCCCCGTTCCTTCTTAGTTTCTTTTGTTTGTTTAATAAGTGATACTGTTGGCACCTATATGTTTGCTTTGTTTATGTATTGTTTGTCTTGGGTAAGAGGTAGGACTGTTACCTACTTGCCTAGACTCCTGCTTTATTGAGATATTGTCATGACATTTGTGTCACCATTTTATGACATTTCTTATTTCATTTAGTTATCTCTATAGACACGCCATGTTGTGGTGATATCCATACGTCGCGCCACATATTCCGCCATGGTGGGGTGTGACACACGTGCTTCTTATCTTCGCCGTGGAAGTATCTCTTCCACGTGCTTATTATCTTCGCCGTGGAAGTGCTTCTTCCACGTGCTTATTATCTTCGTCGTGGAAGTGTCTCTTCCACGTGTTTCTTATCTTCGCTGTGGAAGTATTCTTCCACGTGCTCATTATTTTCTCCGTGGAAGTATTCTTCCACGGCGCATCATGATCTTCGCCGTGGAATTATTCTTCCACGTGCTCGTTATCTTCGCCTTGGAAGTATTCTTCCACGTGCTCGATTATCTTCGCCGTGGAAGTATTCTTCCACGGCGCATCGTTATTTTCTCCGTGGAAGTATTCTTCCATGGCGCATCATTATCTTTTGTCGCGGAAGTACGCCTTCCACTGGCTCATTCTGCCACAGAAGTACGTCTTTTGTTGGTTCATATCTTTGTTACGGAAGTACGTCTTCCGTGATGAATTACTTGGCCCGGCTAAGAGTGAATTTCCAAAATTTACATCGTTTATACTTAATTAGATGGAGCCTGATCAACTATGTTTAATCCAGGAAAAACTGTGACAAATTTTGGAAGTCGTTATCAAATGTCGTGGCCATAAGACGAATGTAATATCCACATCACTTTGCCATAGAAGTACGAATTCTGTAGGCCTTAAGACGAATGAAATATTCGCATTATGTTGCATCATCAGTGGGTACAAGAAGTACGTCTTCAAAATATTCACAATGCAACATACGGGTTCCACTTCCACCTTCATAAAACCTTCTTGTCATCCTCATGTTAGTGATGAACAAGAATTAAACCTTTCCAAATGCTAGTGTTACCCCGGCTATAGAACACATTTTCTTCTTATGGGGTCTTTACCGTCAAGTAACAGGAAACCAAGCATTCGAGCACACCCACCCGTCTTACGTATACAGGTTCCCCATTTCTTTCGACGTGGATACGCTTACAGGTAGCGGATATGGAGTAAAGTCTAGTAACCTTGGTGACAACCACGCATACTAGACTGGGGGGACATGATGACGTATAGTGGCTTCACTCACTATTCGCAACCCCAACCCATCATCTTTTTGCTAAAGATAGCCCATTTACGAGTGGAGCCATATGTTACGGACGATCCACGAGGATGTCCTAAGTAACAAGCCGTACGCGGTTGTTAGCGAGCGTGATACACGAATGAGTCTAGCATAACATGATCATGGAGCATATCATACTAGACTGGGGGACATGTTGACGTACAGTCGGTAATGGGCTCGGCCCGCCAGGCCCACGACCCATACACACCTTACTTATCCTACAAGAAACCCTAAGCCTATATAAACAGGGGTAGGGGTCTCATTATAATCAGGTTCTCTCTCTTAACCACACCTCTTATACAATATATCGAGCAATACTAACTTGACCGTCGTAGGTGGACCCCGGGGCTCCGGCCTCGAGTCCACGTCTAACCGGTTTACCTTTGTTTGCAGCATTAATCAGGATTCGGGCAGACGACAAACGGCCCAGGAGTGTCGTCGAACCGGCCCAGCCAAACTATGCTCCAACAGTGTATATATATATATATATACATACATACATACATACATACATATATATATATATATATATATATATATATATATATATATATATATATATATATATATATATATATATATATATATATATATATATATATATATATATATATATATATATATATATATATATATATATATATATATATATATATATATATATATATATATATATATATATATACATACATACATACATATATATATATATATAGATTTACGTTCATGTGGTGACCAGTCTTAAAATGAAAACAATAAGAACCAATGAAAAGCTAACAAGTGTACCAAGTGAATTTAATTACATTTCTAATTATCAAATTAATAAAAGGGAAATTTGGAAAATCTACATTTTTGCTTTTAAGTGCTCATTTAAGAAACTTTAATATTTGATATTAAGTCATGGTTTACCTCATCTTTTAATTACGTCCCTTTTAAATTCATTGAATGAAATATTATAGTGGGCCACATTAAGCTATTTCTAGACATTAATAAACATACGTTAATTCCGCCCCATAGGATGCTCGTCAATTAATATGCCATTTTTATCATGTTGATACTACCACTGTACCAATGTATCAACTTTTTTACTCCGTACTAATTTGTTAAGGAAAATATATTTATGCTATAAATTATGTTGATGTAATAAATTATATTTCGAATACAAGTGTGTTATCAAATTAAAGTGACACTACAGATATAGATAAAAAAAAGTGTATTGTAAAAAAATGTCAAAAGATTAAATGTGTCACTAAAAATGTGTATAAAGTTAAATGTGTCAAAAGATTTAAGTTTTTACTAAAAATGTGTCACCAAAAATGTGTATAAAATTAAATGTGTCAAAAGATTTGAGTTTTTACTAAAAATGTATCACAAAATTTACGTGTATCTTTAAATGTACCAGAAAAATAAACGTATTACTAGATATGTATCAAAAGAAATTAGTGTGCTAAATGTTATGTGTCACTATAAATATACAAAAATTTTATAATGTGTCAAAGATAATAGTTTCAATTTTATGTGTCAATATCTACATTCATTATACATGTTAGTGTGTTAGTATGTGTTTATATAGCCAAAGTTATATTATATGAAAATAGGAGTTGACTCAATAAAAATATATTAAACGGTTATGAAAAAAATGGATTATAGAATAAAAGTAAGATTTAAAAGCCACCGAGAATTTTTTGGAAACTAAGAACGAACTGTTTAATAATACAAATTGGTGGCTTTAAAACTTGCCATCTATTTTGAAATAATTAAAAAAAGTCATTTATTTTATTTTGATCAAGTGATAACATGTTTGATACATCTAACGGTTCACATCGGTTCTTATTGTTTTTATTTTAAGTGTGGTCATCATAATAACGCCACTATATATATATATATATATATATATATACTAGTGGCTAAGCCCGCCCGATGGACGGGCATGACTTATAATTATCGTTAACATGTTTTAATTTATCTAATTGTTGTTTTTAAGCATATAGTACCAAGGTTTGTTACATTTTTTGTGTTTCTTATAATAATAAGTATATTTTATTGGTTTTAGAAGTAACCGTATAGAATTTTTTTTAATGAAAGTTGTACATGACAACATATCTAAATTTTTTGTGTTTGTTATATTACTAAATACTATATTTTTTTATTGTTTTTGAGGTAATTCTATAAAATTTGTATTAACTTTAATGAAAGTTGATAACGTAAGTTAATTTATTTAAAAGAGTTGATTTCCATTAAAATCGTATTAGATAATTAGAACATTTATACAAAATATTGTTAGGATATTTTATTTATTATATTTTTTGAAGCAAAATTGTTAGTGTTTGTTATATTAGTAAAGTATTGTATTTTTGTGAAAACTGTACACGTATAAACATCAAAAGCGTTTGTGTTTATTATATTCTTAAGAGAAATGCTATAACCATATAATTTATAAATAAGAAGTTCCACACCATGATGTATAATAAAATAATTTGATATCGAATTAAAAGTTAGTAGAGATAAAAGATTATAATTGGTCCAAGTCGTTTGCCACATCATTGCGTGGAACTTTTTATGTATAAATTATGTGATTCTAGTATTTCTCTATTTTTAAAGCTTTTCTTTGTTTCTTTTCAGAGTGTCCCCTACTTAAAAGAATAGAATTAGTGAGTTCATCGTATAATGTATACAAGTCATTCCTTGTTGGCTTCCGTAGATCTTTTAAATAGTAAATCTTAAATCAACGCATTACGAGCAGCTAAGAGAGGAGGGTGTCACAGCGAGGTAACCCTCGCCGAGCCAACGTGGCACCCTTGCTGAGCCTCGTTGCTTCACTCCGCCACACCCACCCCCTATTCTCCGTACATATTTCAGAAAATGGACATACCGACGAAGAAGATAGAGTGTATTTTTTTTCTTTCTTTTTCTTTCTTTTTCTTTTTCTTTTTCTGGTCCAGGTAGTGTGTGTGTGTTTTGTCCCGAAGAAGAAGAAGAAAGATGTAGTATAGTGATAAGGTCTATCAAAATAAAAAATTATTTACAAATTTTACCCTTAATGTTTGGTTGTTTATCATTTTTTGTTAAAATTTTTAAATTTTCGTAGTTTTTTAAAACGTGTTTAGTTTAAGATTGTATTTCTATTTTTGTAATGTATTTTGGTTTAAGTATTTGTAGTTTTTATTTTGAATATAATGAATTTAAATTTGTGTAAAAATGAAAAAAAAGAAAAATAAAAAATAATGGTGGGGCCAAAGTGAAGAGGAAATGATGTGTTGTGAATGAAGAGATATTTTTGTTAGTTGTGTTGCTCATATGACATCTGTGGGGACAAATTGAAAAGGTTTTGGTGTGTCATGACACCCTTTGTCTCTAAGAGCGCAAGGTATCACGACGAGTGTACCTTTCTAATCCTATGTGACGTTCGCCACAACCTCACCACGACACTGTTCGGCTTTGTGAAACGCAACTCGTCATTTTAATGACATGAATATAGACAAATCTGGTGGGACGAGCCTTTTATTATTTTTTTCCTTCGTTTTTTCTTTGATTTACAAATAAAGCAAAAGAATTAATTTGTGCCAAAAGAATGAATTTGTAGAAGATGGTAAGCGAGTTGTGTTATAGGTAGAAGATAAGTTTTTTTTATTATAAAAAATAAATTTGCATTTTAAACTTCTAGTTTATTTTGTTTTTAGTTTTACTTTTAAATTTAGATTTTAGTTTGAAAAATGTGTTTTTATTTTTATAAAAAATACAATTATAATTTTGTATTTTATTTTCTACATTGTATTTAATTTTATATAAATGAATTATTTTATTTGAAATGATAAAAAGAAAACAGAATAAAATAAATAGTAATGGATCCCAAATAAAAATGTAAAGTTTGTTGTAAGTAAAGTTTTCTTTGAATTGAAAGTATCAAATTCCTTTATTTTGCGATCTAGTTTTACTTATGAGAGATCATCGAATATAGTATATCAATTAGAAGCAAATGTCTAACAACACGGTGAAAAAACAAATAATAACTTGAAGTTACTGTGACAACTAAAAGTTCAATAAGTCAAATATTTAGACTTCATTAAATATTTAGACTTCATTATCAAGAGGTTGGCACAATTAATCAGGAAATTGAGCTTCTTAACCAAATGTCTCGGATTCGAGCTTTAGGAATGAAAGCAATCTCAATTGGGAGAGATACTACCCATCGAGGTACCGGACAAACTCCCGCGAGAGATTAGTCCACTCGTCTTAATGACGGTGGAAACTCCTCGTCGTAAACTAAAAAAAGCTAGCTCATAGCAGATAGCACATGATATCATTATATCATACAAAATGGAGATCCATAGGATAGACTTGTATAAGAACATATATGTGCGAAAGTACAACTCTATTGGCATAAAATAAGCTACGGGTAAATGCACATATTTGATAGTGAACTACAAATGTAATATTGATATACGAAACATAAGCAACTCAATAGAGGCAATTCTCCAAGCGCTTTTGTAGCAAAAAAAATCCAGCTACACTTTCATTGCTTTTATAGAAAATTGACTATGACCATGATTTCTTTGCTTGTCTACTCTAGTTTTTTTTTCTCGATTGCTCTATTTAATAGAATAACCAACTTTAGTAGAAAATCACAAAATAATAAACTTGCCATTACAAAGTGGTGCACAAATATTCGACAAATTTATACAAATGAATCTCTTCTTGGGTGGAAAAAACGCCAGCCACACCCTGACAATCAGCATTTTCAATAAGGTGCAAGTGTTGACCATTTCTTATACGCCACACCTAGAATCATACTACGAAACAGAAGCGTAAGCCAAAAAGCAGTAGTACTATTAAGTATTAACAACAGTTCTAGGCTGATCTTCACCAACATCATTTTTTTCCACATACAAAGAGTCGGCATCATGATGCTTCTAAACCTCCGTGATAACCACAACACAAATATTAAGCCTACTAATTGTCAGTAGTTCTTGTTCAGCAGCCTTAGTTTTGGCTTCACCTAAGGACTTACTTGGACGTTCTTTCTTTCCACTTTTTTCAGTACACAATTTGAGTGTAAGTGAAGTAAGAAACATGATATTGTAACAACTATCAGGCTTCATCATCTGGATACATATCCAAACAATCACCTGTTATTTTGGTGTTATTCAACTTTTATGTAACTTGCTTTGCTTCAGCTTCTTCCTTCACTGCTCGGTCTACACGGTCGGCTTGACTTCCAGCAAACTTATTCCTAAAGGAGTACTCCATAATGGCCTAAACCCTTAACAATGAGATTAGGAACATATGTAGAAAACAGACTAAGGCATTGCTTTATGGATTTAGGTTATACAATAGACGTGTACTTTAATCTTTTTGTTCTTTTATGGTACACGTGCCTAACGTATTACTCGCCTGGTACCACGACTTGTTATTTTGTACTAATATGGCCATAAGTCACTTGTTATTTTGGTGTTGGCCTGGTACCATGACAATCATGCAAACAGACTTAGCCATAATTAGCCCTTAGTGTAACACCCCATTTTGATAATGGAATGTCACGCATAATTATGATGTGTCATCAAAGCATACAAGGATAAATGTCTAAAACATTACATGACCATAGGGATAACCGGAATCAAACATCGGTTCCCAAACATAAGCCCAAAACATAATAAAGAAAAAGAAACGAATGAAAGACTAAACAAGCATAAGTATATGAAGGTAAAAAGGAAAAGAAGTCCCTAACAGCTTCCATCTTATGTACGTCCTCCAAATGCTCGGGTCTTTCCTAGGGTACCTGCCGTTTTGGGACATGGAAAGGAAAGTAACGGCTGAGCAAAACGCTCAGTGCACGGATATAGACATAGTATAAATGACTAAAACATAATAAAGACTTAATAGCAGCGGAAATGTATAAGTCCTGGAAAACCTGGAACATGTTCATAAAACTGGTTTTATAGTTTAAAAAGCCTTATGTTTATCTTATGAAAACTGTTTAACATATTTTACCATTAGCCAATATAGGTCATGAAAATCCACCGTGCATGAATACTTGGAGGGGTGACCTCATCATGCAAATTAGAGGGGCTGCCTCTAATTTAATATACTGGTTTGGGTAGGAGGGATCAGCTCCTTGTGAAGGATGCAAGGCACACACCACATTCACACTGATTAATCTGCTGAAAACATGTAACTAGGATGCACCCATACGCCCCACATGATAAATATAATAATATGGCCAAAAACTGAAGGGACGCCACGAGCAATCACTCCGCCGTGGTGAAGTCATAACACCAGTGCCTCTAGTGTTATGGTTATGGTACCTCCATAACTAGGTGAAACTGGTCATGCATGTATATGGCTGTAGGTATTCTAAATTAAACATAAGCAAATCAAAATATAAACTGATACTACGGGAAAACAGTTGGCTGCATACGGAGAATCCTAATAAGGAAAGAATGTCCATACTGAAAGGACGGAAATCCGTACCTTATGTCCAGTGAACGAAGAAGACGAACGGAAGAGAGTCCTACTTCGGTATCACTAATGCTACATAAATACATACGTGTATAAGTATCTGATTACTGAATACATAACTGGTTTTATGTCATGTCTTAGCTTATTTTATACATTCATGTCATGTTTTACTGTTTTAAGTTTTAAACTGTGTTTATCTTATATTCTGTCTATTCTGATTAAGTATTACTTGTATTCCATGTATTATTATACTTACTGTGTAATAATAAGTAACTTTCTAAAAATAGCAGGTTTCCTAAAATAGAAAGTTTCCAAAAATAGAAAGTTACCAAAAATAGAAAGTTTTCAAAAACAGAAAGTTTCCAAAAATAGAAAGTTTCCAAAAATAGAAAGTTTCCAAAAATAGAAAGTTTCCAAAAATAGAATTACTGCTTAAAATAGATAAGTTTCTAATAGAAAGTTTCCATAAATAGATTAGCTGCCTGAATTAAATAAGTTTCTAAAAATAGAAAGTTTCCATAAATAGATTAGCTGCCTGAATTAAATAAGTTTCTAAAAATAGAAAGTTTCCATAATTAGATATAAGCTGGTTAAATAAGCTAAGTATATAAGCTTAAGTGTTTTCTGATTATTTTCTAAGTCATAATGATATAAGGTATAGTTTATTAATTATTAAATGTAATTTAAATAAACTATAGGTTAAAAGTATTTAATTAAATATATCATGTTTTTAATTAAATAAAGTTAAATACTTAGGTTAAAACATGTATTATTAACTATTAATAATATAACCTAAGTCATGTTAATTAATTAATTATAACCATGGTTTTTAATAATTAATTTATTATAAGGTCTAGAAAAATATAAATACTTAGGTTAAAAATTCCATGATCTAATAATTAAATTATAACCTAAGTCATGTTTTATTAAATTAATCATGTCATATTTTATTAATTTAATCTTTAACATATGATTATTAAAAACATAACTTTAACATAAACCATGAACCGGATCGTGACTAGAAACCATGAACCGGACCCGTAATCAACTCAATACCCCGAACCACTTCGGGGTTTCCCCCTTGTTGCTGCTTCCGTAGGACCCACACCACCAAACCGAGACCTTGTGGTCTCGGTGGTGGTCCATGTGCCAAGCCGAGACCCCCTTGGGGTTCAGTTTAGGCGTCGGCCACACACAAACACCCCTGAAACCTCCGTTTTGATTTACCCCATAACCATTTACATGTTTGATTTATGTTTTTAATTAGCTTTTTTAAAAACATCATGTTCTTATTTAAATTTATTAAATCAAAACAAAAGAAAAAGGATTAAAAAGGTATACAGAATGCGTGGATCAAACGAGGATGAACACACACGAACACTTGCACCAAATTCAAGATCAAAATCAAAATAAACACCCCCTTTGTGTGTGTTATATGCGGCGGCCACAAGAGAGCAAGAAGGAGAAGGAGAAAACTTTTTTTAGGTTTTTGTTTAATTTACTGTAAGGTGGAAAATGACCAAAAGTTTTACCTTTACCCCATGTTTGTAAAATTTTGATGGGCTTGGCCCATGCTTCCTTGTGTAGCAGCAGGTAGGGGCCCCCACATGGGGTACCCGTACCGTTTTCCGTGTCTAATTATTTAAGTGTTCATTCGCGTTTAGTCGTGTTCGTGTTTTATGTGTTCTCGTTAAATATTAACCGCGACTTAATATATGTATTCGTGTTCGTAATAAATATATATATACATAATTAATATTAGTTCGTGATTTAATTACGTTCATGATTTCATGATTGCATGTTCGTGATTAATATTATTATTGGAATAATTATCGTGTGTTCATACGTAATAAATACTTATCGTGTTCTAACACGTACGTAATACGCGTAATTCTTATACGTGAAACGTAAACATGTTATTAAAGGAAAGTTCTAATCATATACGTATGATCTTAAGGGTACTATTCATGGTAAAAGTATGCGGGTTTTACAACTCTTCCCCCCTAAAAATAATAATTCGTCCCCGAATTATAGATAACGTAACTGAAAGAGAAACATACCCGAATCAAACCGAGAGGGTATGTAAGATAAATGAACGTCCAGGAGACCTGGCAGAAGGAACGCGGAACGTGACATGTCTTGAAAGGACATGGAACGTGACGTGACTGATAGGACATATCTAATTGATAAGAGGCAAACAGATAAGAAGTCCGGATGAAATTGTCCGTTTCCAAGTGGCTCCCTCTTGGAACGGTTCCTTCACAAGATCTTGACGCGAACGATAAATCTTGGTCCTCCTGACCTTGACTTGAAATACGAAGAAGTTCTTGGTTATCAACGTAAGGTAGATCCCCTAAATTTGATGGAGGGAATAAGAATTAACGTGCAAGGCAACTGAAACATTATCGTGCAAAACACTCTAACTTAACTGATAATTAGCAACGATGCGTGAGACATAAAGAAACGTAGTACGTGAAAATTTTTGAACGTGACACGTGAAAATTTTTGAACGTGATACGTGGAAAATTTTTGAACGTGATACGTGGAGAATTTGGTGAGTGTAGTAAGAGTAACATATCGTGATCCATGATACGTGTAACATATCTTGATCATAATATGAGGAACGTGGAATGAACATGACATGTGAAACATATCGTGAACATAGAATATAATGGCGGTAACGCCAAACGCTACAAGGTGAGACATAGAATATGACGAGAAACGTATATATGAGGATAGGGAGTTATACTAAACTTGGGTCTGGTCTCTCAAGTTCTTGCAAAACTTCCCAGAATGAGAAAAATGAACGTAAAATCGTAAGCCGAGATGCCATCATGAACGTGAATAGTGTCATGAACGCGAGCGCGAAAGCAAGTCGTGGAATTAGAATGAAGATGTGAAGTAAATAAGGAGCACAATTGCGAATTTTTGTCTGACCCGATAACTGAGGGATTGCAAAGTGATCGGATGAGCCTTGGCTTGAACATGTCCGATCAATCTGTTGGTTCTGAAATCCTTGCGGATGTAAGGATTCTGCAGACTTGATCAAACTGTTTGCAATAACCCAGATAGCATCATGCTTCTTCTGAGTTTGCGTTAAACTGGTAACCAAAATCCGTGGAGATCTTGTCCCATTTCAATTTACAATTTCAGATGATGAAAACATCCCAGTCTGTTGGTGTCCTATCTTAGCCTGTTTGTATGACAGGTATGAAGATATGAACGTAACTGTATCTTGCTTTATCGAACCTGATACATAGGAGTTTGCGAAACTCTGAGTCTATGAATCTAAACTTCTCTTAGCGTAGGATTTCCTATAACACCTAATGTAATGTAGGGTTATCTCATTTACGCATAAGTTGAGTCATGGTAAGATTAACCATGCAAATCCATGTGATCCAGCGTGTCACTGTAATCAACCAGAATTGATATTGGAAATTTCCAGGGTGAAATTTCGCTTGTCATAGAATTTGCAACATAGTGCAGATATGGTCTTCCTGTTCTTCTCTAGGCTTAGAGGGAAATCAGGTTATCCTCAATGAAAACACTGATGAGTTTGCTTATGAGTTTATGGAAACTCATTCTTATAATGCTGTTGGAGCATTGATGAGACTAATTCAAAATCATAAATCTAGCATGACCGAGTCGTGTACGAATAGCAGTCATGGACATGTCCTGCTCTTTTACTCGTCACTGTTGGCAACATGATCATGAGCTCGATTTTGGAAAAGTGATTAACACTATAAGGTCGATTGGACATGTTGTCAATACATGGAGGAGAATAACGGTTAGGAATGGTGATTTGTTTAAGTCGACGGTAGTCGACACAAAATCTCATGGTACCGTCCTTCTCCTTGTAGGTTCTTTTGGAATGTATGGGACGATCTGGAAATAATCAACTGGCTATGCGTAAAAGACTTAAGTGGTCGTGTCTTGCTGACAGCTAGAAAATTTTAGCGACCATGGCTAACAACGCACATGCTTGGAAGCATAGATAATTTATACAAATTTTCTCGATGGAAAATCAAGCTGGAAGTATTTAGGAGCCTGAACATTACTGTACATAATTATGAATCGTAGTAGGGTGTGCTGTTCATAGTCCATAATTAGGATAAAATTCAATTCGTGTCTGTCCGAGGAAATGCGTTAGCAGCTTGGATCTCATCATTACGCTGAAGGAAAACATTCGTATACGTGGGAATACGAAAGGCGTCCTTCATGGTCATGAATGTATGAAATATGGTGAAAGAAATGAAAGTGACATCGGCAACGTGACAGTTCTCACTGATGCACCGGTAATGGTATTGAAATTCTTGTGGCCTGATTAATACATGGCACAACAAAATAGATATACCCTTGGAGGGTACCCTGAATTTCTTAGAAATGTTCCATAGTTGGACGTGAGTCATGTGTCTTGACTCGTGTCTTGGAACTATAAGCATGACATATGTCTTGACTGGTGTCTTGACATGTGTCTTCAGAAATTATACGTGAGACATGTGTCTTGACTGATGTCTTGACATGTGTCTCGAGACGTAAAACAATAACTACAATATTAGATTATTATGTCAGACTTGGCGGATCGGTTGGACTACTGATCCTTTGTATGTCTGATCACGTCCGCGGCCGGAGCCTCGGTTGCGATTTCTAGGATAGTTTAAGTCATAGTAGTGGTTACTATCGTCCTGTCTGTCAGTTCCATGACGGTCATTCTCATGACCGTGATTCATGTAACTATTCAGCTGAGTGGCCGGCTGGTACCGGTTTGCACTCATATGGCTGAAATGACAGCTGAATGACGTGTGACATGTAACTAAGAATTAGGGACAATGATTGATGGAAATCGTCTGATGGTGAAGCATCTTCTCGTCTAATTGCTTTGCTCTGACGCCTTTGTCTTCGTCTTGTAGGATCTCCAGGTTGTGAACAGCATCCGCATCTCGTAGCGTCTCCAAACGTCAGCAGCATAAACCCTAGTAACATCTCCAAGCTATGAGCAACATCAACAATTTGTAGAGTATCAGCAAGTGGAAATACGCACATGGGATAAGGTACGTGGAGTACACATGGAATGTACATGAAATGATCGGTATGGGGTCGATCATTTGACATGATTTAAGGAAGGTGTATCGGTTAGGAAAAACCATCATGATAACCTGGCAGTATTAGCATAGACATCATTCTGGTTGTATCGAGAAACGTTAAAGCGTGGTTACACAAAATTCAACGATGATTTGCCTGACAACATGATCAAAGAAAACCAACCATGACTATCATGAAAGCAAGATTCAATGAAATTCAACAGTGTATTACATGAAAGCATAAATAACAAAAGAGGCATAAGACGTAATCACGTGAAGACCAAGTCATTATGAAGAAACATGGAACAACTCAATGTGAAGGAGTGTATAACATAATCAACATAAACCGAAGTTAACCATGACAGTATGACAGCATACTTGACATAAAAACATAATAACTTATGAGGGGACATGAAAAAAATTTATGCCAATAAATCATGAGAAAAATTTTATGCATGAAAAACAGTGCATGAATGTATAATGTAGTTTATAAAAACCTTTATATGTGCGAGGGGACGCCTATGGGTCGGTCCCAAAACAAAAGACATGGCGAGGGGACGCCTATGGGTCGGTCCCAAAGTTAAAAGTTTCGATAAAAGCACATGCGACTAAATAGGGCCAGTCCTGTACCAACCATTACTTAGTCATAATCCCTACAACAATGATACATGAAACATAAATAAATGAAACTCATCTGTCAAAACTTATCAGAAAAAAAAATTTATGTGACTAATTATGAACTATTAGGGTTCAGTCCATATAGCCACAGTTCACGAGGAACATTATGCATGAAACAATGACACAAAACTACATATGGATTACGGTTGTCCATCCATATTAGTAAAACAATATCGATGAAAACATCAAGGTTAGAACCTCAAGGTGTTGAAAACATCATGGTTAATACAACAATGCGCTGAAAACATCAATACGTAGAATAACAAACATTGGCTTAGGAAGCTCCTGGTGACTACCCACTAGTCACAGGTCGAGTTTTAGAGCCTACAGGTCGAAGCCTTGGCTCTGATACCATAATTGTAACACCCCATTTTGATAATGGAATGTCACGCGTAATTATGGCGTGTCATCAAAGCATACAAGGATAAATGTCTAAACATTACATGACCATAGGGATAACCGGAATCAAACATCGGTTCCCAAACATAAGCCCAAAACATAATAAAGCAAAAGAAATGAATGAAAGACTAAACAAGCATAAGTATATGAAGGCAAAAAGGAAAAGAAGTCCATAGCAGCTTCCATCCTATGCACGTCCTCCAAATGCTCGGGTCTTTCCTAGGGTACCTGCCATTTTGGGACATGGAAAGGAAAGTAACGGCTGAGCAAAACGCTCAGTGCACGGATATAGACATAGTATAAATGACTAAAACATAATAAAGACTTAATAGCAGCGAAAATGTATAAGTCCTGGAAAACCTGGAACATGTTCATAAAACTGGTTTTATATTTTGAAAAGCCTTATGTTTATCTTATGAAAACTGTTTAACATATTTGACCATTAGCCAATATAGGTCATGAAAATCTACCGTGCATGAATACTTGGAGGGGTGACCTCATCATGCAAATTAGAGGGGATGCCTCTAATTTAATATACTGGTTTGGGTAGGAGGGATCAGCTCCTTGTGAAGGATGCAAGGCACACACCACATTCACACTAAGTAATCTGCTGAAAACATGTAACTAGGATGCACCCATACGCCCCACATGATAAATATAATAATATGGCCAAAAGCTGAAGGGACGCCACGAGCAATCACTCCGCCGTGGTGAAGTCATAACACCAGTGCCTCTAGTGTTATGGTTATGGTACCTCCATAACTAGGTGAAACTGGTCATGCATGTATATGGCTATAGGTATTCTAAATTAAACATAAGCAAATCAAACATATAAACTGATACTACGGGAAAACAGTTGGCTGCATACGGGGAATCCTAATAAGGAAAGAATGTCCATACTGAAAGGACGGAAATCCGTACCTTATGTCCAGTGAACGAAGAAGACGAACGGAAGAGAGTCCTACTTCGGTATCACTAATGCTACATAAATACATACGTGTATAAGTATCTGATTACTGAATACATAACTGGTTTTATGTCATGTCTTAGCTTATTTTATACATTCATGTCATGTTTTAATGTTTTAAGTTTTAAACTGTGTTTATCTTATATTCTGTCTATTTTGATTAAGTATTACTTGTATTCTATGTATTATTATACTTAATGTGTAATAATAAGTAACTTTCTAAAAATAGCAGGTTTCCTAAAATAGAAAGGTTCCAAAAATAGAAAGTTACCAAAAATAGAAAGTTTCCAAAAATAGAAAGTTTCCAAAAAAAGAAAGTTTCCAAAAACAGAAAGTTTCCAAAAATAGAAAGTTTCCAAAAATAGAAAGTTTTCAAAAATAGAAAGTTTCCAAAAATAGAATTACTGCTTAAAATAGATAAGTTTCTAAAAATAGAAAGTTTCCATAAATAGATTAGCTGCCTGAATTAAATAAGTTTCTAAAAATAGAAAGTTTCCATAAATAGATGAGCTGCCTGAATTAAATAAATTTCTAAAAATAGAAAGTTTCCATAATTAGATATAATCTGGTTAAATAAGCTAAGTATATAAGCTTAAGTGTTTTCTGATTATTTTTCTAAGTCATAATGATATAAGGTATAGTTTATTAATTATTACATGTAATTTAAATAAACTATAGGTTAAAAGTATTTAATTAAATATATCATGTTTTTAATTAAATAAAGTTAAATACTTAGGTTAAAACATGTATTATTAACTATTAATAATATAACCTAAGTCATGTTAATTAATTAATTATAACCATGGTTTTTAATAATTAATTTATTATAAGGTCTAGAAAAATATAAATACTTAGGTTAAAACTAATAATTAAATTATAACCTAAGTCATGTTTTATTATATTAATCATGTCATATTTTATTAATTTAATCTTTAACATATGATTATTAAAAACATAACTTTAACATAAACCATGAACCGGATCGTGACTAGAAACCATGAACCGGACCCGTAATCAACTCAATACCCCGAACAAGTTCGGGGTTTCCCCCTTGTTGCTGCTGCCGTGGGACCCACACCACCAAACCGAGACATTGTGGTCTCGGTGGTGGTCCATGTGCGAAGCCGAGACCCCCTTGGGGTTCGGTTTAGGCGCCGGCCACACACAAATACCCCTAAAACCTCCGTTTTGATTTACCCCATAACCATTTACATGTTTGATTTATGTTTTTAGTTAGCTTTTTTAAAAACATCATGTTCTTCTTTAAATTTATTAAATCAAAACAAATGAAAAATGATTAAAAAGGTATACCGAATGCGTGGATCAAACGAGGATGAACACACACGAACACTTGCACCAAATTCAAGATCAAAATCAAAATAAACACCCCCTTTGTGTGTGTTATATTCGGCGGCCACAAGAGAGCAAGAAGGAGAAGGAGAAAACTTTTTTAGGTTTTTGTTTAATTTACTGTAAGGTGGAAAATGACCAAAAGTTTTACCTTTACCTCATGTTAGTAAAATTTTGATGGGCTTGGCCCATCCTTCCTTGTGTAGCCGCGGGCAGGGGGCCCCATATGAGGTACCCGTACCATTTTCCGTGTCTAATTATTTAAGTGTTCATTCGCATTTAGTCGTGTTCGTGTTGTATGTGTTCTCGTTAAATATTAACCGTGACTTAATATATTTATTCGTGTTCGTAATAAATATATATATACGTAATTAATATTAGTTCGTGATTTAATTACGTTCATGATTTCATGATTGCATGTTCGTGATCAATATTATTATTGGAATAATTATCGTGTGTTCATACGTAATAAATACTTATCGTGTTCTAACACGTACGTAATACGCGTAATTCTTATACGTGAAACGTAAACATGTTATAAAAGGAAAGTTCTAATCATATACGTACGATCTTAAGGGTACTATCCATGGTAAAAGTATGCGGGTTTTACACTTAGTTTGTTTTCAGGATATGGTACTCAGTTACCAGTTTGGGTACAAACGTGTTTTTTGACATTGAAAAGGTAGAACCATGATTTTGGGTATATCCAATACAATCAGCAGATTATACGGACCTGACAAATTTTATGCATGATAAAGAGAAAAAAAATAATTTTAATCGACGCATAAGCGTATATCCTTGATGATCGACTGACTTCAGAAGGGGCATCATGTTGGCATCGAGCATAGTTGGAGAGGTATCATAAACCATGGAGTAAAGACGTTAAACCACCATAATGGTGAAAGTTCAAAGCTTAAAACACTAAATATAATTTTAAAAACTACTTCATATATTTATTATACGCTTGACGAGATAGACCCAATTGACCCATTCAAACCATTTCATTGGTTACTAGTTTTAGTTGTTTCACCCCTTAGACCCATTATCAGCGACACAACGTGAATTGACCCGTGTTTATATTTTATGTATGTCTGTTTACGTCTCTTCTTGTACGTGTATGCCTCTATTTATTAATGGTATTTGTTGAGCATTTAAGTAGCTTCCATTGTGATGATTGGTGACTGTATCTGCAATAATCATTTTGTGTGAGCCCTGTCTTAGCTGGTGCTATTTGAAAGTGACCTAAGTTTGATTCTAGCCAGAACTACAGGGACTCTAGGAGCGGACTCAACTAATCGACATCAGAAATCACTCGAGAACAGTAATGTAAGTGCATAGTACTAAACAACAAAAAAATTATTTACTGAGTGAACCGTTTAGTATGTTTACGTAGCTGTATCAACTAACCAATGAAAGGGACTCCAAAAGTCGGTGTAAAACAAAATAATTAACTCCTGCAACGACTACTTATTACCATCAAAATTATAAAATAGAAATTTTAACATGTTTTCCATTGCTTTTTGAAAAGTTAGTATTTGGTGATTCTGTTCTAATATGAAGGATACTCAGTTTGTAGTATTTTTAATCAAATTTGGAAACATCTAGAGCCCCATGGCTGCATATTAACCATTATCCACACTTCTCGCTTATTTTATTTAAAAAACATTAACCAAAATAAGGAGACAAACCTGCATTCATTTCTTGGACAACCATCACGCTTGTCGACATAAAACTTGCATTTTGGGCAGCTCTGGCAACGATTTATCTTTTGTAAAAGTCGCATAAGTTGCATGGAAATTTTCATTTGATGGGTGCAAAAAGGGAAACAAGGTAACATTTTGGGGCATTTCAAGAATTAGCCCATTAAAAAGGATATACCCTTCATATCACTTGGTCAAAGTTGTGGCAGACATTTCTTGCCCAAAACCTTCTACATATTTGAGTTGACATAATACCAAGAGAAAGTCTTAACTAAAATTCTGTTTGGTTGGTAATTTATTTTACCTATGAGGTTGTTTATTTTTACTTTTTGATGATACAACAGTGAGTCGGTCCCAACCAACACAATCAATTCAAACTCAAATCTGACCGATCAAATTTAAAGTGTTGAATAATATTCACACCAGCAGGAACTTGTGTTTGACTTCTACACCAGAACCTGAATAAGATCAAAAAGACAAAAATTTATACTTAACATGGATAAGATCAAATCTAAACAAATATACAACAAACTTGACAGTTACTCAGCTGTCATTTCTAAATCTGCATAGAAGAGATACAGTTACCTAAAAGGTTGTCTAAAAGCATCAATCCTGATATGCTACAATTGTGTACTCAACTCTCTTATAGCATCAAGAATTATATGCATCAGAGAGTCAATGATAAAGCACTCTTCCACCAAAATTAAAATTCATTGGCTCATTCACGTAATCTTGTTAAGGCTAGGCACTCTTCTTACACATTGTCAAGAGTTCATGGTTCATAATATGCTTCTCTATTTTGACCGATAGCCCAACTCACCTGAGTTAGAAACCTACAAAATGTGATTAACACATAATCTAAAGTTGCCCCTTAATAGCTTCATGTGGGGAAATACTGAATATATCGGTTATGGTAAAAAAATACCAGGGCAACACAAATTATATAGATTGAATTTACCACAACATGAAGGCTAATTGAAGGTGTTACTAACAAAATACCTTTTATTTAATATTCCCAGGAAGGTAACTTTCAGCTTAGACCCTTTTCAGATTTAGAGAAGTTTTAATATAAGAAATTTTTAGTTTAGAGGATCATGAAGTCATTTTCAAGAAAACTCTATGTAGTTTCCACTTATTTACCTCTTTCCAGCCCATGTTCTCTAGCATTCTTCTAGCGTAGTTCCAGACTCCAAATGCAATGTTTGAGGCTTCAGGTGCACCTTTTTCTCGAGTAGCAAAAACAGGAGATGAAGATTCATCAGCTAATTTCTACTGTGTCAATAAATGAGTTGAGGCTTCTTATGAATAAAAGTAACAAATACACTATGCGATCACCGAAACACTATAGATGTGATAGTATTGATTATGCAATAACTACTGCACATTCTATTTTTATATAAAAAATGTACAATATGAACAACCAATGTATTACCTATGAAATCAATATCTCATTGGATCAGTTATTTGGGTGCCTCCATAGTTTCCTCTTGAACCTTACGCATTAAGATTTCCTTTCTCAACAAATCTAAGCATGGATAGAATGATAAATCAAGTTACGCAAAATAATAGCTATAACATGTCAGATTATCAGATATTGGTCACAGTAAAATGAGCATGTGATTTGGTATTTAATGTTTTGATATAAAACAACAAATTAAACCATGGCCTGCTAGGTTAGATTGCATCAAGTTTTTTGTTGTTTTTTGTTTCTATGGGTCTCTTTCTCTCTTTAATTGGCTTGATTATGTGAGGAGGGATGACTTTTCTTGTAGTTTTGCCCTTTTAGTGTTATAATATCTTCGCCTTTCAATAAAAAAACCATGGATTTACCTGTTTCGACATACCATTTTTAGGTTATGAATTTAGATCCGGTGCAGAGTAAAATTAGTCTCTATAATGATCACTGGCCATCGTTTGGATACTAATCTGGAGAGACGAAATGTGATAGCAGGTAACCGTAGTGAGATTTGGTTCAAAAGTTATTCGTTCATATGGACTGCAGATGTGGATGAAGAAATTCATTGTATCTAGAAAATTCATTGTAATAGAAAAGTATCGGTATGGTTCCAAACGCTAAAAAATATAAGAATTTTGAGCTGATTACCTGAACAACATAAGGAAGTACATGGTTACGTTTTCTACACGGTACATCAAACTGGAAATCAGATAACGCAATACTTCCTGTGGGGTACATAATTAAATTCCATCAATATATACCTTAAAAAAATACTTATCCTAGCAATACAAATTTGTTAACCAAAGATACAAAATGCACACCAGATTCATCCTTGTTGTAAACTTTATCCTGATTAAAAGACAACATGATATTAGTATTAAAACTAAACCAAGATGTGTAGTTTTGTTGATTGAATTGTACGTTTAGGAATAAATGTACACGATTTAAACATACCTCACTTTTCCCATCACGTATCATGTTAATTGCAAAAACATGAACTAAATATA